>CAKNET010000011.1:0-527215 GCA_930272545.1 Sphaerostilbella broomeana
ATATTTATGTAAATGCATAACCTTATGCCATAGTATTTTAGCGTGGGCAACGACTTTTGAACCCTTCCTCCGTACATATGCACGGAACCGATCTAACAATATCATTGGTCTCTGTTCATTCCGTACACTAATTAATAACCATGGTCCCATTCAGCATGCTGCATTTGGCACCTGCAAAACATGCTTGCTGTTGTTTACATATGCACTTCTCTCCACGCCGCCGACAGACTAGCACAGCCATCGTCGCCACGGTGGGGATGAAGAGAAGGGAAATAGTCGTCATGAGTTGCTAAACATTCTGTTGCCATTGCCCATTTATTACATCACTATGCATATTGTATCACAGCCAGTCCGTCGACGATAGAACTTACTCAAAACCGTAACTACAGCGATGAGCCATGCGACACCTTCCCACTATCCATCAATAGCCGCCGATTTAATTTCTTGAAATCGTGTTTCGTAGCTTCATTCATCTCATGTGATCAAGTCCAATTTCTCAATTTACTAGTAATTTCAAATCCCTCGTCTAAAAGATGAAAGCCAGACAGACTCCAGGGCGGAAAATTGCGGACGGGTCGAACCTTGTCGCTGAAATTCAGCCTGCTGCCAGGGTTGGCGGGACATGCATCTGACACCCCCAACAAGAGTGAGAAAGAGAAAAAAAACATATGTTATTCCAAAGGTCTGCAAAGCCATAAGAATCTCAAGAAGCAGAAACTTCAAAAAGAGAGATCTACTCCGATACTGGGAATCGAACCCAGGGCTGCTCGGTACACCAAGGATGAGAGCGAGCGATGTTAGCCACTACACCATATCGGATGTGATATCATTGGTGACATTATTACTATTTATATAGGTAACTAATTGACCAGTTCGCAAGAATACGGGCGCGGATTACTCGGACATCAATTCTTTGGAGTGTAAATAGTCGACTACATAATTATTAATCATATTAGGCTATCGTATTTAATTTTTGACCTGTTTAGTATTGTTAGAGTGACAACTTTTTTTTCTAGGTTGTGGCAGATCTAGGGTAATGTTCCGTGTTAACGATTAAGTGAATGCACCACGAAATTCATGCCACAGTTGACGACGGAAATCCAGGCAGTAAATATAGAGATTTATATATGTGTGTCTTGTAGTATTTTTCTACAATACCAAGTTCACTTCGTTATCCCCTAAATTCATCATCTAGTCTCAGTCTAATGAAAACTTAAGCAGAATAACCATACACTTCCATTCTCCCCTTCAAGTTGATACACACTACGAACACCCATCTCAGACTAAAGAGGCCGAAGGTATTCTTAAAAAATAAAAATAAAAGATCAAAATAAAAAGATTCCGGATACCTCTAATTCAAATGGTTCAAACGATTCACCTGTCCACTCTTAAAATAAAAAACACACAACATAAATTTTGTGTAAGAATGTAATGAGATAGAACTATCTATGTAATTATGTATAACCCATTAGCCCAGCCATATGAAGATCCACGGACTGCTGAATTCATCCTTTCACTTCTTCCAGGTGATATGCTGAAATGAAAATGCTTCCAGCAGTTAAATGGTCATGCTTAACAAGTGGTCGCCTGACCGACGAGCCGACGGCTCACGGCGACGACGCGATGTCTGTGATCAACTCCGACAACCGTTGCCGATTACCGCCGTCTATTATACTACCTAGGCAAGGTTATCCCACCAGCCTAAAACTTCAGAGGTATCATAAAAAGCAAATCATCCATCATAACCCATCATCATGAGAGCCAAAAAGAAAGAGGGAATAAGCAAGGAATACGATCAAATCGCCTCGCCCGTCCAAGCATGAACCCCATCCTCTACATTATCATCCGAGAGGGAACCTCCCATCTCCATAATACCATACATGTCTCGCGACAAGAAATTCTGCAAGTCGTCTAAATCTAGTGCCTCACACATGGGCTGTACGGCGCCATCTTTGTGAGTCTTCGTCTGCAGCTTGGGTGTTGCTACCGGCCGTTCGTGCTGGAGACCTGATTTTGATGGGGGCTCCAGGCTTAGCCCACTACGTTGTTTTGCGGCGCCGTTCTTGCGGTCCCATGCCGTCGCAATCGGGCCGTCGGCGGCCCAACTTAGAGCCCGGATGCCGGCCGCGCGATCGGCAGCTCGTCTGGTTGCAACGCCAGTGCGGGCGAGGGAGTGGAGCGATATTGAGGGAAGAGTGTATTCTGGAGTACCTTGTACGGGACTCGCAGATGTTGCGTTTGATCTGAGATGACAGTTAGCGCAAAACTCAACGGCCGGTTCCCTTGGGATAAATCCTTACGCGTCACCATCATGAGCCTCTGATCTGGATTCGGACTCTAGTCTGTCAATGAGATCATCTCTATTAGAAGTCTGCCGAATCTTCAATAGCCATCGCTCAATGGTATTCGCCTATGCCAAGTTAGCGCACCATTTAGGCATATAAGAGCGCACAATTTTGCGGGCTTACGAGAGACTGCGCAATAGGAAACAATGCAGACATGGATCGCAGTACCCGAGTATTGCTGGCTGTAGCATTGATTGCATCATCCATCCTAGTCTGGGCATCCGGGCTATTTGGATCCAACAAGCGGGCGACATAATAAAGCATCACTCTGCTGCTGTCATATACGAAATAAGGCAACAGACTGTCTGAGAGGAGATGTGCTCCATGATCAGCAGCCTCTGCTAAAATATCTGCTATTTGCTGTGCATGATAGTAGCAGTTTGCCTGTGCAGTCTTGAGGAACTCATGGTGCTCCGCGGGTACAGTAAGAGGTTTCGGTAACTTGAATAGGTCTGGCATAGAGAGCTTGTAAAGTTCGAGGTAATTGTGATGATAGGTGCAGTGTATTAGGACCAAAGCCCCGAGTTGGTTGGAATCAAGGCGGGCATATATGGTTTCCGTGGAGTATTCGACAAACTCCGGAAGCTCCCTACGCCATTGACGAAGGTCCGCATCTAGAGCAGCGAATCCAGATTCTGGATACCAAGGGGGGCGACCTGAATCCAGCTGATTTACATATCTATAGAGACGTAAGCCAAATAAAGAGGTTAGCGATGGTGCATAAGCTGTAAACTAACCTGACTATCCGCTTCCACAAGGCCACAACTCGAATATAGTAAGCCATAATTCCCATGTTCGAAGCAGGCTTTCTCGGGACAATTGAAGGAGGCAGAAACTGCAACACGTGGCCCACACCAAGTGTTTCCGTAATGGATGGTATCCTAAGCCCGAAGTTTCGTTCATTGGTAGGTAGTTGAATTGTAATATCACTCTCGCGGAGAAGGGTCAGCTGGTCGATTCCACTACCAGCCCAGGCGTCTAGGATGTAGCAGGCCCACATCAGTCGTCTACGACTCTCCTTGGTCGCCACGGAGGGTAATGAATCGCCGGATTCGCTGCATAAGACATCTGTTGAAGATTCGACATTGAGTTTCAAGGCATGTGCCATTCGAACAGCTAGACCACTAAGCATCAAGGCCTGTGAGTACTCTCCTTGCCGAAAATGAAAATCATGGAGTAATATGACAGCCTGGAAAGGGGTCAGTTTCAGCTGATCAGGTATGAATTTGACGATGTCAGTCGTACCATGAGTTTTTGGACTGAGATTTTGCCAAAGCTAGCTAAGATGAGAAGCTCGGCTCGCTTCGCCCAGTGATTACCAGCAGTGCGTACAAAGCCAGAATCGGGGTTATGCTCATTCTGATTAAGGACGTAGAATCTGTAGTATATGCCATGAGCATCTGTACGCTAGAAAGGGTATCAAACAAGTGGACTCACTTGGCTCCATGGGCACATATAATATGTAGTAGAGCAGACTCATCGTCAGACGTGAAGCCTTTGTCCAGCTGCCTCATAAAGGTGGGCTTATGCACAAAAGCAAAGCACCGAATAGGATGCACGTTTGCAAAATACTGCTCTACTACACGTCGAAGGTTTTTGCCAGTTGGGAGACTTGGTGAAACCAGCCTGGTGAGAAGTGTGAGTGTTTACAGTTCTTTAGATATTTTGGCAGCAACATTCCCGACGACTTACCATGACAATACGTCAGAGACTGTCGGTTCGATGGAGGCAACACTTTGAGAGCTTCTTAGGCCTGTAGATGGTGTCTCTCCTAGTCTTGTCGACTCTGCCGAGCTATTCGTCATCTCGATATCCAACTGGGCGGCGATGCTGGCGTCATCGCCGTTTGTGGTGGTGACGGTCAACTCCCTCGACTTGCTCCGGCTGTCCTCGGTTGAAGCCGTTCTCGACGGCCGATCCAAGTTGCGAGCCCAGCGTGGAGCTGAGCCCCCGTCGTAGACGCACTCGCTCTTCTTGGAGGCGCATCGCGAGCACTTCGGACGGTCGCCATTGCACTTGGTCTTGGACAAGCGACAGCTGGTACAGGAACGATAGGTGCGGATCTTTCTCAAGGACACAGGCGTGGCTGGGCTTCCCGAAGCGATTCCGTTGTCACCGACGCATTCGAGCTGGAGGCGCTCGCAGTTGCGACATCCGTTGGGGCGACCATCGCATTTGACCTGCGAGGCACCGAGGAAAACGCCCTTAGTTAGAGATGGGGATAGCCTTGGAGGGGAGAGGGCTACCTGGAACAGTGGTGAGCCAGGGTGAAGAAGCTTACCTTTCTTGCTCGACACACTCGACAGCCCATATTGACGGCCGAGAGGCAGCAGCTGCAACACAGCAGAAAAGTTAAAGCAAAGAAAAAAAAAACACAAATGAAGCTGGCGCCGGGCGAGAGAGAGAGAGAGAGAGGATTGAAGAGATAGGGAAACGAAGCGAAGCGACAGGCCGGTGAGCTGCTATCGCCAACCAGATAACGAGCCCTGGAGCCCTTGAGCGCTGCACTGGCCGGGCCCGAGGGGCCGATGGAGCCTGCAAGGCGCTGAAGTGTGAATAAAGAGTGGATGCTAGTGCTGGTGACGTGCTCGGGTGGCCCCAAGACGTTTTTGCTCTCATCCATTGCGCGATCGCCCAGCGGCCCTATCAGGCGCACAAGCAATTGCGCATTGAAACAGCGGTTATAGGACATGAATGATGCAACTCCGCGTCGCAGTTGGGGCTTCGGCTTCTGCTTTTCTTTTCTTTTCTCTTCCAGGTCCAGGCCTCCGTTGCTTGGGGGTGGCTCGCGTGATGCTGGGGTTGGTCTGACGACTTTGGTTCTTAATATCACCGACCGTCTCCCGAATACGTAGGCCTTGCTCCTACTTCTCCCACTCCTCGTCCCTCATCCCTCCTGCTACCAAACGCGTCACATCTCAACATGATGGCGAACGATACTCCTCCCGTACCGCCAGGCCCCCGAGCCGTCCATTCCTTTTACCACGATGCAATGCAATTATTCATGGATTTGTGCGCCTCGCCCGCTGCGAATTGCTCATTGGTCGCCTCTAATCCATCACCCGATATGCCGGCGGATGGTATCATCCAACTCCTGTGTCACTCACTCACTCAGTCAATCTCCTCTGCCTATACTACTGGATTCTCATCTCCTGCTTCTTCCGCTTCGACTAGACACAACTGATTCACTCGCAATCGGCCAGCCAGGAAACATGGCTGCTGAAGCCATTGCGAGGGATCCTCCATTGCCTCATCCGCTGCTGCCGTGAGCTCCACCAAAGGCTTCCGACAGATAATCCGCTGTAGGAAATCACTTAACGAGCGATACCCCCCTCATCGGCTTTTTATATATTCCATGACACTCAATCTCGCGCCTTCCTCGCTTGACACTGAAACGTCCATAAAACCTTGGAAATAACTTGGCGACTTACTGTTTCATATTGCCCTACCCAGCTTGTGATATTGTACTTCATGACAACTAACGTCTCCGTGATTTACAACACGTTGCTCAAAATCATCAGCGTTTTGTTTAAAAAAAAATCCCTCCGCTGAAAGCCTGGCGGATCAAAATGAAAACGAAAGCGATATGTGAACTACGACCTCATGAGACTGACCAGATGGCAAGCAAGTTGAGAGTATGAGATTCAAAGAAATCAGGAGAACGGTAACCAAGCCAACCCTACCACGAGCCATCCAAGATAATATACCCCCAAAGGCCTAAAAACCACTGAAGCTGGCTCCCTCCTGTGGCCGATGACGAGAAGAGTCTCTTCTTATAAGGTAGGAAGAAAGAGGCAACAAAAGGGGGAATATCCACATCCGGAAGCGATGAAAATCAAATGAAGGCAACGACTGGTACGGCATTCGTGAAAAGAGTCAAACGTTTATCTACGTGAACTTGCCTAAAATCGAAATGTATGGACCTACCATTCAACAGACATAAGAGCAAGAACAATCCGAGGTTGTCCTTAAACCACGCCGCTAGAACACCAGCTGCGATTATCCTGAAATAACCGGTATGCTCATTTAAGTGGAATATATTCCACCTGAGAGCCCGAAAATTCAGCAGGAATCAGAGGCTTTCAAACATTTCAGCAAGTTGCATAAACTGACTACACCACAAGAAAAGGGTTCAACACCAGTAAACTCATTTTAGCCGACTCCAAACAACAATTCGGAATCAACAACAAACTCATCTAGGGGTCGAAATCGAAAATCCCACTCAAAAACTCGTCATCACCTGCGTCCTGACTTCTGCGGTAGTCAATACTAGCGCGCCAAACAGAGCCTGCGCCGAAGGGCCGAAAATCAGCTACCCGCGGCCGAATATGACCCAGCCATCAGACTTCTATCTGAGATGGTGGACGCAACTGTGTATGAAACCGTCTCGATGATTTCATCTGGATGATGAGGTATTGTGGTGGTGGCCGATGGTCCGCACACCCGGAGCGGTTTGTTGTCGGGACGTCGGCGAATTGATAGTTGCGGCGAATGACTCCGGTGAGTATAAAAAAAAAGCCAGAATGAAATCCTCCCAAGAAGGTGAGCCGAATATGTAATAAATACGTGAGAACGTAAAGCGTAGATTTATGAATGCATTGTAGTAAGATTGAGCCATCATGAGTTTCTAGTAGCGACCACCCCGCATGTTAGGAACCCCGATGATCCGCAAGTGCTTACGCAGGCCTTCTTGGCAACGCCTCACTCATCATATACGCCTATGAATATGGTAAGGGAGTCTCGTATAGAATCTTGAAACAAATATCAAAATGGAATACAAAAGACCTTCACATCGTTATATTCGCGCAACATCATCTGAAGGCGATTTCTAACAATGTAAATGACCCTACATTATAAACAGGAGACTGCTGCCAATGCCGACATCCGAAACAAACATAGTTTAACTAGTTGAGGAAGAAAACATGCATATATATGCATTTGATTTACTAAAATATTTACCAACTCCAAACCCATGTAGTTGCCATCTGATATAAACTTGCAAAGCTTTTGTTTTTTTTACTCCTCCATCTCATCATCTAGAGCAGCAGCAGCAGCAGCTTCCGCCTCCTTTCTAACCTTGAATCCCGCTGCCCAATCCTGAGCCTTGGCCATCACCTTAGTCTTGCCCTTGGGGTCCAGCTTCTCCTCCCAAGCCGCCCATCTGCGGAACCATTTCTCTGCTTGCTGCGGCTTCAGGCCCTTGACTCTTGTTCTCCTCTCAAATACATCGCGCACGGCGGTGGGATCTGCATCCGAGCCAGTGATGCCAATCTCGAGATCGAGCAGCTGGTTCCAGAGATCACCTTTCTTGGGCCACGCAGCCAGCAGGCCCTCGAACATGGTTCGGCCACGCTCCGCCTCGCCATTTGGTGAGCGGAACTCAAGAGCAGCGAAGCGACTCACAATGTTCTGCGCATTGTGGGTGTCTAATTGTTGAGTTGCCCTAGGAAGCAGAGCCCGGGCACGGGCGGGTTCGTTCTTTGTGACGTGCAAAAAGTGTGCGTAGTTGGTCCATACACCTGGTGACTTGGCGCCGAACTTTTTCAGCATGGCTTCGAAGAGCTCATCGGCTTTCTATATGAATATTAGTACCTTAATACGATATGAAAGGAAAATGGACATTGGGTTGTACCCTGAGTTTCTCGGACTGGATGTAGATGCTGGCCAGTCGCTCGTACACCTCTTGTTCATCATTATATTGGCATGCCCGCTTGAATACATCCTCAACCGTGTGCCTGTTGCCATATGTGACTTCCAAGTTGAGATATGCTACCCAAACATTGAGCTTCTCTGTCTCCTCCCGGATGTTGATACTCTTGATGGCTCTTTCAGCCACTTCCCGTGCCTTAGGTAGTTCGCTCACTTGCATCTGGAACGCCATATATGCGATCCAGAGCTCTGATGAGTCCGGTTGACCAAGAAGCAACCGCTCGTAGTCGCTTGATGTCTGGGGGCCATGGGCATCTAATTCCGCTGTGCGGTCAACTTGTGCCTCTTCCTTTCTTCGCTTTTTCTTCTTATCCGTCTTTGGTGCCTCTCCATTATCTTCCAACTCTGATGCAGATTCATCGAAAGGATCTGTCGACCATGCTGACTTTTTGCCAACACCGAGACCCCGGGTCTTCTTAGCAAGGTCGTCTTCAACCTCTGCATCGCTGTCTTGTTCATCACTTTCGTCATCATCCTCTTCCCCGTCATCTTCGCCGTCGTCATCGTCCTCCTCCTCTTCGCCATCATCAGAGTCTTCAGCATTGTCTGTGCCGAGTATCTTGACAAGAGCATCCTCATCCATGTCAATGTCATCTTCGTCATCTTCATCAACAAGGGCAGCACCAGCGTCAGACCCTGAATCCATATCTGTATCCTCGTCGTTCTCAAAGAAGGAAGGCTTTAAGCCAAAGCTGATTCGCTTCTTGCCTGCATCGACTTCAAGCACTACTGCCTTCACCTTGTCCCCTTCCTTATACAATTTGGTGGCATCTTTGACCGGGTTCTCAGCCATCTGACTTCTGTGGCAAAGACCGCTCACGTTCGCTGAGTTATCCACAACAATAAAGGCACCGAATTCTTCCACCTTGCGGACCATACCGGTTACCACTTGACCTTCCTGAACATCTTTGTAAGTGATCGGTGCCGTATAATCCGATTCGACTACAGAAGCTTTCAGGCTTAGCTCGATTTGGCCTGTTGCAACATCAGCAGAGATGATACGGCCTTTGACTAGCTGATCGACCTGGAATTGATCCTTCCATTCCTTGATAAACCGATCCGACAGATTGGAAATCTTCACAAGCGCAGTCACTTGACCTCCCAGCGAAACAAAGAGGCCTTTATCAGAGACATTTTTCACAAATCCTCTCACAACATCACCCGCAGAGAGCTGGGATGCCTTGCTAATCTCTTTGTCTTCAACTGTAAGTGTGGAACTCATAATTCGTGAAGGCCGCATCGAGAGTCGGATTCTCTTATTGCTAGAGTCAAGCTCAACAACTGATACGCGTACAATCTCGTTTTTCTTGTATTTCAATGTGTTGACCTCATCGTAGTTATCCGCCATATCAGGCAAATGAACAGGACCTGAAACTACCTCGCTGATCTTGATAAGAACTTGGCGCTCATTCACCTTAGTCACCTTTCCAGGTAGGACCATGTTCTGTTTCAACGAGCTCCATGTAATAGCCTCTGAGGCATTGGGTGATCGGGCAGAGAGATCAAGACGGTTATGCTGGGGGTCAACCGCGGTGACTCTGACTTTCAGAGCGGAGCCAACAGGGAAGTTACTTTCTAAGTCGTTCAATTGTGATAAGTCATCAGAAGCTTCCATGGCTGAGATCCTGCCACGAACACCAGGAGAGAGATTGACCCATAGGAATTGAGTGGTAACATTGTTGACAAAAGCGATGTGAGAATCGCCAACTTTGATGCTATCCAGGGAGAGAGTCTTCGGGGTCTCGGCACTCAGATCACTGGACTTGGCGGTCAGTTCCAAGACCGAATGAGCAGATCTGTGGGAGAGGGGTAGGAATTTATGGTCCTTGGCATCATGAATCCCAAGAACCTTGACCCGCAAGATCTGTTTCTTGTGGAACTTGCTGAGGGGATCTTTGTCGTCGGCAATTTCATCCCAGCTGTCAAAAATCTGTGAGACGTCGATGCGACCTTGGGCTTCAGTATCCAAGAGCTGAACGTTTAGCTGTGTATCTTTGATGGAAGTGACCTTCACCTTTGTGGCGCTTCCGAGAGTGAGTCCATCTTCGGGGGCAGGCGCTTTAACGGCCTTGCTTCTGTTACTTTCAGCATCATTTGCCGAATCCGCTGGAGCGACAAGAATACGACGCAAATCTTGAATAACGGAAATTATTTTGACCTCGATCGACTCATATTTGTGCATACCAAAATCTGGCTGCGATTGAATCTCGGCTGGGAGCCTACTCTTTGGCAGCAAAGCGCTGAGATTCCCTGCGAATTGGACGAAGACAGCAGTTACCGTAATATTTCTGACAAAACCTTGGACGATAGAGCCCTGCTTGGCGTCCTCGAAGCTCTTCAACAAAGTCTTTTCCTGCGAGGCTTTAACCAAACTGTTCTTTTGCGAGAGAATGATGGCGCGTCGCTTTTCGTTTTTGTCCAGAACCACAAGATTCGATAGTGTTTGTCCAGCGGATATACGCTTCCAGGCATACTGATTCTTTGACGCTGACTTGTCGGTAAGATGGCCTACGGGAAGAATGGCCTTTAATAGACTGCCGTCAAGCTCAACAAATACCTGGTCCTCTGTTTTCTGGCTTACTTTGGCGGACACGATATCGCCAAGCTGCAGGTTCTTCAAAGCTGCCTGCTTCTCCAAACCAAAAGCGCCAGGATCTTTGCAGGACACCACTAGCCGTCTCAATTCTGGATCAACGTCCAACACATGAACACTGACGACCTGGCCGAGGCGGAAATGATCAGCTGGATCACGAATATATGCCTCACTCATCTCAGAAATAGGGAGAAATCCTCTGAGAGAGCCATAAAACCGAATCATAGCCCCGTTCGGCTGTAGCTTGATGATTGAGCCAAGCACCTGCATGCCCACGATAACCTCATCGTACGACTTGATTATGGGAGCCTCTGAATTCACCAGCGTTTTCTTCAGAGTCAGGCGCATTTGCTTCTTCACTAGATTCAGTGAAAGGACTCGGGCTTTCACCTTCATTCCTTCACGGAATTTCTTTTCTGGATGTTGAAGACGAACGTCTGATAAGTGGCTGTCGGCGACAAACCCGGTAATTCCTTCTGCAATCTTCAAAACCAAACCAGAGACGCCTTGCTCACCAACCACCAGCTTTTCAATCTCGCTGTTAACAATAGCGCCAACTGGAACATCTTCAAGTCGGATGTATTGCTGCTCTAGAGTCGTTTTGGCGAATGATATCTGGAAAACACCATCCAACTCACTATACCCAACAACCCGGCCCTTATGAACAGCCCCAAGCTTGAATGGCCCACTGGACTCATAAAGGGCGTCTACTTTGCCGTCCTTGACCCGAGAAATATGTACGAACCCGCTGAGGCCAGGAATGCCAGTGTCGACAAAGAGACCTATATCAGTCTCAACATGACGGACAGTGCATTTTTGGACGAGGGAAGAGATTGGCAGCACATCAGTCGGTAAACGCTTTTCATCCTCGGAATCGTCCTGGTACTTTTGACGCAACGACAGGATGTGGGGAAGCAAAGATACGCCCAATTTGGGGTTCTTAGCATCTGGAAAGTTGCAAATAATTCGTGCCTTGATTTTGGAACTGATCTTGCAGGTTGAAGTAAGGTCGGTATTATTTGGTCCAAGTCCAGAGTGAACAAGGTCAGCGGTGGCATCAACATGCCCCATGATTTTACCAGCCAGACCTCTCCTGTCGTTGCTAGACACCAAAACATTAACCAAAGTACCTGGTAGAAAGGTATTGATGGTTGTTGCATCGGCGGGGAAGACTGTCGTGCTTCCGAGCTTTTCCTGTCGCGTGGAAAGCTGAGCCACCTTTGCATTAGAACCTTTGGGCGTGACCTGGCATAAGAAAACGGCGCCGGGTTGAAGTCGCTCTTGATCAACAGGGTCGATTTCATCATTAGGGAGGAAGGCATTGAGCTTGGGAACTCCAATATCCATAACGCATCCGTGATCCTCAACGCTGACGACTGATGCCATGACAGTGCAGTTGGGTACAACATCATCCTTGCCCAGCCCTGAATTAGCCTCGCTGGGTTTGAGAGATAGCTCGATTTTTCGCTTCCCCTTCCCTACTACCACACCATCTGCAGTCGAAACCACATAAGCTCGTACATACTGTCCAACTTTGAAGATGGACTTTAGATCGGCCCCAGTTTCATCGGCTGATTCCTCATCCTCGCCCTCGCCTTCCTCAGCCCCATGTTCAAGTCGTTTCGTAAATTGTTCGGAAACAGCTACAATCGAGACGTGACCGACCAAGTTATTCGGTAATGAGACTTCGAGGCTGAAGTTGTGAATCCTTGTAATCTGGCCAAGCACTAAAGAGCCTTTCACCAATCTCTGCAGATCCAGTTAATACAGCTTCTTGAAGGGAGCTTCCTGCATGCAAACCTTGAAATTCAGACCCTCAATCCTCACCGCATCGTCTTCCTGCTTTTGAATTGTCGTCTTGCTAGTTTTGGTTGAGACCTTTTTCTTCTTTTTCGTCAGAGTTTTGGCGCCGGTGTCAAACTCTTCGTCGCGCAAGGCATCGGCCTTGGCTTCTATTTGAATCTTCTTCTGTTCCAGAGGCGTGAGGACGCTTCCACCACCACGGGGGAAAATTGGCTCATCATCTTTCAAAACAGAAACAATTGAAGCCTTTGCGCGCTCTTCGCCTTTCGCCGCTGGCTTGCGACTCTCTTTTTCGCCAGATTTCGCATCCTTCCCGGAATTTTGTACTTTTGATGGCCGGCCTTCTTTTGAACTTTTAGCTGATTTGGCTGGAGGATTGCTTCCGGGAGCATCCTTTCGCTTAAGACTGCTCATGGTTGAAGGTTGATCACAAAAAAACAAGGCGATATGCCTTCTCTTTTGCTTTAACAACCAAAATGCATGCACCTTGTTCGGGTCTCGAATTTTTTTTTTACCCTGGCGGGACGTCGATTGCTTATCGGCGCGATAAGGCAGGCGGTGTGGGTCGAGAGTTCTTCCGGACCCACTCAATAAGTCCCCTGGCAGAGGCTCACGTTGGGATTCCAGCGCGGGTCACAGGTCACTAGAGGGGCCACTACAGTGTCATTCACGGACGCGTGTGGCGTCGCCAGGCACCGTCATGACTATCACTAAAGTTAAGCTCCCCAGACATCCGACCACATTGAGACAAACTGTTCTCCGCTTCTCTTCCAACTTTCCTTCTATGCTTCCATCTCCATGGTATCGTCTGTCACCATGCTTCCTCGGAAGAGGTACCGCCCCAATCCCGCAGCAGTGAGCTCCACGAGCCTGCCGACGACAGCTTTATCGCCGGAGACGTCATTGTCACAAGCGTCGTCTACCTCGGGACAAACCGCCAGCGATCAACAAAAGCCTCCTCCCTCTCCATCAAACCTTGACAACACACCTCTCAGTGCATCAAGCAGGGTTAAAGAGGTAATATGATTCATGGGTTACAGAAGAAGCATTTATCATGGGGTAAATCGCTGATGAATCTGCGTCAGGTTCGCAAAACTAGCAGTTGGTACGGATCCTGGCCTAGACCACCGAAGGCGTCCGCCTCCACCTCGGTTGCAAAGGAAAACATTCTTGGAGGGACCGTCAAGTCAAACGGACACTCTGACCTCTCTCGATTCGATCCAAAGAAGAGTGATGACGCCGCCAGCGTTTACAGTCAAACTCTATCTACGACTGCACATCTAAACGAATCATCTAGCACGCTGAATGGGTCTGCTCCCCAAAGCAAATCCAACCTTGACAAAGATCTTCCATCTGCAACACACGAGAATACGACAGCGCAAGAACCAAAGGCACATCCAGAACCACTGCCTATATTAGAAAGAAGTTCCACCACAGGACCGGTAGAGGCTCCAAACACAGAGCGACCTGTGGAAGCCCAAGCCCAGCCCGACTCAACCCAAAATAAGGACGAGGCTTCTTCCCAGGGCGAGGTAGAGCAAGAACCACGCATCACTCAGAAACAAATATCATCAGCTGGGTGGCTAGGGTGGTGGTACAACAACGCTGCGAACGAGCCTACGACTCCCCGACTAGTCGTCACGCATGAGTCTCCGAAGCAAGAGGAAGCTGCCGTGCCTGGTACTCCACCTCAAGACTCCGCCTCTTCTCCCGACGACCCTTCTCCAAAACCAGCCGCCGAGGTATCTCAGAATCCGACCTCTTGGTTCGGGTTTTGGCCGTCCACTTCCCAGCCTAAGATGAAGTTTGGTGATAACGGTGCCACTGATTCTGCCGGTAAATCACTGCCCTTAAAAGAGGAAGGCTCCGTTAAAGATGGGGCATCTCCAAAGGATTCACATGCTGTGAACCAGACCTCTACTGAAAGTGCAGGGCCTGACGCAGATGTTTCCAACTCATCGCCAGATGTGGATATGAAAGACGCGCCTGAGCCACTTCCCCAAGTCCAGTCACCACCTCCTAAAGCCGGCTCTACCTGGGCATTCTGGTCAAGAGAGACACCGACAGCGAAGGGGCAGACGAATGCACAAGAATCCGGGCAAATTGCCGTCATCGGTGAGGGCTCAGAAGCCCGGCCATCGCCAATGGCGGCGGGTGACGTTTCTGAGGCCCCCGCGAAGGAGCAGAAGGCTGAACCGGTGGTCAAGACTGCCCAGCCAGGCGGTGTCTCGGTTTGGCGGAGGACAAAAAGACTAAGACCTCTTTCTATGGAAGTCGATGTGACACGGCCCTCTTCTGCTGGGAGCACTGCATCAGCTCCTGAGCACGATCAAATAGCCAAGTCTTCACAGATAACCGAGCAAACAGCACCGCAGGCGAAAGAGCCTGTTAAAGCAGATGCTGCGAAGAAAGCAAGCCTCGAATCAACGAAGAAATCAACCGCTGAATCAGAAACATCCGTCAAGGAGCCACCAAATCTCCTACTTCCGTCTTTTGCGAGTACTTATCAAATGAAAGAGAATTCCTCAATTCTTCGCCAGATAACAAATCTCGTACTCCGAACATCAAACCCACCACCAAATCACGTCTTTCGAGTCAAGGATACACCTAAAATCCACAAAGCTATCGCTATTGGTATTCATGGCCTGTTCCCCGCAACATACTTACGTCCAATGATTGGCCAACCAACTGGCACATCGTTAAGGTTTGCCAACCTTGGTGCTGATGCTATCCGAAGATGGGCTGATAGCCATGGCTGTCCGGACTGCGAGATTGAGAAGGTGGCTTTGGAAGGAGAAGGCAGAATCAACGAGAGGGTGGATAACCTCTGGAAGCTCATGCTCAACTGGGTGGAGCAACTTCGTAAAGCTGACCTTATCATTATAGCCTGTCATTCTCAAGGCGTCCCCGTCAGCATAATGCTTCTGGAGAAGCTCATCGATTTGGGCATCGTGTCTAGTGCTAGAATAGGTGTCTGCGCCATGGCAGGCGTGGCCCTTGGCCCGTTCCCCGACTATAAATCTAGCATCCTCATGGGCTCCGCTGCTGAGCTCTGGGAATTTGGAAATCCTCAAAGCAGTAACTCGAAGCGCTTCGAGGCGTGTCTCAAGCGTGTGGTGGATTTCGGCGCGCGCATCACGTTCATAGGCAGCATCGATGACCAACTGGTGCCTATGGAGGTAAGGTTCTTGTCATTTGAAACGGTAGCAACCCGCTAACAACGCCTATAGTCTGCTGTGTACTCGCCAGCAAATCACCCTTACATCTTCCGCGCGGTATTCATTGACGGGCGTGTTCATGCGCCGGATTTCATCTCCCACCTTGTTGGGTTCGCTCTCAAGCTCCGTAATCTCGGCGTTTCAGACCATGGTCTTGTTCGAGAACTGTCTATTGCCTTGGCTGGCTCGCTTTATTCCGGAGAGGGACACTCACGCCTGTACTACGACGCGGCTGTATACGACTTGGCCATCACGCACGCCCTTGAGACCACAGATACAGCCAAGTCAACTCCATGTGTGATTCCCAGTCGTGAGACTGCGTCTCTCGCCTCGCCCAACCCGTACGTTCTACCGTGGATCATGCGCGGTTTCCTCGAAGAGGACTTTGTCAAGACACAGTTGAGCGCTGAAACAGACGAACTGTTACGCCAGTTTGACGACTGGAAGCCTACGAACAAAGCTCTCAAGGACGTCAAGTACCGTCTTGAGGCTGTACGATCCAAACTATAAGAAACTACGATACCCATGCTATACCTGGCTCATGCTTTACCGCTATTCTATTTTCCCCTTTACAGCGGCTTTCTTTCTTTCTTTCTTTATTTTTTTTTTGGGGGTCATCACGCATTATACAGACACGTCTTTTTTTTTAAAGCACGCTGGCTGCCCAAGTAGCACATGTAGTGACTTTATTTTTATGGAATGTAAGCCATTTATTGTTTAGCATCAAACTCGAAGAAGTTAGGAGTCCTTGATTCATCAGATGGCTTTGGTCGTCTTTACAAAATAGAACGAAAACAGGAGTTTCATAGGGAATCACTCTACGTCATCATCAGGATATATAGGCCGCATAATTTGATATTTTTATTTTTGATGACTTTCTTGATGTTTTTTTTGTTTTGTTTTGTGGCTCTTCGTGTCTTGATGCTTCCTCTTTCTTCATATATAGATAGGTAAGATGAATCTTATAGAGGTGCGAATGTCATAACCCCACTAGATTATGTCGTAAATGCTAGGCTCTAAGCTAGTTATGTCTTGCTTTCTCTTTCTGTGTTGTCGTGGTACACGTTACATTTTGCTTTTATGATACATGGACCTCCTTGCGAGTCCCTCCCTTCATTACCTGTCCATATATATCATATCTATGCGGTTGATCATATATGCCCCCCCCCCTTTTTTCTTCTAACAAGCACGCCATATAACTTTCTTCTTTCTTTCTGTTTTTTTTAACGCCTCTTCCCTAGCTGCCACCGTTCAATACGGTCCTGGATCTGGTCCCACGTCATGGTATGGTTCGTGACCCCATACGCCTGCGCCTCCTGCACCACTACTGTGGGCGCACCGCTGCCCTTCCCCGGATTATTCACCGCACCGCCAACAACAAGACTCGCTACGCGACGCAGGTCCTGTACCGTTAGGGCTTCGATGCGGCGACACATTTCGCTCACGGGGACTTTCCGTCCATGGACCTGCACGGAGCGGCCTAGGTCCTCCAGCTCGACCATACGGCTCTCGAGGTTCATGAGTAGAGAGGACCGCAGCTGGTTCTTGGCGCGGGAGACTTCTCCTTCTTGGAGACGCGTGAAGCCCCGGTCGAGGGTCAGGGCGCGGAGTTCCTGACACATGACGTCGAGCATGTGGGAGGTATGGCCGGGGAGGCAGGATGCGGCAATGCCAAAGAGGCCGGAGTCGGTGTAGGAGTGGTTGAAGGAGACGCAGGACTCGACCCAGCCGTGTTGGTTGAGCACGTTGGTGAAGAGCCGGGAGTACATGCCTTTGCCGGGCCCACCGGCAGAGAAGGAGCCGCCACCACCGAGGAGGGTCTGTAGCGTGGCGAGGGCGTAGATGTCGTCGGAGGCAACTGGGAGACCCTCAAAGGCGAGGTGGATATGTGAGAAGTTGGTTTGGTTGAGCGACGGGGGTTGAGGAGGTAGTGAGAGAAAGCCACCAGTGTAACGAGAGGGCTGGGTGAGGCTCTCGCTAGAAGTGGTAAGAGTAGATGCGTTTCGTGGAGAGGGGGTGGAGATGTTTTTGAAGAGGGGTAGCTTGGACATGAGTCCCGAGGATGTTGATGAGTTGGATGAAGCGGCCGATGCGTCGCTCGATGCCTCGCTAGCTAGGGAGCCGATGCTCGTCTCAGATCCAGTCCGCGGCAGTACTGGTTGACCACTCGACTTCATGTCCCCAAAGAACTGCTCTGCCAACTTGACAGATGTGCCGTGGTCCAACCCCGCAAACGCCAGCACTATCCTCTCAGGTCTGTAGAACAGCTCCCGGTACTTCAACACCGTCTCCCGCCCTATACTCTCCAGCCGCTCCTCCGGGCACAGCAGCGGGTTACCCAGGGTATTGTCCTTGAACGCCGCAGTGTGCACCAGCTCCGGCAGTATCAACTCCGGCTTGCTCCAAATCTCTGCAATCTCATAGCGCGCCGTCTCGACCTGCTCAACCACCTCCTCGTCTGTGACGCGAGGGTCGCGGATCGTCTCTGCGAGGAGGCCCACCGTCATGGGCACAGCGTTGTTGAACGTAGCGGCCTGGTACATCATGCTCTCGCGCGAGGAGGCGCACTGGATATTACCGCCGAGGGCTTCCACGCGCTCGAGCATCGAGTCGGCAGAGTGCGCAGATGTGGACTTGAAGGCGAGACGATCCATTATGTGAGATACGCCATGGAGGGACTTGTCTTCGAAGCGGGACCCGGCTTCGATGTAGACGCCAACACCGGAGAAGGACCCGGGGAGAGCTTCGGATGCGACGCGCAGGCCGTTTGGTAGTGTTGTGATCTCATCTAGCTCTGTAGGCTCCTAAATCACGTCCTCGTATTAGCATTGTCGCGACGCCTGACAACTTGGGGGGGGGGGGGGGGGTCTGGAATTCACCCACCTTTGGTATCCCCTCCACAGCTACCGATGCCATCGCTCGCCTCGGTACTGCAGCCGCAAACTTCCTCTGCGCAGCCAGGAGTCTGGAGCCATGGGCTCCTTTCGCCGCCGCTCGCGAAGCAAGCTGTCGAAACATTTTCACAGAAAAAAAATCCGCCGTATTGTCAACTCAATACCGAGCGATACCAAGTTTGACTACGTTGGTTTTTTTTTTAGCCACAGGACGACGTACGTAGGTCAATGCTGCTTAGTCACAATTTACGGCAACGGTGTGAAAATTGCCGATTGTTATCGGCGATAGGCCGGTCGGATCATCCCGGCGCCGGGGCTCCGACCACGGAAAAGCCGACAACGAGAGGCACAATTTTTGCGCATTTACCATTTAAGGCTTTCGTCGTGATAAGCTTACTTCGATTATACATATTAACATGTACAGCGTCTAGCGCACATGGTAGGATGGCAATTTCCGCGATCCCTTATTGGAAGTTTCCCCGTAGGATTTACCCGCTAGTATGTATATGTTTGGTCTGAGTAACATACGGCCTGTCCAGCCGGATCGTATGAAACCCCAGGAAGCAACATGAAACAAAGATGGCTGACATGCACATGGCACTTGCTCTATTGACATAATATCAGATACCACAGTCCGCATGACTAGGATTCAGACCCATGCAACGTAAGACGATCATCAATTTTGTGTCACGTCCCCAAAGGCATTTCTCATTCAATAAAGAATGCTAGTACAGCATCTTTGGCTGATTCTAAAGGGTCTCTCTAATGTGCTAATTATAGCAGGCCTAATGAGCTGATTACATAAGTGTCGTGAACCAGTATAACCTGCATTCCAAGTCTAGGGCTAACTGGAAATCGTAAACACGTGGGAAGAAAATAAACAGTCGTAACTTTCGTGCATATGCTCATTGTTAACCATGCTTATGACCCTCAACTTTCTCCAATAAATGAATTGAATCCATCACACGAATGGAGCCATGCTAAATATAAAAAAACGCCTGAATCCCCAATGCTGCATTTATGTTAGGCAAGCACCAACCCCCCCGTGTAGAATGATAACTTGAACGATGGATAATCCAAAACATGAGATAATAAACGAAATAGTGTATCGTGTAAAATTACGCAAATTCGCTATGCCACCACCCAGAGGAATGTAGTCGCGTAAACAAAAAGAAAACAAAATGAGAAAACAAAAGAATGCATCGTGCCCCTCTATGTCATCGGACCATTATTATTCTGCATATGGGTTATGTCACCGGATGCTAGCATCGTCACTAGCCGAGTCAAGAGAGTGTGCGTGGACGTCCACGTCCGCTGCAGCTGCTGCATCAAGGCTTGTCATCGCAGCTGCGGAATCAGCAGCTCGTCGAACTCCCATGCCATCAAACACCCATGGCCCAGCGTTGTTTCTCGGCGTAATTGGTCCCTCAGCCCCGCTTGGAGGTGATGGGGTGGAGCGATTTCCAAGATGACTATGGCTGGACTGTCCACCAGATGGACGTCTGATGGGTAAAGGTTGGGAAATGGCATGAGGAATAGCCAATCGAGGACTGGTAGGGCTGGTAGGGCTGGCCGGTTCGCTAATGTTGACTGTCAAATCCATTGCGTCCGTCTCATGGACTATGGCCTCTGGAGGCACAGGCGGCGATTCTGTCGGTGCCGCTGGAATAACAAGAGTGGCTGGTACAGCTTCGTCACCGCCTGTTTCCCCTTCTTCAAAATCATCGAGGTTTTCCCAATCCTCAGTGGGTTCTTCCACATCGGCCTCTAGGTCTGCGCTAGCGCGGCAGTTGGGGCAAACGAAGATAGGGTACTGAGGGGATGTGAGCAATGATCGCACACATTTATAGTGCCACGTATGAGAGCACGGCGCAACGAAAAGAGATTGGCAGGGCTGTGAATGCAAAAGTTAGCATGTAGCTGAAAATTGGCGTTTGTATGCAAATAACTAACCGCTATGGAGTTGAGGCAAATGGAGCAGTCTTGGGTGTTGCCCTTGGCGGCTGAAGCCGCGGCATTCTTCGCAGCCATGTTGCGTAGCCTCTTGTGTGCGGCAACACTAAGAAAATACATTAGTCTTTGATCGTTTGATTCGTAACCCCTGAATTGCATGGGGCCAAAGGAATCACTCACTTGAACGAGTTGGGCTTGTTCTGCCAACCTCTGTTGAGCTCAAGTCTCATCTTGACACACCGGAAAATCATCTCCTCGCCACCCTTGAAGTCGATGCCAAGCTGAACAATATCTCCATCATTCACTGGAAACGCCTTACTCTCCTGTGATGGTGGACTCAGCCTGATGTGGTTGAGGAATGTCCCCGATGAGCTTTTGACATCCTTGATGTACCATTTCCCTTCTTCGCACCAGAACTCGCAGTGCCGCCGGCTGACGACCTTGCTCTTAAAGCCCACGGGGCCAGATGATTGCTGATTGCTAGGGGAAGCAACTGATTGATTGTCCCGTTCGGAATAGCGACCAACACGAATGACCTCGTTGCCATTGACAAGAGTTCGGGAAATAGGGGGGAAGGACAAGGATGGTCGGGTAGAACGAGGATCATAGTACGCCGAGAAGCGGATGGAAGGCAACGCCTCGGACAAGCCGACGTTGGCCTCACTTGCTCTTCTCATGACTTCCGGTTCTGGAGCGAGGCTAGGCTCGGACTCTTGAACCACTTGCGCGATGTTCTCAGCTTGTGCGATCGAGTTCGTCCGTTGCGGAACTAGGTTATTGACTAGAAACTCGGGGTTGATTTGGGGGACAGGTGGTGGTGGGCTGGAAGGCGTAAAGAAGCCTTGTAGCAAGCCAGGATCAGACGGGGCGACGAGAGTCAATCGGTTGCGACTTTTCTGGGCCTTGGAGGCTGTCGTAGAAGCCGTCGTGGTGTTCCTCGTTGCGGAGCTCGTCGTCGTTGTCGTCGTCGTGGCGCCGGCGATATTGTTGTGGTTGTTGATATTATTTCTGATATTGCTGCTGCTGCGGCTGCGGCTGCGGCTACGACTGGTATTGCTGCGGCCAAGTCGTACGTTGTTGCTGCCGGTGTTGTTGGTGGTGGTGGAGGTGGAGGCGGAGGCGGGCGGAGAGTAGTTGACCGATCGGAACAGACCGTGTGAGGAGATATCGGGCGGCGAGTTGCGACCGCTGGTGGTGTTGCTGATGTTGGATTGATGGCTGCTATCACGCGATAAAAAGGGGTTGTGTGTGTAGTTGCGCAGGTAGCTCAGACGACGAAGGCGGCTTTGGCGAACTGGAGGCAAATCTCTGGAGTTATGTGGTGGCCCAGGCATTGAGGGCACCAGTTGTTGTGTGGTAAACATCTGACTCTGGTTTTTAACGGGGGTTGGGCTGCGCGGCGTGCGCTGCAGGTGGAGATCAGGTGCCCTGTAAATGCGCACGAGACAAGCCGCTACAGCAGCGTGTGTGGGATACGGGATACAGGCGACAGAGGGCCTGCGAGGGGGGCGCTAAGCACGAAAAAAAAATATGGAAAACAAAAATACAATAAAAACAGCTTCTCAAGGGCAGGGAAAGCCAACAAAGACGTCTCGGTACTCGGTGGCTGTCTCTGTTCTTGTTTGGTCGGCCGTTATCTTTTGCCTCGGTGGATTTGAGTCAGATCAGGGCAGCGGTTCGGTGGTGGGTTTTGGCGAGCAACTCAGCGGCAACGACGTCGCTAACGGCAAAGCAAACCCCCGAAGAATGTCGCAAATGGGAAGCGAGGTCCACCCGGGAGAGCCAAGATTATATATATATATATATATATATGTATGTATGTATGTATATATAATTACTGAACTCCTTGGGACGGCTGCTAGGGTTGTTCAATTGCGATGCTACCGTATCAACGGCTATAGCAAAACGAGGAGGCAGGTATTCTGCGGGTCTTTGTTGTATTGGGTGGTCCGGTCTCTCGGCGGCGGTGATATGAAGCCACGGGACAATGCCAATTCGGATCCGGAGATGTATGCGATTGTGGTTGGTTGGTTGATCGATTACTAGCCCTCAATTAATGGACAAGACGACGCAATGATGAATAGATAGAGAAGCTGGTGGTAAAACAGTCAGACGAAATCGCTCTCAAAGCGAATGCCACGGTATCAAACGGCGGCTGACGATAAGCACTGCACTGAAGAATCCAGAACGCCCTGACAAAGGCAGATACAGCCGAGGAGGAGGGAGAAGAGCAGCGGGGAAACCACCAGACCAAAGATGACCAGTAAATCAAATACGGAGGAGAAAAAGATCAAAGGGGGGGAGATATGACGGTAGTTTTAGCTATGGGAAGAAATCTACAAGTCAGTCGGCGGGTCGAGTCCAGCATCGCTTCAGCGCCGCCAGCCCCGTAGGCTCGCCACTTGGTCCTGGCCCTATTAATACATACATTAAATACATGCGCGTGTACTCCGTAAACACACCACGATTGTATGGAAGTGTGTAGTATGTACTGTATTCCCAGCACGAGCGCATCCTCCAAGGGACTCACATGCATGACAGGGCTAGCCGTTGGTGTGGCCATTGTGTGTGTCTCGTCCAACGCCATGCTCGCCTGTTTCGCCGTTGGGAGGATGCTGAGGAGGGGCCACAGGGGGGGAGGATTTGGAGGGAGGGGCGGCGCTGAGATGATAGTGCCAGCAGGCCCTCTGGCTCGGGACGCCCGTTCGCGACCAAGTATTAGTTAGAGCCCAGCACTCAAGACATGGATTGGGGGAGAGCGGAGTCTGCCGACCTGGTCTACGGGTCATTTTCTCTTTTTTCCCTTTCAGCCCAACAGCAACAAGTGCTAGCGAGGGAGCTGCAGCGCTGTAGCGGGTCCCCCATGGGCAAAGATAACCCGCTAGAGGTCACCCGTTTGCGCCCGTCTAGCGAGTATCATTGGTCCAGGGCGGCCAGTCCAGATGCGTGCTGATCACTGCGACGGCGTATGCCCCCGTCCGCCGGCACTCACTAGTAGTTTTGCCTGCATTCGTAACTGTCCGCTGCCATGTTGAATGGCTCCAGATTGTTGGTGACTTGAATTCGCGTGGTCACTCATCCAATATGCACCAGGTACTAATAATGATGCCGATACCTCATCCGTTCTTTGATGTACATTATCAGACGACGGACGACACCACGTCCTTGTTATCTCGGTACTCGTGCTCTGTGCACGTCCATTGTTCGAGATTGGTACGAGACAGGTACCTTGCCTACGCCTCAGGTATCACTGGCGGTTGCCACTAGTCTCATCATACGTCTACGGCAGGCGGCGTGGCAACGTGCCTTCCCGTGTGCATTCTGTGTGCCGTAGTTAAGCTGTTGGGAGGCAGTGACTCTTCACCAGCTCTTGCTTCGTGAGAGCTGGAGGGAGTACCTGCCGTCCGTGGTCTGGGTAGGGATAGGTAGAGGTATAGGTAGCATCTTGCCTTAGATTCCCTGTCCTCAGGTGCCTCCCAACGTACTTTGCCCGCCAGGTGTGGGAAACCCATGAATCTCAACAACCTCTTCTCCACCCTCCGCGATTTTGCATCGTCACGGCAGCCAACAGACCAAACCCCCACACGACATCTCCTCCATCCATAGCTGACAAGCTGATCACCAACCCCCCGGCCCCATGGGAGATCGAGCCGTCGCGGAGTACAAGCCTAGTCGAGTTTCGAACGCTCACAAAACCTAGCCAAACATCAGAATAGCAATGCAGTCCGGCAGCAGCACCTCCGTTCCGGCACTGGTCAACCCCCCTTCACGAGCCATCTGGAATGCTCATCCCAAAATCTCTGACAGAAAGGGTCGCGGCCAGTTGAGTGATGGCGTTCCTTTGGCGGATCGCGCCAGTTTCACCTTCTAGCCAGTGGCCATGGCCAGCGCCAGCCGTCGACGTCTTTAGCTTCCCTCCATCTCCCCACTCCGAGCCAAATAGCTTTCCGCCGGCGCGCGTGTTTGGGTTCCCATATCACCGCCGCCGTGTCTCTTCGATTTGTCCAAAGATCTCGCAAACAAGGCCTCAAGCATGCAATACGGTATTGCAATTGGCACGCTCGCTTGTCATGTTAAGACTCATCTTACCAGACGAGACCAGGCAGGTGACTCTGGCCTTCACGAGGTTATTCACAACGTCCTCAGCGCCAGTAACAGGGGTCTCGAAAGGGAACTAGTGATGGCGGCAAGGTTGTCGCCATCAACACCTGTTGTGTGACCTTGATCACGAGTCCCCCCTCAGGACTGCGGGACACGGAGATTCATGTCTTCACTCTGCATGCATCTGCTTTGGGTCAAGGCCATGCCCGATCAAGATACCCCAGAAAAGCACCTGCGGCAAGAAAAAAATAAGACAATTTATCCCAAAATGGTTTCCAACGAACGACATGTCAGCCCACAATGATGTCTCGCTTTTCACCACCTAGCTGCTTACCAGCTGATCGGCGCTTTTTGCTCAGGCCTATCGCCTATTCCAACCGCTATGTTAAAGCCGTTCAATGCAGCTATCGGCCGCCGGACCGTCAAGACCTTCAAGCTGCATACCCAGTGCATTCCAGTGCAAATAGCTAGAGCCCCTCTCCGCAGTGCTCCATATCCGCGTTCAAGCGTCCCGAGACATTGTTTTTTTTTCCTGTTCCTATTGATTGGCGCGCAATTATGCCCCAGCCTTCTAGATCAGGCTGACGGCGTTCTTTCCCGTGCCACGTTTTAGTCGGCCAATATGGCTTGTTGGCGTTGTGATCCAGCAAGTTACTAAACTTAGAACGCTGCAATGCAGGCGGATGAAATTGCGCGAAGCGAACCCACGGCGGAAGCGGTTAGAGATTTGAGCGGTACCGCCATTCTTCTGGCTGTAGGATCAGTTAACCACCAGGTTGTGAATGCAGTCAATCCAACGCAAGCATCTCTAACCTGTGGCGTACGTCCTTGCCTCGCTTGGATCTGACCCACCTGCTCAGTCCTGTCCATGAGCAGCAACATGGATCTCGAAAATCCGAAATACCCAAGTCTCCAGATGCCAAGACTGGTGCGTCACCTTGCAATTGCGCGTTTTCAGACGAGAGAGCAGCATCCATCTCCTCGAACCCACTGTGTACCGAGTTTCTACACCCATGAACCAAGGCCTGCACTTTGTCAACAAATGACCAGTCAATGCAGTCGAATGAAACCCTCTCCGCGTTATGATATCACACCCACACCTAACCCCTCCAAAGAGCCCTACCACAAACCAACCACCAGCATCAAATGGACATGCACTCAGCACCTGCGGGATCGAACAAGTTAATTAATAAAGAACCTTGGACACCCGTAAACCCGCAACCTTGTCTCCCCACACGTGATCGCCATCCTCCACGTCACATACCCTTTTCGTCGAGAAAGTCTGGAACCCACGATTTTTAAGGCCACGGAAGGCCCCACGCAGTGACATCAGACGATGAAGGGGTTCAAATCTCCCTTGTTGCAGTTTTGCTTCAAACTATGTAGGTACTTCTATGCAACCACCCTGACTTGTCTAAGGTTCGTGTATCACCTACATTGAAACGCAGTACCCCTACTTAGGTAGTCTTCCACGAAACTCAGGCGACCTGCACCCCCGCTTCGTTAGTCAGCAGCGCCGCTCTTGCTCAGGCTTCCATCACCTATACTCCGTGACACTCACTTTATAATCACCTCGAACCCCCCTCCGATAGCATGCATGCGAGCCCGTCCATTCACAGCCGATATGGCCTTGAGCTTACACATTATCATGTCGACTTTACGTGAGCTTCGCCATGGTTGAGGATCCCATCACCGCGGCTAGGGGCGCAATGTCGAGTGCAGGTTAGCTTAGGAGCTGGGTTTCTGTGCATTTAGCCCCTGGAAACCTGTCTCTCGATGTGGACCGATAACGATATTCATGAAATGACCTGCAAGACGCATCTCTTTTCTTCTCTAACGGAAAAGTCGTTCTAAGGTCCAGACAATCGATAATAAGCCTTGCGTAGTAATGTAATCTAGCACTTGGAGATTAAGATGACTATTCAATGGGAATTCCCTAGTATTCGTCGTATCCGAGGGCAGGGGGGTTCAAATCTCAAATATGGATGCTCACATAACAGCACGCTTGCCAGTGTTATCAACAGCGAATTCACCGATTTCTACTTCATACTTATTCTAGATCGACTTAGGAACTAACAAGGCAGAGTCTCGTCGTTCTTAGAGATCTTCTTCGTTCTAGCTCCTAAGAACTTGGACCAGTTAGCTTCGAGCGTAGGTGTCGGCATTGGGGAAAAGGGAGACATACATACTCCTGAAACACTAACAAACGTAGGAATGCCGCCCAAATATGGCACAAGAGGAGCAATACCGAGTTGAGACCCCGTTGAATAACAGCCAGGGCAGCTGATGCGCGTGGATTCAGTAATCTCTTGTTGCGTTTCACAAGCTCATGGCATGAGTACGTCTATTCTCCCGTCGGATCTCAAACCGGTAGTCGACCGAAATATCAATGATGGGACTCGGGCTTTGACCCAATGCTTCGACAAAGGGCTGGGAGGTCTTGTTGGACAAGGCTATCACTGTTTTTTTTAATGTGTTAGTAGAACTGTCAGATATCTGACAAGGGAACGAGCCTGCCTACCCTAGCAGTCGACCTAGCCATCCTTGTCCAAACGAGCAACAATCCTCGGGAATAGGCTCTCGTAGATGATCTGGCTTGCTGGCGCTTATTAGGATAGCCCTTGAGCTCCTGTCCAACAAGCTCTCGGGAAGACACATGGCAAAGGTCCATGTTAGTTAGGGTGGTCGTTAAGAAGGTCGATCAGGGCCTGACGAGTGTAAGCGCGCGGGCGCCGATAAGGCCAATTCGCGAGGACGACTCGTTGGAGCCATTCTTCTTGCCTAGAGGGGGATTCGGGTCTCTGTTGTACCTCAAGCAAGCAATATCCATGGATGTGTGTATGTGTACCACGAAGCTGTGGCTTTTATGATGGGGAATTCATTGAGCTCTTACGATATTATAAGTACATGTACATGCAATTGATGATGGACGACTACCTAGGTACCTAATGGAGGCATGTAGCATTGCTAGAGGGGCTACTGCATCGCCGTTTATGCCAGTGCGACCCATCCGAGATGACATACCTACCTAAGCTTGACTTGGCCTTGTTCGATCTTGGGTTACGCCACGATAGGGCTGTGTGTTACTCAATCAAGCAATTTATCTTGTGAAGTCGCCTTTTTTTAATAATGTCCGAATGTGATGAACTCGGCAAAAACAAAAACAAAAAAAAAAAAAAACAAAAAAAAAAAACGTGTCGATCGGCTGACGACATATCACACACATCACTAGGGATGCCGATGCCATAAGAGATGCACGTTTAGTTATTATTATAGCCTCAAATGGATGGACACAATCTATTACTCAGAAGACGGGCGACTTCAGTATGCGAGTGATACTAAAATTAAATCTTTACTTACGCAGTGGCAACGAATCGCGATTATGAAACATGTCTTCCTATAGGATACGCTCTGCCATGATCCCAATCTTCTGGAAAAGAAAACGAAAAAAGAAGAAAAAACATATGCATGCATCCTGATGAATCCTCCAAATATTCACTTCTTAAACACAGCATTCCCAATCCTTTCAATCTCCCTTCCCTCTGTGGAGCCTCTACCCGCTGCATCAAGCAGTCTTTCCCACGCGGCAGCATCCCTCAATCGAACGGCCTCCTCTGCCGCCTTGACTCGCTGTCCACATTTCTCGTACATGGCGATAGTCTCGCCGGGTTCTACATTCGTGCATTTTGGTATAAACGTCGCTGCGAGGCGGGGGTTACCAGCCTGTAGTGTAAGGTTGAAGAAGGGCTATATGTCGGGAAAAGCGACAACCAGAATATTACGTTAGTCTTCTTTGTATCTTGCGATTGGAGAGGCCGAATAGCCATCTTGAGGAGACGGACCCCCGGTGATGGACGGAGAGTTGTTGAGCTAAGAGGGGGGGGAGGAGTGGGATAACTTACCTCCCATCCGATGGGGCTTTTCTTGGCCTTGGCTATTTCTTCGATTTCTCCCCATTCTCTTTTGGCAACGAGGGCGCGAAGCCTTTGCGTCGAGGAAAGAAACACCACGTACGTCAGTCACGCTGAACTCTTTCAATTTTGATATGAGCTCCGATGAGAAAGGAGAAAAGAAGAATAACAAAAAATAGCCGACTCACCTAATCCACCAAGCAACCTTTTCAGGAACCTTAAAGTCGCTCTGGATTTTCTTCGCCTTGCCATGATATCCCAGACGAATTAGCTTAAACATAGTCTCATTCACGCTCAGCCCTGAAAAGGAATCCGTCAAATCTCGGTCCAGCGCCTCTTGAGCTCGTAGCAGCTGCGTCGTTTCCTTGAGCGAGTGTACCTCCGTTGCCGTCTCCTTAGACTCGGAGAGGAGCTTCGCAGCCAGTGCGAGTTTGTCCGCTGCGGTTCGGGCGTCTGGCTGGCGGAGTGATTCTCGGATGAAGACGTTGGCGCCATCGACGCGCCGGTCGTCTTGGTAGTACATGTCTTTGAGGAGAGTGTTGTCGCCTTCCAGTAACGCCGACAACTCTACTAGAGCAGAGGCTGTTGGTCGCACGTTGATGACCCGGAAGAAGGTAGCTAGCGGCAGTTTCTTCTTGAGTTTTGAGAGCACGAAAAGTATGAGGTCCGTGTCGCCGCTCTCGATGGCCTTGTCTAGGGCAAGGTCGTCTTCTTCCATGTCTAGTAGAAGGGGCACCTGTCGTCCTCCGCGAGGTTCGTGATTTAATAGCTCGGTGGCCAGCCTACCTCGGCCCTCGTGATATGCAGCTCGTGCAATCTCTTCAAAGGAGATACCAGGTTTGCCAGCCAGCCTCTCCACTACTAATCGACAGATGGCATCGTCATCTTGCGCGCTGAGCCGAACCTTGGTTGAAGCCCAGCTGACGTAGATGCGGTCTGTGGGGAGCTTCAAGTAACCTGAAATCTTCAAGGCTAGAAGGTGTTCATGGCGCTGGATCAGCCTCTCAATCAGCCTCTCCGGGGTTAATCGGTGGTATTGCTCAAAGGAAAGCGGCAGGCCAATCTCAAAGCTCCGAACCGCATTGAGCACGCGCAGCGTTTCGCACATGTCGACAAAGTCATCGCTGTTGTAAATGTCAAGCACCGACTTGCCAAATGATGCAGCTTTTAGTAGTCGCTTCTGCCATTGGGGGTCAAACTCTCGTCCAGCGGCGTTGACGCACGTGTCCACGGCTTCTGTGAGATTTGGCCGAATGAGCTGGATATAGTCATCGGCCTTGGGTGACTTGATCTCCAGCTGCTTTACGGCATCGAGTAATATTGAGGCAGGTGATGATTCTGAAGCAGCTCCAAAGGCCTGCAGTGTGTCCTCTGGTACCCGTTCCAGGAACTCGCAAAAGTCGTTTGTTATTAGCCTGGCACCGTCGTACTCTGCAGCATGTTAGTACCTGGACCTTATCAAAGCTGAGGTGAGATTGATCGTACCAGATATGACATGGACTCGGGTGCTGTCGTAAAGATAAGACGATGATTGATCTCCTGGTCCCAGAATATGAATCTCATCTTCCCATGCAATGACCGGGTCACCACCGCACCACTCAACGTACTTGGGCGATGTGTTCGAATCCGAATTGTGTTCAAAAAGAGACTCCTGAAAGTCACTTGTTATAATGTGAGCCTTGCCACTTTTTCCGTACAAGTTCACATATCGGCCATCCGGCGAGACGCTAATGTGTGAAAGGGGGCCGTAGTCCAAGAACTTGTCTTCACAGTCTGTCGCATCAACCACATAGACCGTAGCGTCAATGTTGACCAGAACCTCTACTGAGCGGGACAGCGTGTGATCTGGCGAGATGATGCCCCATGAATGAATCTCGCCCTCTGGCAATGACGCTAGTAGCTTTGGCCGCGGCTCTGTGTAGGATGAGACTGTCACCAGGGTGTTGTTCCCCAGCAGCGCAACCAGGCCATTATCGTAAAACCTAGATATTCCACACATTTAGCACTCGTCCTCTCTCAAGAACAACAAGAACAACAGCAACTCAACAGTCTTGATTGCATCTTTTTTTTTTTTGAATTTACCTGCAAGAATCAACCCCATAATTATCCGCCCCGTGCCCTAGCGAGAAGTGACTGAAGTCCCCCTGGATATCATAGCACCTCACGTTTCCATCCGCCGCCACCACCAGAAGCGACTCTCCCTCCGACCACCCCAAACCCTTGATCGCACCGCTATCCCACGGGATGCTCCGCAGCTTCTTGCCCGCCAGGGTGTAGAGCTCAATGGCCGGCTTCGCCGACTGGCTCACTGCCCTATGAGCCTGCAGGAGTTTCGTTTCATCCCGCCATAGCGCCAGCGCGCCGGCATAGGGTGCACCGGTGACGATGTAGGCGTCTAGGTCGAGGTCCTGGTCGAAGACCTCGGTGTACTGCTCTGTCTTGCGGAACCACTTATCCCCCACGCGTTCCCAGTCAGCTCGTGCGTGAAGGGTATCCATGTTATGTTGGCGTTATCGCATATTTTGGGATGCGAGAGAAAAGCAAGCTGAGTCGTACATAAGGACTTGTACTTGTTTTTCAAAGTGACATGAGAGCTTGCGTTGTATGTAATAAGTTATGTGGTGAGAGGTCCATCCCAGCAGTAAGCTCCTATAGGGAAGCTTCCGCCAATGACATAGCTGGCTATTCATCGGCTAAACTACCTAGGTTCCTGTGTTCCGGCCTGCGCTTGCATCATAGGTAGGTAGCTAGGCTGGAGCTCTCTCCTCTCAGTGTGACACCCCCACTAAAACTCCGTCTTATCAAGCATAGCGGCGATTTTAATAACCTTCAAGAGGGGTTCCGCAGCGAACTCTCCTTACAAGATTGAACTTCTCAAACCCTTTCCCCAATCGAACTTAAACCTGTTCATATAAATTAACTAAAATAACCACCCATTTATCTCTTTTTCAAAATGGCGAACTGGAGAGATGAATACATCTCATCTCTCAGAGACTCTGAGCTCAAAAACCCCGTCAACATGGAACTCGTCCAAGCCTGTCCGTATCCCGTCCACTTCGTATCCCCCATCATTTAAGCTTCACTAATCATTGGCTTTTATTTTCCTCTCGTAGGTTCTCAAATGGCAGATCGCATCTCTGCCCTAGAAGCTGAAAAGTCAGCCTTGGAATCTCACATCGCCTCAGCTGGGAATACCAACCGAGCAAGGTCCCCGGCTCTTCAAGTAGCCGACACTGCAGCGGTAGCTAATGACCCTGGGGTAGCGCAGCTGCGTCTCGAATTGGCAGAGGCGTTGCGCTCTAAGGGGGTGACTGAGACGCGGCTGCGGATTGCGGAGGAAGAGCTCGATAGGCTACGAGCAAAGACGCGACTGGATACGAAGGCGCTGAGGAATATGACGATGGAGCGGACAGGGCTGGCGACAAAGCTGAATGATCGGGAGTACGAATTACGAGAGAAGAGAAAGCTGATTGAGGTATTCAACTTTTTGCGATTTGTCCTGCGCTGTTTTTACTTCTATTTCCCTATTGTGGGGAGGGCTTCTTAAGGAGAGTTTTGGACTAATTTCACATACAGCAAGTCCAAGATGAAATGATTGCCTTGAACCTCCAATTATCCCTTGCGGAGAAGGAGAGGGACAAGGTCAAGAAAGAAAACATGGAGCTCGTCGACCGATGGATGAAGAGAATGGCCAGAGAGGCTGACGCCATGAACCTCGCAAACGAACCCATGCTTGAGAGGGGTCGGTAGAGCCGCAAAGTGCAATCATCATCATTCATCATCATCATCGTCCCCACGAAGATCAGCAAATATGTTTTAAAAAGAGGTAATTTGATTTCATTGATTTGTCTTTTTACTGTTTGTATCGCCAACTAGCACCAAACTATTTGTGTGTTCCGATGCTGATAATCCCCAAAATCCTTCTGAAGGTATCCTGTGCCGCTGACCCAATATTCATTCCATCCAAAACCCCATAACCCAAAGAAAAAAACATGGTTACCCAAACAACAACAAGTCTAGTTCTACAATACAGACGCGTGTCATTGATACTGACAAAGCTCTATTAGTCTATTTCCGTGTGGAAACATAGTATTGTCCGCCGGCGTTGGTCCAGCTAACGTATCCCTCGGGATATATGCACTCCTCGACATCGAGGATGGTGCTTCCGACATCGTTGATATTGTGGCTGCTCTTAGAGTCGGCCACGAATGATCTGAGAGAAATGATCTTGCACCCCGACTTGAGATCGAGGAACATGCGAATCAAGTCGTCGTTGAGTTGGGATGTGAATGCCTTGTTATTGACGAGGACGACATCGGCGCGCTTCAGGGCGTTGTGGATAGCGGTATTCTTGCGGAAATCACCCCGTTCTAAATGCACTTTACCAGGCTCAACGCCCCAAAGCAAGCACCGCGCATGAAACTCCTTTTCTTGGGCTTTGGCCAGATTGCAAGCATTCTCCATCATCTCACAGCCCCAGCTCTCGCATCCGATCTCCAAGGCCGCCTGCAAGACGACGTTGCCTACACCTGAGCCCAGGTCGACAAAGACTTGGTCCGAGGTCATCTTCGTCTGCTCTACGAGGATTTTGGTGATGAAGGGATGGAGAAGCTCGCCATAGACATAGTCTGTTCCATTCTCATATTTGGAAAGAAGTTCCACTTGAGGGGCTACTGTGCGGTCATAGATTTGGTCGAGGATAAAAGCGACGAGGTGTGAGGGCAGTTCGTGGAGCTTCTCGAGGTTCTTTGCGATGACGCCATCTTCGACCAGCGCAAGGAGCGTCTCGTTGTATTCGCGTAATGCTGCTTTGAAGCCCATCAAATCCTGAATGTTACGATTGGATGCCTTTTCCAGCCGTCGGATGAATCCAGTATTCTGATTGGTGAAGGGCTCGGCTTCGGCTTCAGTGAGGTAGGTCTCTGCGATCAACCGCACTATCCGTATGCTCGCCTCAACGGCATCGATCTTGTCTTTGCCCCAGACGAGTTCAAATCTGCATCTCCATGTTAGCGGGCCTTGTGTAGAAGGGTGGTAGGGGTAGGGCAGCATAGAATCTTGTTACTTTTCTCGGCGTTGTAGTGTGGGATATTGCAGCTCTATTGCTACATCTTCCTTGGAGGCTCCCATGACCGGAACGCATTTTTGCTCTAGTGACGCTACCTCCACTGCGTCTATAAACTGCAGTCTTTCGTCCTTGCCATCGAAGGCTCGCTGATTCCTCAACTGGCGATTTGGATCGACATATTTGCCATCGACAGTGCCTTTGCGCTGCCGCTTGTGCGAATCCAGGTCCATCCAGCCATCGTCCTCGGCATCACTATCCTTGTCGAACTCGATACGATCGCTAGCGGGTGAGCGGCGTAGTGAAGCACTATTCGCCTTGCGTTTGCGCTGCTGGTCGAGTCGCTTTTCGTCTGACGACGAGGGGTACGGCGAGGTGCTCTTCCGCCGCAATAACGCTGTCGAGGCCCCAGCAGAAGCGGCGATGCCAGTTCGGGACGGTGTATTTGGCGAGAGTCGCCGAGCAGGCGATGATCGCGCAGAAGCAGCAGCAGAGGATGTGGATGCCTTGATGGCGAGTCTCGGTTTCGGCTGTGGTCGGGGCGTGGGGCGCTCGACAGTGACCTTTTCGATCCGGATTTTCGGAGGGTCGACTTTGAACTTGTTGCCTTTCCCGCTGAGGAGAGGCATGGTGGGAAGTAAATACAGCTGTTTGGGTGATAACGATATTTACTCCAAGCAAAATAAATAAATAAATAAAGAGAAGATAAACCCGATCGTGGCGGCTAAATGAGAGACTTCAGGGGGGCGTGGCGCGGGACATATGGCTATGAGGGGCTCGTGGCTTCGCAAGTCTGGAGATGGCAGAGCACGCGACGTACGAGACGGGGCTGAAATAATGCGGCGCGACAGACCAAAAAAAAAAAGAGAGAGAGAGACAGAGAGCGCCACGCGGGAGATACTTGGCGGGGTCTGTTGAGAGATCCAAAATAACAAAAGGGGGAGGGAAACGTAGGTGACAAGTATTTTCGTGGAAAAAAAGAGAAGTGAAACTAAAGCAAGAGGAGTAAAGAAGATAAGGAGGGAAAAATTGAGAGAAGCCGTCGCGTTAGCTACGGTCCTAGTGAGGAAAGGTAGCGTCAGGATGCTTATGTCAAAGAATTAATCAATGTCCAGATGAGGCGGACGACATGAAGGCACCTGCAGCACAGCGTACATTAGGCAGCCCAGGAGCCCAGGTGGGCAGTTTGACGCTACATCGCCAGGCTCCAGGGAGTCAGGCCACGCTAGGTCGCGGAGGCTGTAGCGAGCTGCTTCAGCGCCTTTCAGGGGATGGATGGCCTGGAAGCACGTCCATGGAGGTGGTTGATGTTTGCCGAGGAGGGGCCAACAGTTCCGGTCCACAGCCCTCGTGTCGATCGCTGCAAATTGGCAGATACAGAGCAGCGCAGGGACTTGGGAAGTGGGGTGTGGGAAGTGGGAAGTGGGAGCCTCGCTTGCTTACCTAAGTGGCTTCTTTGTTTCCAGGCAGCGCAATACGCTAACAACGCAGCCCTGTTGCAGGGTCCAGGTACGTACCGGCTTCGTCTTCTACCTGCGTGAATAAAAAAGGGGGGGCTTTCAACACCATTGAAGCATCATCACCAGCTACCCTAGAGATGGCGATTCAATGCCGTGGGCTTTGTATCCATTTTTCCAGTATTTAGCGAATTCTTATAATAATAATGTGCCTAAACTAAATTCTCTCTCTTATTTTTAATTCATATTATTACGTCATAATGTTTATCTTAAGTCTACTGTGTGCTGCATACATCTGCGTTTTATACCTCTGCACTCCTAGCGTTGCCTCAGGACGACAAATACAAAACGGCTCACTCGCAGTACAAGGACAGAGATCAAAGATTCCCTCTTCCTCAAAATGATGTCTCGAAATTGTGTCGTTCCATATTACGAACATCTCATTCTCGGCATTCATAGTAGCTAGGTAATATATTTACTAATCAATTTTACGAGAAGCGGAAACTTGGGGGGTTTTGTGCAGGCTTTACAGCGAAATGCTCTAGAAAGAGTTAATAGTGCTGCTAGGCAACTGAAAGGATTGAATTTCATAGCACACAATAACCATCTGGTTAAGTAAGAGTAGAAATCGCTGAAAATGGTTCAACGATGTCCCCGAACAACATAACCTCGCAGCCATCTCACCTTAATGGTAGAATACTATTCAAAACAAGCGAGACAGCACTAAAGTATCTTTGTTGAACCGTGAACTGTGTTGAAAGAAGAAATATACTTACTTCATTCCCATCATATCTGCAATAAACCCATAGTGCTTGGAAACAACGCAAAACTCACTTCAGCGCAAGCCGAACAATTTCATGGGGCACGTAATTAATTCTCATTTTGGCAGATAAAAACTACTACTATGTGAATGCTGATGATGATGATGATGAATATGGCCCGCAAAGAACTCACTCTTCTGCTCAGGCTTCGTCACGTCCTCATTGCTAGACCAACTCTTCGTATAGTTCCCACACGTGCCGCATGGTCCCTTCTCTGGCCGGACGAAACACTCTTCTCGAATAGACACCTCCACCACCCTTTGAATAAAAGAGTTCTTAGCTGCCTCATCTTCTTTGTCGTGAAATGCTCCATATTCAGGGTCCGGAAGGAAAACCTTTTCTGGCGTAGTGATGAACTCCATGTCCTCTGGACCGGCGAATTCTTGCTGTCCTATTGCCGGCCGTGATGGGCAAAGAGAGCCGTCAAAGCTCTTTGACCTCCACAGACTGGAAACTCTGCCGTTTGAGGTATCTACTCTTTGAGAATCGGTATATTGAGCTTTGAATATGAGGCTCTTCAAAGAAGAAAATAGAGCGGGGCCATTCGCAACAATGACTGCGGCGAATGCTTGCCATTGAGCCCAGTCACTTGCTGTTTTCGCTGCATCAACGCGGTCCTAACGAAAAGTTAATCAACCGAAGAAACATTCACGACCGACCTTGAAAGAACAATATACCGATGATAAAACAGCAGTGCGCACAATCCCAGCTACCAACACAAATAGCCCACAGCCCAGCGACCCAAATGCGCACAAAGCTCCCCATAGCGCCCCTCTCGCCTTGAACAATACCGGCACAGCCAGAGCCACCAAGTACAAATTTGATACCAGATCAAAACTAAAGTACGTCCATACCAATGCCGGCGAGTTGTCAGATTGGCAATAGCGTCCCGGGTCAGGGTAAATTTGCCACATGTGCGAGAGCGGACGGCAGCTCAGCAGCAGTGTCAACGTAGGGGCAAGCCAGCTTACGATGAGAAGGCCGAGACTGAAGAATGCATGTTGCCGTTGTCTTGTAAAGTCACTGATGCGGCGAAGAAGGCACACGCATAGCGTTGCCTTTAATGTCCACAGCGCGGCGGAGTAGCTGATCCAAATGGCAAGATACAGTTTTGATGCCAACTCCCTTACGAATTGTTAGTAACACACAACATGAACACACAACATGAGTCCTATAATTTCATGTACTTACCGGTTCTGATAGCCACTGCTGTCTGTCTGTAACGTTTCTCTTTCGGAATCCGTCATTGAGTGATTGGTTTGCCATATTGTTTCGGTGTCAAGCACGTAGACTAGCACAACCATTGCCGTATACAAGAGCTGAATACTCAACATTAGTATATACCAATCTCTCATATTCACCATCTAAGACGTACTGCACCAATAGTAGCTAGTCCATCCTCTAACCGGAGGCCCTTGAAGCCGGACGTATATATCTGCAGGCATAGTCGCAAAGCCGTGATAGCCAATGCTATACCCAGCAGACTGAATGCTTCAATGCTGAATCCGTCGATGCCGCCGTCATTATCTGACATTGATGCCCTATTGTCAGGCATTGTTATGAGGTTACATGGAGCGAATCATAGACTCATGCAATGAGAGCTTGAAAACAATCAGAATCAGAAGTAGAAAGTAGCAGAAACACTAGAAGCCACAGCACCACGTGGGATTATCAGGTATTTGGACTCCCCTCCCCTCAACTCTCCCCCCTACCCCAATTGACAAGACAGCCAGCCAGCCAGCCAGCCTCGTCCCAGCTCAGCTCCCGGCCTACCAAGCGTTTGTTTCTTTGAACCAACCCCCCCTTGCCGTCTTCTGTCTCTGTCAGTCTCCCACCATCACAGAGATCGCCCACATCTCAATAATGACCAGTAACATGTACCAACAAAGAACACGCGGAGGTGTCGAAAAGCGGCTACATTGATCCACGTTGCCGGACCGAAAGAAGCAATACACCATGCATGGCCCGCCACGCCACCGAGTGATTCGAGCTTTCTAGGCTGAACACACGACGACAAGGGGGGGGGGAGCCCTTCTCAAAGCAAGGGGTAGCAATACCGCATGGACGGGCCGGGAGGGTACATAAGTAACCAGGATGATTCAATGTTAGGAGTTAGGGATGGAGACCTTGCGATGATAAACAACTAGGAATTATTATTACTATTATTATTATAATTATTATTCATTTACAAGGCTAAACTTTGCAGTGGGGGCTATTGTGCTGAAATCATAGCCGCTTCCGTAGCGCGTAGAGGTAGAAAAACCAAAAAACAAAGGCATTTATTAGACGATAACCCTGAACCCTGACCCTGACCCTGTTAACTCTCGAAAGCTTCTTGTGCGGGGATACGGGGGTTGAAACGCTCAGACAATAAGCCCCCCCCAACCATCCGACGGAATTGTATTAGAGGATAGCGATAGATAGAAGATAGATAGATAGATAGATAGGTAGATAGATACAGGGCTTTCAGTGATTTGAATGTGGATTACGCGATTTTTGTTTAAGCCAACGGCGTAGGAAAAAGCAAGCAAGCAAGAAAGCCCCCTTCTAGAGAGACACGACATGCGCGCTCTGTTTCCATTGTGATACATCGAGTTTTCTAGTGCGAAGCCATTTTTCTTTGTCAACCACGTGTAATTCCTTTTAGCCTCTGCCGTCTCCCATGTGGAGCTAAAACTCAAGAACAAACTGCAAGTCGGGGGGAACAAGATCCGTGCAAATCAGTTTTGTCCTCCTTGGAATGACTGCCCGGACCTTTGAAGCCGTAGGGGGGAATGTGGAGGGGGGTGATATGAGCTATGGTAATATATTTTGTGGTCTGGGGTGTTTACAAGTTGTTAGTGCTCTCTGTTTAAGTAACAAGAATGGATGGGTTACACGGTTATAAATCGCTATGACTGCCCTATTGGCTTTGAGGGTTTGAAAAAAGAAAAGAGTGTGTGTAAGTGGGCTCTGGGGCAGAGCCTGCAGCTAAGGGTAATGATTCCGTAAAAGCTTGCGATAAACTTGCTTCCTTAGTGTCCTCTACCTTTGACATGGTTCCACGCAGGAAATCACGACAAACGTCAATAGATAATCTCTTAACGTTGTTTCAACAACTGGTAACTAAGTTGGTTAGAATTCCCACTCCCAGAACTTGGATGAATGTAAGGCTGACTGATTATTTGTGGTGGTTATTTGTTATCTGGATCTATTACCTGTCACACAATATGTGGGATTCCCCTTTGCGCAAATGAAACGGCAGCTTGTCTGTCAACTCCCCTGTAGAGCCACTGTCGATCACAACAGCCGCACTTTGCCATATCCCTCAAAGTGCATTCCGATATGCATACCTATCTCAAGGGTCGTGGCAACTCCGCCTTCTCCATGTCCTGCCAAATGATACTTTGTGTCAATTGACAAAGCCTAGACAAACTCATCTCTTCTATAATGAATTGAAGCTTTCTGATTTCTGATGCTATATAGTCTCCTAAATAGACTGAGCAGTTTCTTGATAATTTCTTTTTCCCTTAGTCGACTCTCTTGCACGATTATTTCATTAGTCAATTAACTGGTTGTCTGACAGACAGTCCGATTCATGTTAGGTGGAAGATTGCAAGATGCCCAGATGCTCAGATTTACCAGTGCATCTTTTTAAAACCCCCCCCACCTTGAAACTAGTGATATTGTCAGTATATTGATTTTGTCCCGCCAGGTCACCGGTTGCGTTCTCTAGCTTCGGGGCCACCCCATCGTATCTAAATGTGGAGGAATTATAACATGATTATTTTAGATGAATTTACTGCTTCATGATTTTTTATTCTATTGTAATTTTACCTATTTGCATATCGCTCACCTCTTGAGCGTCTTCTGCTTCTCTGCATCAGTAGCCTCACTTCTACCCTCTACCAACAGCCCCTTCTTCCTGCGCACACCGTCCATGTACCGCTTGGCCACGTTCTCCTTATCTGCTAACTCGCCCAAATCCTCTAAATCATCTTCAGTAAACGGCACCCAAAAGGGATCTTGGTCCAAAATCTCAAACCCTGCAAAGATCAATTGCGGTTGTGCGGCACCACTCGTCCGTTTGCGCATCTCGTCAGCGAAGCCAAAGCTCTCAGCGACTGGCAGCATGGCCTGGATGCTGAAGAATGGAGTTCCCTCTTTCATAGTTTCGGCTATGACGCGGCCCCGGCGCCGTGTGAGGACGTCGTAAACTCGGCCCAGGACCTCTGTAGAAGTCTGAATCTCGACGGTGTACATGGCAAGCATGAGTCGTGCAGACCAGTCTAAAAATGCGGAGCGTAGAGAAGACTGGAATCCCTTGATAATCTCGCCGGTAAGTCGACCAAGCTTGTCCTGAGCAGATGTGCCGTCTTCTGTTAGGTTGAGAGACACATCCTCGATAAATACGGCAACTCCCTGCATCGGTTCGTGGCACAGGGGTCCCTGAGCCGTGCCAAGTTGAAAAGAATAGGAGATCTTGTCGGACAGATGACTTGGATTTAAAGCCTCGCCTGCCACAGGCGCTGTCACCGATGCCTTGTTAATGGCAAAAATCTTTGGCAGAATGCCATCTTTCGTGCCGTCGATAAGGAGGTTTGGACCAGTCCTCCGTGGCCCGAATCCAGCAATGCGATCCACCACGTTTTTCCAAACTTCACGACCCTTGCCAGTCTCCAATTCTTTCTGAAGCTGTTCCTTGAGTTCATCAACTGATAGAGCGGTACCTGCCGTGACGGCAATATCAGCCTCGATGGCCTCCTCGCTCTCAGTTGATCCCCCTTCTTCTACAATCTTTCGAATTGTATGTAACCGCTTAATAGAGTCCGCGTTCTTTAGCAAAAAATCTGTGACGTTCGAAGGTAGCGGCCGGACTCGAAGAGTCATTGTAATTTGCTTTGATGTAGTTGTAGCCACAATACCACCACGACCCAGCTCCTTGCTCGCTGGCGGACGCATCTCTTCTGCCCTGACAATTGTTTCTCTGTATGGAACGATAGGCGCGCCAGCCTGGATATCACATCGAGCAAATCTCTCTTTGAGATCCAACAGGCATCTCTCAAGGTGCAGTTCGCCCGCAGTTAGAAGAACGTGTTCGCCACTTGAAAATTGCTCATACTCTGCACAAGGGTCACTCTGTACTAGTAGATGCAATCCTTGAATCATCTTGTCGAGATCTGCAGGATTGACGGGCTCAACGGCAACCCGGACGATTGGCTTCCCGATCATACTGATACCCGCCAAGTTAGCAGCACCCTCTAGTCGACTGCAAAGAGTCCCAGACTTTAAGATTTTGCCTTCCAGTCCGCCAATTCCAAAGACAACACCAGCCGGAACCGACTCCAAAGCCTCCAAGTTTCTGCCCATAAACATGTATAATGATGTGACAGTAACTTGTTGAGGTTCTGGATCGGCGTGGGGACTGGCTGGGGACCACTTTGGCGGTATGACATACAGTGTGTCGCCAACAGATAGTGTTCCAGAAAAGATTCTCGCAAAGCCAATCAAATGCTCTGGGTCAACTTTCTCTTCCTCAGCGGGTGGCGTAAAGGTATCGAGGTCAACCTCCTGCAAAGCGTTGGCTAAATCGTTCGTCTCAGTCTGTTCACTAGCCGCAGCCGCTCTCGCCGCTTCTGCACGCTTCTTGCGCGCCAATTCCCTCGCTTCCTCCCCAGTCATCTGACCAGTGCGTCTCTTGTTTTCGGGCAGCTCGCTCTCTGGCACAGATACCATTTTGCTCACATAGGCCACGACAGGTGCTGACTTGTCCGTCTTGAAAGAAACCATGGCATCCCTGACGGACTTGTCGATGAATTCAGAATCAGGAGAATCGTTGAGAACATCAGGCAGCCGTTCTGCTTGGGCAGCAGGTGGTGCTGGTAATGATTCGATAACAGAGACGAGAAGTGCTGTCGAAAGAGGTAACCATGAAGCAAACACTGTGGTAAGCAATAATCGAGGGTCTCTGGCCCTCAGAATATGAGGTGGTAATGTGATGCTCAAAGACTTTGTGATCTTTTCGAGAAGTACTGGATCTCCCTTGCCATTATCGCCACCAATGGTGGCCTGGTAGACCGTCCAGACAGGTTCAAGTACAAGCTGCACAAACATTGGCTTTAGATTGCGCCCCTTTAGATGCTTTGGTCCGAGAACCTTTTTGGTCTTTGGATCCAAGTAGAAGTTGCCCCATAGACACTTTTCCATAATGCCTCGTTTGATACCGAGCTTCTTCTCATACAGACTCGCGAATTGTCGACATGTAAATGCCCATCCATCGATGGCGCTGCTGAAGATGACATTGTTCTTCTCTGGCGCAAAGTAGAGGTCCTCATCGTCTAGCTCCTCAAATTGAAGCTCACCAGCTTCGCTGGTCTGGTCGTTGACTGCGGAGGCTTTAGCTGCTGCCGCTGCATTAACACGCTCCTCCATTTTCTCTCTCCAATTGAGGTCCTCCTCCATTCGTTCTCCCTGGAAGAAGCTTCCTAGGACGGCGTTGACTTGTTCAAGTAGCTTACTCAAATGGACATACGCCTCCTGTGGGGTCATTTTCAGTTCCATAACGAGTCGATCAATCTTGTTGATGACTAGAAGTGGCTTGAGCTTTTCTGTCCAACTTTGTCGGAGAACCGTCACGGTTTGACTGCAAACACCTTCTACGGCATCTACCAGCACAACAGCACCATCGCATAATCTTGAGGCAGTGGAGACTTCACTGCTGAAATCAATGTGGCCGGGTGAATCGATCAGGTTGATAAGATACTCTTTTGGTTCAGGGGCAGCATCAGGTGCAGACCTCCTAAGCATGGAGAAGAAGAGGGAGATGGCCGAAGACTCCATCGTGATACCTCGGGTTTGCTCATCTGGTCTTGAATCTAGATAGCGGATCTTGCCCGCTAGCTTTGGTGATATAATGCCATTTGTGGCTAGCAAGGCATCTGTGAGTGATGTTTTGCCATGGTCGACATGGGCAAGAATGCAAATCTTTCACCTGTCAGCCGGAAATCTGGCTAAATTCCAGAGTACAGTTACCTACATTTCGGACATCTTGAGATTGCTTTTGCAAACTGGCAAGCTTTTCCGGGGTGACGACAGGCATGGTTGGTGATGCTCTATGAAGACCGGGTTGTGTAATGAGTGACTATTCCTGGGAAAATATGTTGCCGGTAAAGATGATCGGACAAGGTGCCAGCCTATGCTTATGAGTTTGAAGCCTCAGCGGACCGTATCAGGTTTGGTGCGCGACCCTATATAATTTTCTTATACGCAATGACGTTGAACTTGCAGCTCTCTTCGATGTGACTCTTTCGCTGACTAAAAAAATGATGAGGCTCTACTAAGTAGCTGGAGTAGCACCCGGTTATGATTCGACAACTTGTAAATGACTGGAATGACTCAGAGTGAAACAAAGCTTCAACTCGTTCACAGTCATAAATTCAATATGCGCATGAGTCTATCAAAGGATTTCTGTTGCCAGATTTTGTCCTTTCTCCAGTTCATCTAAGATATTGCCTCTGCCCCTCCACCACTACATGCTAAATCCGGTTCACCCCGCTTTAAAATCATTTTTGCCCCACGGCATACTGTGCTATTAGATGCATAATGTATGCATTTATCCATAGTGCCACAATCGCTTAGCCTTTTTCATTCACATATCGATGCAACAAGCCCTAACAGTCACGAAGGGAAAATTCGTGAGAGCATCAAGCCCCTCCTAATTCAGGCGTAAAAAATTCGTTGCCCCTCTCCAGCCTCGACAACATCACGACGGGCGGTTCAACATCATGGCGACATATCAGAACGGAGGCCCTCCGCCCCGCGCGATTGCAGACGACAGCGACGTCGAGGAGGAAGCCCTTGTGGCCGAGTACAAGGAGCACGTCCAATATGAAGATGGCGAGGATCTCAGCCAGACAACGTCTCTGACGATGGCCCAACAGACGGACGATATCCAGTCCCGTCTTCTGCAAGCTGCGCAGCCGCTGGATTTTTCTGCGCCCCTGGATGTCAAATTTCAGAGCTACGACTCATACTGCAGCTTGTTCCACTTCATTTTGAACTCTGAGGGCCCAGTTGACCTTGAGCCACCTTCGGTTCGTCCTACCTGAAACCCCCGGGAAATAAAATTGTAGTTGTACCGTTCATGAAGCTAATACCACCTGTGTTGCAGTACTACTGGGCTTGGGATGTCATTGACGAATTCATCTACCAATTTAACTCTTTCAGCTCTTACCGATGCCGGATTGCGAGGCAGGCGAATAATGAAGAAGAAATCCAGACGCTGCGTGAAAACCCCAACACCTGGGGCTGCTACAGTGTTCTCAATGTCCTTTATTCGCTCATTCAGCGATCACAAATCGTCGAACAGCTGGCTGCTATGAAACGCAACGAGGATCCCATGGCGGTTGCGGGTGAGTACGGCTCCAAGAACCTTTACCGCATGTTGGGATACTTTTCCATCATTGGTCTCCTGAGGGTCCACTGCCTGCTCGGTGATTTTGGTCTTGCGCTCAAGACCCTCGATGACATTGAGCTCAACAAGAAGGCCATGTTTGCCCGTGTTATGGCGGCTCACTTCACGACATACTACTATGTCGGCTTCTCCTACATGATGATGCACCGTTACGCCGATGCCATCCGCATGTTCAGCCACATCTTGATCTACGTCTCGCGGACCAAGAACTTCCAGAAGAACGCCCAGTTCGACTCTATCACCAAGAAGAACGAGCAGATGTATGCTCTCATTGCTATTTGCGTGGCCTTCCACCCCACCAGACTGGATGACACCATCCACAGTGCTCTCCGGGAGAAGTATGGTGACCAGCTGCTGAAGATGCAGCGAGGAGGACCTGAGTCCCTCCCTATCTTTGAGGAGCTCTTCCGCAGCGCCTGCCCCAAGTTCATCTCACCTATTCCTCCGGACTTTGACAACCCCGAGTCCAACATTGATCCCGTTGAGCACCACCTCTCCATCTTCATGGACGAGGTCAAGACCAACATGTGGAGCCCGACCATCAAGTCATACCTGCGATTGTACACAACCATGGACCTCAACAAGCTGGCTGGATTCCTTGAGGTGAAGCCAGAAGAGCTTCGGTCGTGGCTCCTGGTGACAAAGCAGAGGACCAAGCAGCTGCGATGGCAGGACCGCGGTCTGTTGGATGGCGAGTTGGTCAATGTCAGCGACCTCGACTACGCTCTGCAAGGTGTATGTTCTGCCCTATCTGCTGAACAGACTTTGAGAAATCTAAGCTAATAAATATCTATAGGATCTGATTCACATCTCAGAGGCAAAGGTGGGACGAAAGTTGGTGGATTGGTATCTGCGTAACTTGTCTCGTACCTACAACTAGAGGGGGGCTAACTGGATGTGTACGGACGGACGGATCTGGAGATGGGGGCAAGGGAATAAGGGAGCAAGAGCACGGCAACAGCAAAAAGTTGAAATGTGGAAGATGGTCGGGTATGCTGGGTCAACAGGCCGGTTGCATGGCTATGGCGTCACGGAGTTGGTTGGAGCTTCTCGTACATTCGTATGAGGGCATTGAGGAATTTTTTTTCGTTCAAAACTGGCCTTGTGGAACAGTTTTGGAGACGAGAAATCCGTGTAGAGTCATATAATGAGATGAGAATTATGAAAGTCAATAAACGGGTTCCTGGACTGGCTATGCCGAGATTGCAGTTGATAACTTGCGCTGCTCCAGACGGTGTCTGTGCAGTTACAGCACCTCTACCAGCACCCAACAACTCCATTTAGCATCTTTTGAATAATAGCGGAAGACCTCTGCTAAGGACCTTCTACTGCCGTCATAGACTGCTACGTAAAGCGTAACCTACATGGAGGCTTAGTGCTCGAAACTATAAAATATACCTAAGTAGCCTTTTTAGTTTATCTACTTCTTTTTACATCGAGATCAAGACCCTAAGATTAGTCGCTAGTTTTATAGACTCTGTCACTATAATTCTATTACCCTTTAAACTTTTTTTTTTAGAGTAAACTTTACATATCGGATTTATTAAAAAATTATACTGCTGCTTTATATACGCAAACAATGAGCATAGCCCCACAAATTCTCGCCTCATCATGTTCAACCGCCGCGTAATAGACAATGGCTGCCGTGTTTCTTTGATCTTGAGCAGTAAAGCGCAGTCCATATCTTTCTCTCGATTAGGAAAGTTTGAACTTAGTCCCTGTGCTTGATGATGAGCATGCCGCCATTTCTCAAGTGTGTAATATATTATCCTACGTAACACTAGTTTCTGAATACATGAGTATTTACATCTACAAGGGCAGCATCATCTCCCTCGTACCATCCCAAAGTAGCCTCCTCTTAGGACTATGTTGCTCTCTTCTGGTCTTCCAGTCGAGTCTCATAGACTTCATCCACATTTTCCTTGTATGACGCGGCTTTGTGGAAGTTGTATTCTGCGCAATAGCGGTCAATAACAGTATTCAAGTAAGTAACGCATTGCAGCTTCTGGACCGTCCAAATGACATGCCATGAAGGCATAGGCAAGTGTGGATTAGAGTGTGGGACAGAACTCATTATATAGGAGGAAAATGGAGATTATCTTATAGCTTGATAACGCCCCCGTCACGTAATCAATAAAACTACCGCCTCCTATAAAATGGTTCGAACTTCCGTACCGAAGCAGCCAAGACGTCAAAAGTCTCTCGCTTAATGATGTAAATATATTTGATGATATTTTTACTGTATGGGGCTGCGGGCGTTTCGCCTGACAATTTCATGAAATACTGATATAGTTCACTATACCTGCAAGTACCGAATCATCCCGTCAACTACTGTTGTAAATACAGAGAGAATAAAACCCACACACAAGAGAATGAATGAACTAGGCCAAGCAAGCCCTGACGTCAAGAACGGCGAGGAGGCAAGGGGGTTGGTGGCTCATCATCGTCAAAGCTGCATCTTGGCAGTGCAGGTTCGCGGCACAAATTGACAGGGTGCGCATAAATCTGTGAAGCAGCCATCTCCATGACTCACTCTTCATACCTATGTGTAGGTATCAAGAGAAAAGCCCCACGGACAATTACGACCTTGCCAAAAATGGGATATGGGGGAGCTCGGCGAAGTACGAAGTAGGCATGGAGCCGGCATCAGCTCGCGCCAAAAAGCCCTACCTTAGGTACATACTATACGTACCTAGCATAGAGCAAGTTGAGAAACATCCGCTTTAGTTAAAGACTACTACGACTACTATTTGATATACGGAGAATATGCATTATCATTATGAAGAGGAAGATAAAAAAAAAAAAAATCTTGCGTTTTGTTTTTGCAATTGCTGGGTGGTTACACAAAAGCGCCAATCAGGACTAGTAGCTGCTGCTGCTGCTGCTGCGCAGGCGGAAGAGACAGCCTCTCCAGCTAATTAGACGTGCAGCTGTGTGCGTGCGTTCAAAAGTAAGGTGAGAGGTTAGAAGAAGCTTATTCACTAATACATATGTCAGTTGCGTTGTTCAACGGCGATGCTGATTGGGAGATGGGCGGAGGGAGCAGGGAGGCTGTGAGAGCTGTTTGCAGCACAGCCACTTAGATGACACATGCCTGTTTCTGTAAGGCCGCCTACCGTAGCATTTCCTGTATATCTTTATTTATTTTGTGTTTTGATCTATCGTTTGTGTGGGCTTATTAGAGAGAGAGACAGACGGAGAGAGAGTGAGAGAAGCGGGGAGAGACAGAGAGAAGTGAGTGGTGTGTGCGCTACATGTGGATTTTGCAAAGTGGATGGTGCGTGGGCTTGTTGGTTGGTTGGTTAGTTTGCCGGAGGGGGGGGGGGGGATGGAGCGCTGACCACGCACCGCCCACGAATAGAGCATCATGAAGAAGGAATTTAGAGTGATGGGCTAAGGTTTTGGGCTAGTGGAATTGGAGCTGGAAGCTAAAGGAATAGTTGGAAGTGATTTTCGGTGAGAGGGTGTTTGCTGCTGTTCTGGGGGGAGGGAGGGAATGGCATTCATACATGTAGTTAGTGAGAGTCTTATAGTGGGAGACTACTTTGCATGTACTAGCATACTTGGGAGCCTTTGGTTGATGATGGTGGTGATGGTGGTGATGGTGGTGATGATGATGATGAGTTGCCTAATTGATCCTACATCAACGGCCTCCAACTAGATAGATAGATAGAATTGCCTACCCGCGGTTTGGCCATCTTTTCCACGGCTCCCTCCATGGGTCTGATAATCCCCGGCCCCGGCCCTTGTCTCCTTGGCGCATATCCGTCCCTTGTTGCTCTATCTGGCTATCTATCTGCCTACAACTCCGTGGTCTCCGGTAACTCTGGCAGCAGAAGAAAAAAACCAAATCAAAAAAAGAAAGAAAAAACGAACAAACGAATGCTCACAAACTCCATCTCCATCTCCATCTCTCAAGCCATCTTACAGCCTCCCCTCTTGTTCCCTCGCCACGACGCGGCTCTATTGCCCCCCCCCCAGGATCCTAGGATGGGGCAACACCTCTTGAGCGGCCGAGGATGTGTCATCCTCCATTTTTGCCGCTTACTACATACTACCTACTATTACCTAGCACTTCGTACTTCGTACCCCGTACAGTACATTGTTGTTGCTCCTACGTAGCTCTTTGGGGGCTGTATCAAAGGAGGAGGAGTCGTGGTGCTAGAGCCCCCAGCCTAAGCGTGATAGAGGCCCAAACCTTGCGTTTGCCAAGACCCAGCCCCGCGAGAGGGAGGGCGATTGGGGCTCACACACGGGACGAGGGGACCAACAAGTTACAGCTAGCAGTGACCTACTAGGTAGTGTTTGGCGGCGGTGATGGAGGATAAGTCGTATGAGAAGAGAGTGATGGAGAGGCGGATGATGCGGGCGTCGCATTGTGTTTTTGCGGACCCCGAAAGAGCCCCGTTCTGTTTTCCCGTTTCGCGCCAGTTGCGAGTGATGTCTCTTAATAATGGGTGTTAAAGTGCCTACATAGGTAGGTAATTTGCATCGCGTCAAAGAGATTGAAAAAAAGGCAACCTTTGACGCTTTATTAGGGGATATAGCGAGAGGGGGGTTGGGGGCTTCTGGGAGGTGGTGGTACGCCGTTAACAATGGGGGGGATGATGGATGGTTGGATGGCAGCATGACGGCATGAACAAACAGGATGATGATGACAAGTCTATTTTCACTACGTACTTTGCTCACCTTGGCTTTGAAGTTGTTGCAGCAGCTGCAGTGCAGCATGATAATTACCGAGAGCAACATGATACATGATACTGCTAATGATATAGCAATCCTACTGCTGCTAGCAAGAGGATCACCTAGTATTACATTGCATTGCATTACATCCGTGACATATGAGTTTATGTATTATAGGCAAAACACACACACACAAAAAAAAAAGAACAGTAGTCCAAATAGCTCCAAAAGCTGGGGGGGGCGGGATGTGGGTTGGTGTTTGGCCTAGACCTTCGGCAGTCGTTTCGTCCTAACCAAGTCGTTGGTAAGTATAGTATTTAAGATGGGCCGGTCCCTGGGCTGGGCTGGGCTGGGCTGGGGGGAGGAGACTCGATCCAGGGTGTCTGTCAGCTGCCACGGCGATGCTTTTTATTTGATCTTGTTTAATTTTGTTTTATTTTATTTTGTGTACGCTTTGAAAATAGGGTAGATGCTCACTGGTATTTGCTGCCATTCACAGCTGTAGATGGCCAAGGTAGTGAGTATATGGTGTTGATGGATCCATTGGATTCTCTCCATCCCACCCAATATCAAATCAAATATTGGCTGCGTCACAGAGACGGACGATACCTACTCGCTCGTACCAAACAAACAAAACAAAACACCGCCAACTACCTTAGGTACCTACTTATACCTATTCATCATAAATAAGCCCGGCTGCCTTAATAATAATAATAAGAAGAAGAAGAACAAACACCACAACCTAGAAAAGAGACTGTCATCTGCGACAGAAGACTGTTCTCGAACCCCCCCGAGATTCTCATTCACACCGCCTTCACCACTGACTGACTGTACTGGTACTTGTCAAAGCATCATACCTCTATCATCATCCCTTTGACTCCATTCAGAGAGAGAGCGGCGCATCCTCAACAACAGCAGCAAAAGAGTCTCACTTCGCCTCATCCATCACCCCCCGCAAACGAGAGAATAGTAACAACAAAATAATAAAAATACCTTCAACTCAATCTCACTCTCACTCTAAAATCCTCGTACGAGTGGCGCGTGGCAGTGAAGCAGCGCCGCCAAGCTTTCGCACGGGAAACAAGCCACCACCACCAGGTGGGGAACCAACCGACGATAAAGTCAAACAAAGACCAGCAGAAGAAGCCTTCCTTGCCCATTTTACATTAAACTTGATTACTCGATTCTTACTCTTTTTTTTTTTTTTTTTTTTTTTTTTTTTTTTTTCATACAACCTCGGGCCGTAATTTTTTTATTTGTTCTTCATCAACATTACATCATTTCCGAGGATTTTCTCCATTCTCTCTCTTCCTCCCTCCATCGCTCTTTGTTGGGTCAATCTATTTCGTCAATTTTGGTTGTTTGGTGTCATTTTTTTCTGCCAGCCTCACTTCACTCACACACTCTCACTCACTCACTCACTCACTCACTCACTCTATCTCGCTATCTCTCACCACCACCGTCATATCATCCTGGCTGCTGAACCACGCCCCCCTTGCACTCACCACTACATCCAGGCAAGACGACATACATACAGCATACATCAAACACACAGACATACTTACATACTCGCGTACATACACGCATACATACACCAGCAGCCTCCAGCGAATCGACTCCATTCCCGATCCCTCGTGGGCTGCCGCACAGCACAGCACAGCACAGCACCGCACATCACTCACCTCTCACTCTCTTTGAAACTCAACAAACCGCCAACAGCACATCATCCATCATCAGTGGGCTGGTAAATATCTCGTTCTTATCCCCCCCCCCCCCCGGTGCTGACACTCCGATTGCCAGCTAGCCTCTTTGCAATCAACGGCGGGAACGAAGGGGCAAAAAAAAAAAAGGATTCAATACTAATACTAAAACAAACAAAAAAAAGCCAAATCTCACGTTAGGCCCTTGCCTTGTTTTTATGCTTGTTCTTGGCTGGGTCCTGCACTGCCGATCCAACATCATCCGTGCGCGCGCGCGCTCTCTCTCGCTTCTCTGACTCTCTCTGACACTCTCGCAAATCAATTAAAAAACCCCCAACTTTTTCTTTTTTTTTTCTTTTTTTAAAATTAAAACGAGCTGTTGGGCAGGCATTAAAGGCCGTTTTTGTGGATGACAGACGCGCGGACTGTTGAAAAGAATAATTGGGGCCTACAGACTGGCAGAGAGGAAGGACTACTGTTTTAAACATTTGCCTTTCTTCGCTGTGTTGTGTCTTTGGATAAAACAAAGGCAGTAAAACAGGATAAGGCTTTGGATATTCTGTTGGAAAGAAGAGGAAGAGGGAAACACAACAAAGAAAGAAACAAAGCACTGAAGCTTTTGCATAGCGTCTGATTGGGCGCATCGCATCGCATTGCATCTCATCTCACCTCCGTCGTGCGCGAGACTCACCTACAGCAACAGCAGCGAAACCGAACTCGATCATCACCACCATCACAAACATCACCACCACCACCAACACCGCCATCTCGCTTCTTCAGGGTCTCGCCTCCTCTCTGCTTTATCCGCTCTTCCCCTTTTCGTGCCTCGTCTGAACCTCTTGTCTGCACCTTCCCGCAAGCCCGTCGGTTGTGCTGCGTCAAATCGGCATCTTAATGCCGGCCTGAACCTCCCGCTCTGTCTCAGTCCATCTGGCTTCTCTGCCCTTGTTTTGGCCAAATCCATCCTCAGCAGACGACAATACTAGATAAATAAGGAAGAGGGGGAGACGAGGCAGATATAGTTAAAGAGGGGGTGTCTCTCGCCTCTTATTTTCATCTGCTTTAATTTTTCTTCTTCTTCACTATCCCTCTATTCTTTTGCCTTTCTTTTCATCCTCTTTTTTCTTCTTCATCTCGTTGTGTCTCTGCCTCTCTCACCTTGTCTTGACTTGTCTTGGCTCGACCCTTTCTTTTGCCTCGGTCATCACGACGTTGCGATATCACCTAAACGATTAGCAGCCAACAGGAAGATACTCGGCCGATCATCAAGTGGCCAAATACAAAGACTAAGGAGTCCGGAAACGAAAACTCGAAAGAATGGCCGAATTGGCCGCCATCACCATGCCTCAGAGCCCAGACTCAGACGTTTCACCCTCAACTGCTGCGCCGCCCAAGCAATTCCACGAAAGCGACTACTTCCCGCCATCCGATGCAAGTGGCAGCCAAATCTCTGCAGCGCCGCCGTCTAGCGAAAGCGATACGTCTTCACGACGCCCCTCGAGCATCAGCTTTCCCGCCGCACTGCCCAAGCCGAATGGAAGCTCTCGCGGTAGGAGCATGTCGACTCTGTCTCGGCGACGGCCATCAGGCGTCCAGACCATGTTGTCGGATGGCTCCATGGTGCGAGCCAGTTCCCCGCCCTATGACAAGTAAGTGGTATCCCATTTTAATGGCCTCTTTTGTTCTTGTTCTTCCACTTTCATTCTCTGCTCGCTTTCCCTCGGATCTTTTTTTTTATTGCTTTCCCTGTCCCAGCACTGGGGGAAACCACTTGGTTGTTGTCTCAAACGCCGGAATGCAGAAGAACCCCGTCGATCCTCGGAGTGGCTAGTTGCCAGGCAAGGACATTGAGAAACAAAGCAATACCACCAGGTCGAATAAGTCCAGCAGAGGTCTTCGAGAAGTCTAAGACACCATCATTAACGGTGCGAGCGAGCGTCCCATTCTTTAAGAGCATCCCGCATTCTGATTCCCCCCCGGTCCGAGTCGGCGGGCTATTTCGGCACCTTGTTGCCGTTCCTGGGAGGGGGATTGGCGCTGGTTTTCCCTTCTGGGCGCGCGTGCAATGCTGCGGTTGGTTTAGAGACGATGCAGCACCGTTCAAGCAGCATGAGTGCTTGCTTCTTGCTGGCTCTGTCCTGCATGAAGGGAACATGTCGTCATCTATCGTGCTGCTGCTGCTGCTGCTCTCAAATGGACATGGGCTGGCGGGTGTTCTGGCGTCTTGGTCGTCAGCCTCGTCTGATTGATCGTCTGCACTGCACAACACCAGCATGTTCCTGTGGCAGGATTTCCATAGAAACCACCCGTGGCTGTCAAGGTGCTTGACTATCGCATTGAACTTGGACTGGTTGGGCATATCCCACGCTCATCATCTCTCCAAATGTCGCCGTGGCTCCATCTCGACCTTGCTGGTTGATGCTTACGTTTAGTCGTGGCGCTTGGGCAAGCCGGGGCTCTGCTCATATTCCGCCCCACAAGCTCCCACGCTCATGATTTTTCTCCTCACTTTGCAGCCAAGACACCCCCATCTTACCCCGCTGCCGCAAACCCTAGGGGACGTTCCAGGAATCGGCCCATGGCTTATTCTGTGGATTCGGCTCCTCCATAGCCACCACGATAGCCTCTGCCATCCCCTCCTCCCCCATCATCGTCGCTCCACAGAACTAGGCAGACCAAAGACCTAAATATTTCCCTCAGTCACTTCTCCCTCTTCCCGTTACTCGTTTCCCCTTCCCCTTGTTTATTCTGCATCCAGCTCTTGCTCTCCTATCATTCCACGTCGGTCCCGATAGCTTCGAATTCAGGTCGAAAAATGGCGACACTAACTCCGCCTCAACGTGATAGATTTCAGCGCCATGTGGGTTTCGACAATGTCCCCAGTGGCGAAGCGACCAAGAACAACACGACTGCCCTCACCCTCAATGTGCGACACAAAGGCTACCAAGCCAGGCGCAGATCAAGAACCTTCATGGTTGGCATGGACGAGCATACCTACTCGGACTATGCGGTTCAGTGGCTACTTGACGAACTGGTCGATGATGGAGACGAAGTCATCTGCGTGCGCGTCATCGAAAAGGAACTTCGACTTAATGATAAGCAGTACCAGGAAGATGCAAGGCAGGTTATGCAGGCTGTCATAGACCGGAACGCCGGCAATCACGCTGTTTCCTTTGTCCTCGAATACGCAGTGGGCAAACTGCATGCCACGTTTCAAAAATTGGTAAGTAGCTGTCGCATTCAAACAAACGATGTGGATACGGGCATTGTGAGCGAGATGCTAACCTTTCTGTCAACTCAGATTCAAATGTACCAACCAGCCATGCTCATCGTGGGCACTCGAGGACGATCCCTTGGCGGCATCCAAGGTCTCGTCAATACACGCAATTCCTTCTCTAAGTATTGTCTCCAGTATTCGCCCATCCCCGTCGTTGTCGTCAGACCCACCGAGAAACGGAATAAGAAAAAGGTTAAGCGCACAAACGACAATTCTCGTCAGACATACCTTGGCATGCTTGCCGCCTTCAACGGTAGACACGAGGCCGATAGCGAGGCCAGTAGCACCTACGAGCTCGAGGTCCAGATCTCACCAGATGAGGAAGCCCATCAGGTAGCCAAGGTTCTCGGACTGCCAGCCAAGTTCGACCCAACTATCAAACCCCTCTACTCGCCGAATACATACCGACCTAAATCCCCTGATCGATCGACCAGCTCCCTTGCGACTCCCGAACGCCGCGTAGTATCTGATCCATTGCCATCCAGCGCCGCAAACAGCGATGATGAGGACGAGGATGAGGAGGGCGAATTTGAGGTCATGTCGGGCACGCAGGCTCTTGACCAACAGGAAAAGCTTGACCAACTGCATAAGATGGAGGTCAGCGAGGCCGCGGCTCTCAGGCAAGGCATAAACAATGAGTCTGATGAGGAAGAGTCGGATGAGGCATCATCTGGGGAGCCCAAGAATGCATCGTAGAGGATGCAAGGCCGTGTTGGAGATGTTGACAGCAGTTGGAGTAATAACAATACCCAAAACACAGATGGTTCTGATGACGGCACATCATTCTCATCTGATAGGACATTTTCTGTCACGCGCACTCACAGTATTCCAAATGCCATTGGCAGAGGTAGAAGCCGTCAGGGAAACCGGAGTCTGAGGAGAGCATCAACCAGGTTCTATCACCCCCGCCTTTCCACGATCTATGAGACTGGAGGGATAGGCCACCGTGAATTTAGAGCCCATGCCCACATTCTCGATAACAGCCGATACCACGGAATTGGCGTTCTCGGCGATTCAAACTATTCTCGGCGTGGTCACAGCGGTGCTGATGTGCACAGATACACGAGGGCCTGGGCTGGGGATGCGACGCCAGCGGCTGGCTGGCAATTCGATGGCTCACCAAGGTCGTTTTCAACTTCCAATGACCCAAATTATCCTTTGATTGATAGAGCAGGCGACTTCCCCACCATGCAAAGGCAGCAAAGGCAGCTGCATGAGCGCTATGCTCTCAGGAGACGCCAGAAACTGCAAGCCCGTCAGCAGCCTGTCAGGCTCTCCAAAGCCGGTATCACCGTCAGGGATTTTGCATTTTCAGCAAACGACGCAAGGCACGGAGGTGATTGGGATCCCAGCGGCCACGGGGTCTACAGCAGGTTTTACGAGCATGTGGATCGTGGAAGCGATGAATCTGAGGGGCCCCAAGACACATGGATGGGAGTATTACGGGCCTAGTGCTGCTGTTCTCACTCGTACGATGATTGATTTGAAAGGGCATTGAATGAGCAAGACAGACCATGTGTATTATAGGTAGTGACTTAGCTTTAGCGATTTGATCTAAATGAATGGAAGCGGATTTTACAATGCTATGCAACAACGGACGGTTGTGCGAGGCTACATGGCGTTACAGCGAAGTTTCCCACAAGGTGAGGATTATGTGTCAAGCAGGAGACACAAAGTAGTCATTTTAGACACAGTACGATATCCGAACCACTCTTGACATGTGATTTTGTGTAAGGCATCTTGGTCTTTGAATTATATTCTTTTGAATATCTGCGTTTTTTTTTTAACGAGGCATACGTGGTGTTTGCGTGGCTTGTCAGCCTCGTTGAACGAATATTACCTCCAGGGCTATTATAGATCCCGTAATAGATTTTATTTATAGGTCTGCAGACACCCACTTCACTATATCAAGTCCGCTGTATGCGCTGAAACAAGGGCGCCCCAAAAAACAACCCCCGCACTACAGAAGCGAAACAGCCCTGGAGCCTGCGGCACGTCAGCTCCATGGTGTGATCCAATTGGATTCGATAGGCGTCGTCTCCTGGCTATGGTGGCACCCGCATGCGGGTAGTCGTCATAAGCTAAGCTGGTCGCTTGGGATTTCCATGTGTGGCAGGCGGCGGCGGCGGGGGGTCAGTCACTTTGTTTCTTCATCTTGCACCGTCATTACCATTATCATCACTCACACTCTCCTCTCCTCTCTACTTCGTATGCAAGGTAGAATTGTTTTTAAGCTTCTGCTGAAAGTCTTCTATCAAGAGGTTTCTTTAGCAATTCAAATGTGATAATCGAAGAACGGATTTCAGATACGCGAAACGAGAGACGAAAAGAGTAAAAGTTATTGAATAGCCCGACTTGAAGATAACGGCGCCCGGAAACTCAACAAGGGATTGCCGAATGCTGGACGAGGTTACGACAGCTCGGATTGGAGCTGGTGAATGTGCAGTTACGACGACGACGACGACGACGACGACGACGACGACACTAAACGTGGGAGTTTGATGGGGTTGCGCAAAACTACAGTCTTAAGAGACGAAGCTGAGAGTACTCTGACTCTAAGAAGAGAATACACGATACGAGAGAACACACACGAGTGACGAAACAAACGAACAAATGTGGCCCTTTTCCTCATCGTGCGACCAAGATGCCTGCACCGCCCGCGACCCCAACGCCGTAACCGCTGCGGCCGTCCTCTCCGCCCTCCCCTTCGCCGCCGTCTTTTTCGGCGCCAACATCTTTGCCGTGCAGCATCTCTACCCGCGCCTCAGCCGCGCTGCCAAAGACGACGCCCGCGATGGCGAAGGCCACGTCCTCCCCGCCCATGCGCCCGCGGCGCTGCGGCAGATCCACGCGGAGCACGGCGCAAAGAGCCTGAGGCGGCGAGGGGCAGCTTGGTCCTTTGGCGCAACGGTCGGGCTGGCGGCTACGCTGGGCGCGTTGATCATGGCGGAGATTCTGGAGGTGGTGGATCCGGCGGCGAGGAACCTCGCGCTGAGGGTGACGGTGCCGGCGCTGCTGTTTATGTTGGTGGTGCTGATTCCGTGGCTGGAGTGTCGGTCGTTGGTGTCGAGCGCTGGGTGGACGTTTCAGAGGACAGCAAAGGGGAAAGTGCCCAAAGTGGCGATGGGCCTGCAGGCGATGCTGTTTGGGGCGTGGTTGTTTGTGTTTTGGTCCATGGGGGGTGTGGTGCCCAGGGCGGAGATCATGTTGCGGTCGACGCCGGATCGAGCTGCGCAGAACACTGTGGGCGAGGACTTGACGAGGGCGTGTCTTGAGCGGGTTGGGATTGTGGGAATATCACTGATGGCGCTGCTGTCGGGGTTTGCGTCGGCGTCGTCGCCGTGGCATACCTTTGGTGATGCTGGACTTGGGCTTGGAGGGGGGAGAAGTAGGAGGAGAAGGCCGTTGACCGAAGCAGATGTGAGTAGGAAGCAGACGGGGTTGGATGCCACGAGTGAGATGCTTGCCACAAAGAGACACAGGCTGCAATATCTAGAGCGGCAGGTGATGACAGCAGCTGGGAAAGGTAAAGGCGGCGGTGGTGGTGGGTTTGTGGGCATGGTCATGGGTTCTCTTCGAGGACTGTCGAGCGAAGAATCCGAGATTCGAATGCTGCGGGTCGAAATCGCGGGCTTGGAGACCATGGAGGCTAATCTATCGTCTAGTCTGTCTCTTATGAAGAGCCAGCGCGCGGCTTCAGTACGGGCATCCACAGCCATGGGACGCCTGCTCCTCGTGCCGTCCTACCTCTTCAGCGCATACTGCCTATATCGCATCCTCGCCACAACCCTCACCACCATCCGGCGGGCGTCGTACCCGTCCGCCAGCTTCGCCAGCAGCGACCCCATCAACCGGTTCCTGGGGCTGCTAGCCCGCCACTGGGACCCCAAGCTCGACCAGCTGGCGTGGGCGCGCATCATCAGCTTCGCCCTCAGCGGCGTGATACTCGCGGCGAGCGCCAACAGCGCGGTGCAGACGTTCCACCTCTTTGCGAAGTGGACGCCCGGCCTGCTGAGGCACGCGCAGGCGAACTTGGCGCTGGCGGTGGGGCAGGTCGTCGCGACGTATGTGATTTCCGCGAGCTTGCTGCTGAGGAGCCAGTTGCCGAGCGAGGCGAGGACGGCGGTAGGGGGGGTGTTGAGGGGTGCGCTGTCGCCGGCGTTTGTGGATGGGTGGTTTGAAGGGTGGTTTCTGATGGGGAGTGTGGTGACGGGGTTGGGCATTTGGATGGGGAGGAAGCTAGGCAGCGGGAGTGGGAGCTTGGATGATGAGTGGGATGAGTATGGGATGGAGGAGATGGGGGATAAGAGGAGGTCGTGAGTGAGGGTGGCGGTTGTGTGATGATGAGGAGTTGACATTGGGTTGGCGTTTAAGGGGGGGGGGGGGTTTTGTTTTTGTTTTTGTTGTTGTCAATAGGAGTGATGACCATGTGTACGAGCCATGTTGAAGGGAAGGGTGTTTTAATGTCAATAGTATATATGCGGCTTAGCTAGCTCGGACAATCTACATCTATATCTATATCTTGTAATGCCATCATGTTAAACCATGTCCATTACCACCATGTTCTATGATCATAGCACATACTTCTATAACCCGCTAGGCTTGCTCATCCTCTCGGATAATCTATATCGTGTAATGCCATCGATGTTAAACCATGTCTATTACCATTATATCCTTGTGATCAACAGCACGTGTTTCTATAACCCGCTAGGATTGCTCATCCGCCTCCTCAACTTGAACCCCCCTAGGACGGTCCTCCTTACTGCCTCACTAACAAACCCGAGGACTCTCTTGTTGTTATTATAACCATTCTCATCGCCGCCACCGCTCTGCGTGTTCTCCCCAGCACCAGCACCAGCACCAGCAGTATCACCATCCGGTAGGTCCATCCACCCTGTTTGGGCTTCCTGCTCCGTCACCCACGCCCACTCTACGTGCTCGTCCTGTCGGATCTTGACGGAAGTGGTGTCATCCACGTGGATGAGAAAGGTGAGTTTGCCCCATACATTGCCTGTTTCGAGGAAACTCACGACTTGGATGTCCTGTCTTGTTCCATTCTTGGTATTATGGTCTTTATGTGTGCTGCTGCTGCTGCTGCTGCTGCTTCTGCTTCGGGGAGGGACGTAAATGTCCTGTCGGGAGACTTCGTCCTCCGGACTTATCCCCCAGTCAATGACTTCTGGCCCGGGGGTATCCTCCTCTAGGGGGAGCAAGCCTACAGTGCTGTGGAAGTGGCTGGCGAGGAGGGACGTTTCTTCCCGGAGCTCGCGGGCGGAGGCGGCGAGGAGGGATACGTCGGCGGGGATGTCGACAGAGCCGCCGGGGAGTTCCCATTTGAGGGGGTAGGAGTCAGAAGGGGCGCGGCGGAGGAGGAGGATGCGGGAGGGTTGTTGTTGTTGTTGTTGTTGTTGTTGTTGTTGTTGTTGTTGTTGTTGTTGTTGTTGTTGTGGGGAGATGGGGCGGAAGGGGATGGGGATGCGGTGGGTTGGAGGGCCGGAGGGGGGATGATGGTGAGAGATGGAAGTTTGGAAGACGAGAGCGCCGGTCATGAGTCTGGTGATGCGTGGGTTGGAGGAGAGGAATTCACTGGGGTGCAGGTTGGTGAGGGGGGAGAGGGAGGGGGAGGTGGTGAATGTGAGGGGGGGAGGATGCCCTAAGGGTGAAGACATGGTGGTGGTTTGGGGTATAAGTGAGGAAAGTGGCGATAGTTGTTTGGTGTTGAGAGTGTTGGTAGTGGTGGTTGAAGTTGAGGTCGTGGTTGGTTATGCATTCGGGTTGGGTAGAGGATAGTGGTTCGTGGGGGGGGTTTCGCTGAATAATATGTTGTTGATCTCTATATTTATAAGAGATGGTATAAAATAAGCTATAGAAGAGTTGACTACTACAGGTTTATAAAATAAAATAAAGGCTACAAAAATGAGGCAGCTGTTGAGTGGATTTGTATCTGTGTAGTCACTCAGCTATAGATGTATTTCTAACGTGGTCATTGGTTCTGTAGGCGGCGGCAGTTCAGGCAGCATTTTAGCGGAGAAAGAAAAAAAATAGGCAGATGATTATGTGGTAGGCAGCGGTTATACAGAGGCTATGTATGTACATGGGGTATGTAGGCAGATGGATTAAGTGCAATAAGGATGACTAAATCGGTGGTTAGGTAATTCGGTATGAGGATTTGATATGGTTGTGAGGTTTCGTATGGTAATGTGGAAGTAGTTAGTTTTAACGTGAATGTGAGATTCTCTCAAGTAGTGGCTTAGTAGACGTAATTGCATGATTACTTGGGACTTCAATTTTTGTATATTTGAAATTAATTGATGTATCCTCTTCTTTAATCAACTAATTAAATGTCAATCTTCCTCTTAGATCATTACGCTACATTCCAAGAAAAGTCGCTTGATCTTAGTATCGGGTAGGTTAGGTAGGCTCACCGACAATCACGCGACATCGACAACACCAAGAAGCCGAAAGAAAACATTAACGCAAAGGGAGACAATATAACAGTCAGGAATAAGAGCCAATAATAAGAATCTCTTACTTTTCATATTACATATTTACATCCTCTCATAAACTAAACCGGTTTATCAAATTCCACCAATAACAAAACCCTTTGCGTTAGGTCCCGACCGTCTACTCACTACATCCAACCATCCATCCATCCATGAGAGGCCACGACAATGGCTGGGAATCATTCTACTATATCGAACTAAATTCTATCATATTCTGTATCATAGGATATAGTCCCTACTAAGATTTTATTACCTCTTCTCTCATAGTCATCAAGTCCCACAGCCTACTTGAGGAGAAAAAAAGAGCCATTCACCACCACGCTCCACAAACTCGTCACCAACACCACAACCCCAAACAGACAACAAACACCATCGCCATCCTCATCTTCAGCATCCCATCTCTTCAATCTCGATCCTCCCCCACGCGGCTGTACCCTAACTAGTCTATCCCTGCTACCTTCGCAGCAGCCGTATCCAAGCCGCCACTAAATAACCACTAACCATGCTAGACCCGTCCGTACAGCTAGATGTACCGGCTCTAACAAATTTCAAATTACACCATAAATTTTTTTTTAAAAATTTCGGCCTGTCGATCAAAGCAAGAGATCCTAGTCCTTGGGATTTGTTTGTCTGCAACGTGGATGGCATGGATGCCGGGGAAGGTATCCGAATGCTAATCCCAGCTCCCCTCCACAATCATGCAGCTATACAGCTTCATCGTATCGGAACGGCATGTTGACTCTATCAGCTATGAACAGGCTGGCTGGCATTCAAAGTTCGTAGTTCTCGAGATACTTATCCCAGCTTTACTTGGCACAGCTGCCGTTGTCCTCCTGGACCTCATCCTGCCGACCAACCGTAGACTCCTCAACATCACATACACATCACTTTCCACACAACACTATTATTTTCAACTTTTTATTGGATTGCCTTCTGGTCATACCTAGATAGACACGAAGCCTCACAAAAGCGTCCCTGTATTCTCTTAGCCTCGTTTAATGCCTCAACTTCAAAACCCAAGACGCATCGCATTCGGTCGTTGAGCTCTCTCCATGACCAGCACAAGCCCTTCCATCCCAAGCTTTTTTTAAGGTGCAACCGTCCTATGAAACGCGACACCAACGCAAAAAGAAATCTGTTGAAAAAAAATAAAAGGGAAAGCAGAAAAAAGATGATGAAAAAGGATAGAACAAAACATGTCCGCAAAGTCGTTTCCGTTTTTCTAGAGTCCGTAGTAGATGACTGGTCATGCCAATTGCGTTCGTGGTCATTGCGTAAAGCGTGAGCCCGTCATCATTTCGAAAATTTTGATCGTCAAATCATCTCTCCCTTCTTTTCAGTCTGTTGCACATTAAAATGAATGTCATCAATCAAAATGCATCAGTCATATCCCGCTCATCCACCTCCGTCGTTTCCTCTTCTCAAAAAGGATGCTTGGCGTCTTTCAATGATGTCTTTCTTTTCATTTGCTAAAAAAAAACAATACTGCTAGGACGGCTTGAAAGCTTTCCCAGCAAGCTTTGACACATTTGTACTGAAAGAATCAACATGAACCTCATGGTAGGAGTTTGCCATTGGTAGGAATGATGAGGATCAAAAGAACCAGAAGCTGTATCAAGCTCATGGGACTCTGGGCCATATCCAAGGGGGTCGCAGCCGGAGACAGGTAATGTCGGAAGCTAATAGTCCTTTTGCAAGCATTAAGAAGCCTGGAGCTTGGGGAAGGGTGGACAAGATGTCAGGACTGGATCTTTGGCATATCTTGCGACGGTTGTCTCTAGTCATGAAACCGAAAGGAAATGGAGACTAAATTTACAATCTTTTCTTTTAGGACGCAACCGGTCGTCCACCACGGCCCTTTTTGTTAGGCACAGTGGTCCAGCCATCATCCTCGGGAGCTGCACCCTCGGCTTCAGGGGAGGCTTGGGCTGCTGGAGCTTGTCCGTTTGATCGTGGTGTGCGGTTGTCGTTACGGGGGCCTCGGGGTGGGCCACCACGTCCGCCGCGGGCTCCACCGCGAGGGTTTCTCGGCTCATTGCCAGACGATCTCCAACTGCCGGCTTCGGCAGCTCTAGACTTTGGAACTGGAGGCTGATCCTTTGGTTCCCTTGGTTCCTTTGGCTCCCTCGGCTCACGGCTCCGGATGGGAACCTTTTGCTCCGCGACTCCATTAGGCTTCTCACCCTCACTCTTAGGTTCTTCAGTTTTGGGCTCCTCAGGAGTATTCTCTTTAGCCTCAGCCTCAGCCTTAGCCTCAGCTTCAGCCTTAGCCTCTGCTTCAGCCTTCGCATCAGCCTCAGCCTTTGCAGCGGCTTCCTTCGCCAGACGCTTATCTTCCTTGGCCTTCTCATCAGCTTCCTTCTTCTCCTGCAGAGCCTGGAGTCTTTTCTCCTCAATTTCCTTCTCCCTGGCTGCCGTATCAATAGGACGAGCTGCGCCAAATGGGCTAGCCTTGGCATCTCCTGCGCCAGATGCCCCAGAAGCATCAACGGCTTCGGAGACTGTTCGCTTCTGCAAGTTCAAGCGAGGACGGCCACCAGGAGCCTGAACTGGGGAAGCAGCAACAGGGGAAGATGGAGTCTCGCTGGCCGGTGGGCTGGCGTTATCAGGGCGCATACGATCTCGCCACTGGAAATCCTTCTCCGCAGCGGTGACAGTTCGCTCTGCACGCTCGGGGCGTTCAGGGCGGTCATTGTACTCGCGCCTAGGAGGGCGGGAGCCGTCCCGTCGACCCTCACCCCAGGTAGGGGGATCCCGACGACTTCCACGGTGCGACTCGCTGCGTTCGCCTAATCCCTCTGGAGCTGGACGAGCGCGGCTGGTCTCGCGAGAGCCAGAGCCACCGGATTCCTGTTGTGAAAGAGGAGATAGCGGACCACGTCGTTCCCAGGTGATGTCTCGGGGAGCACGGTTCTCGGAAGCAGGATCCCGAGCGCGACGCTCACCCCCAAAGTCATTACGCGGGCCCCGGGAGGAGGGAAGATCAGGAAGAGGACCTCGACGAGTCCAGTCGCTCAGGTCACGGGTAGATTCACCCCGGCCATCGCCACCACGAGCTGTGATATAAAGTTAGCCTGCAATAGCATCTGAATTCATGCAGTCAGAGTACTTACGAGGATCAGCAACCTTGATTTTGATCATACGGCCTTCAAAAGACTCTCCATCAAGTTCTAAAGCCTTCTTGAGTCCTTCGACGGTGCCAAACTCAACATATCCGAAGCCTTTGGGTCGCTGCATCTCTCGGTCTTCAATGATGCGAACACTGACAACTTCGCAGCCCTCAAAGAACCCAGTCACGGACTCGCTGGTAGCGTCATAAGACAAGTTGCCAAGGTGGGCAGTGTAAGGTGGCTTGTCGGGAATCCTGGAGGGAACGGTCTCGCGGACAGAGTAACCTGTTTTTGTTAGATATATATATGAGCTATAAAACCTGGTCCACATGCATACCTCGGTCCTGCCAAGCGGAGGTAGAAGAGCGCCCAGCATCTCTAGTGGACGGAAGAGGCTGAGTTCCTAAAGTGCCTAGTCAGCATTTCTCGTCCAAATGTCTCGCTGTCAAAGGATCAGAGTCGCATACCGGTAACTACACATAAAAGCACATTAGCAATTGTCCGTCCACAGCTGGCTGTGGGGTTTGAACATACCATAGGTCTCCTCGACTTCATCAGCCCAAGAGCCTCCACCAAATCCTGTGACGAGTCAGTATGTTGTTCTTCAGAAGTGTTTGGCATATTTATTGGCGCGGGGTGTCGATGAGACCCTTGCGGGACAATGGACATCGAGGGGGAGGGGCAAATGCGGGTGGCACCAACCTGGTTCAGCCAGAAAGTCCCCCAGGGACATTTTCTGCTGTTCCTTCTTCTTGGGAGCTGGTGATGAGCATTAGCAGGGCATTCTCTCGTCGAGCATAAGTAGAGAGGATATGGCCAGAGGCATACCCATGATTGCGGCTGAGGTGCCTTGCGCAACGATTCCGGGACCGATGCGCGAAAGCACAGAGATAGAGGCGGGAGCCGGTTCAAGCAGCTCCTCCTCTAGCAGAGGCGAAGATTAATAGTCGGCTGATGAGGAATCAAACAGCCAATGATCGATGCGAATTGGCTGGGCGGTTTTTTAGCAGCGGTCGTGGCAGGTGTGCGGAACCCAGAGCGAGGCGTGGTCGAGTCTGGGGTTGGCGAGTTGAAATTTGCTCCTCGTGGAAAAATTAATGATGCGGCGTCGTGAGAGGGTTAAAGTTGCTGTTCAATTTTTACCTGCCAAGAGTTACAAGAGTGGGAGGCGCTAGTCCGCATTGGACCTGATCCGCATCGTTCCGCCGACCCGTTTTGCGCATGTCTTCAGCATCTTGCACCAGCGGCAGTTTGCAGCAGACGGAAGTAGTTTCAACAACGCCATGCCCAACCGAGCCTTGAGCTGCAGTACTGCCTATGGGATTAGACCCCGATCAAATTTAATGAATAAGCTATGATTCTTGAGTCTTTGTTGTTCTTGCTGCTATCTCCAAGTTGATGTCTCTTGGCCTGCAATTGATAATATCATCTATCTATCCTATCTATCCCAACTCAGCCTCATTCGTACAGACGACTCGCCCTGGACGAATCAACGAAAATGGCAGACAATCCAGGTGTTGCACTAAATTCCCAGAAGCCAAGCAGGAGACGCGGTATTTTGCCACCTGAAATCATGGAGCTCATTGTTCCTCCCGTCAAGATTGGGGCATACTGTGGTGCGTCTTGTTTTCATCTCCTTGTACAGCATTCAAAGAGCAAACTTCTAACGCAAGGATAGGGGCTGGCGGAGCATTCGCTGGAGTCAGTGTTGCTATAGCAAAAGACACAAATCCAGTCGCCAGTGGAATAATGACTGGATTCCAGTGGTTTGCGCTTGGAGGAAGCTTTGCCTGTATGTCCTCCTCCTACTCCGCAGGTGTATTGGCAACATCCTGACCAACATATCTCAAGTTGCTAGAAGCATGGCTATAAAGTCAATGGGAGGCCACGACAACGTGAGACCTTCGCAATTGACCATGGCCAGCGCCGTGGGAGGAACAGCCGCTGGTGCTGTAGCTGGGTTACTACGTGAGTGATAGCCTTCTACAATTCTGGAGTTTGCTTGCTTAGACTTGAGATAGGTGGTCCGGCCAGGATTCTCCCTGCAATGACATTGTGGGGGATAGGAGGTGCGGGGGGGCAAGTAGTTTGGAACTTCATTTCTGTACGCGAAAGAAAACCAAAGGATGAAAACGACAGCTGGCTGCGTTCCAAATGGAGCCCTCTAAAGAAGCTCACGGATGAGGAATACGTCGAGATGCTGGAGGATAAGATTATGAAAGTCGAGGTGGACATTGCTCTCATTGACGACCGAATCGAAGAATTGCGATTGAATCATCAACCACCACAGAACACACAGAGGGATAGCAGCAATACGTCAACTAAATGAGATGTTGAGAGGATTAATGTTCGGGGCCCTACACGAATCTCTCAGTGGGTGCTTGATATGAGGAGAGGTTGCCCCCGAAAAGTATAATAATGCCACAAAGCCAGCCAAGTTTTAACCTTTTGCACAAGGTGGAACAATAACTCCACAAAGAATTGAGCTTATTTGCGTGGCACAAAACTATAGCCAGCAAGATGTGCTGCGTGAGACGACAGATCTAGATTGTCAAGCAAGCTCACCCATAACACGCATCATGACCAATAATAGAAAGAGAAGCCATGATATGCCAGTGTTGTGAGGATGGCAAAGTCCAGTCTTGTTGGCACGGCCAATGTGAGCGGGTGTCTCACGCCATTCTTAAAGTACGGGCGGCCCTTGCGTCATGAAAGATTCACCTGCCGATATAACTGAATCAAAGGGAGAATCGTGTTCATCTGGATATTGCCATCCTAGTAGGCAAAAATTCCTGCCGTGAATAGGATTGAGCATAGGCGCTGAACGGCCGCACAAGGTTGGCCAGGTGCTCGTCAAGCTCCTAAGACGAAGTCGGGGATTCCCTGTAAGTGGTTGGGTAGTCCGTGTGGGATCTATGTCTACCTAAACGGCCGCTGAAAATGTCTCGGAGAGGTTGCACTAGGAATCCTAGAAAGAGTCGGTGATGAAGGATTTGAGGTGAGATGACCGACTAGCCACCGGGAGATGGACCCCCCACGTCTTTTTAGACACCACATCCTGGCGCAGCCTTCTCTGTTGGTGGATTTTATATTTTACGGCTTTGATAAATTTTTTTCAATTGATTATTTTGGCCTGCAGTCAGCGTATCTAATGCATGGGGCGGAGATTGAGATTTTTCCCGTTCTAAGTTGAATCGTCACTTATCAGTCGTGGCCGTTACCACCAAAACACAGATGGAAGGTATCATTGTCGTCAAAGGTGGATTAGCATAGTGAGAACTCATACTCATTCTAAACAGAAGAAAAAAAACATGAACAGTCCCCAATAGTTACTACTTAGGAACTATAGGAAATAGCTGATGGGGGGACCCCAATTTGTTGGCGTTCTACCTGGTTCTAGGCTATAGATCGGTAGCCATTGTCCGGCTGGGTAGCAGGTGGGCAGAAACAAAAGGGAGCGGGTTGGCGTGGTTGCTAAAGTGCAACAGTTGCAATGTGTTCTTTAGCGGCTCTGCCCTTGCCGCCACCCCAAAGCGCAGATACATATGTATGTAGTTTGTATGGTTGATGCTGGTTGATTGCAAATCATATGGACGGCACTTGTTTCAACGTTGATGAACTGGCGGCGGCGTCGGCGTCGTGGCTGTCTTGGTTTCTTTGGGGTGCATCTACGGGCTCAGCGCTGTGCATATAGCGCCATGCGTCCACTAAATACGCTATACTCTGTACTGCTAGTGGATCCATGGATGCAATGCACGCCGCTTCGTAGGGCGGAGAGGCCCCTACCGCTGCACGCACCCAGCCCATTCCATCCCTTCCACAGAAGCACCAAGCTAACGTCAACAACCTCATTCGGTTTTTTTTCCCTGCACCCACAAATTAAAAACGCTGACTATGTAGACGTGGTGCAGCTTTGATAAGAACCCTAAACAAGTCTGTCCTGTCTTGTGTGCTTGCTCGTGTGCTGCTTGTTCTTTTTATTTTATTACAAGTGCTTTCCACGCCTTCACAACAAAGCTGAGCAGTGCTGTTTGCATTCTTGCTGGCTGGGGTACCCATTTTTGTTGGCCGTCTAATCTTATCTCAACCGATTTTCCTTTGACGTCACAGAGCTACATCGATGTCTGGACCTTGAAATTCCGTCGCTATCTCACTCGTCCCATTATTAACCACCCCCTCCGAAACGCCGCATCGGCACCGTTGGTGCTTCGACGCCCCCATCTTCGGTTTTGTTTGCTTGCCAACTGGGTCAGCAACTGGAGCCATCAGGCGGTTGCTTACCTTATTCACCAAAAGCGACGCCTCCACATCCAATCACAAATCTGCGATCCACATCTCCTATCGCCCGCCCGAAAGTCCCGTCGAAACCGTGTCCTGTGTGACCAGGAACCAAGCTTCGAGCCGCCACCTCCCGGAGCTGCAGAATTCTCTGGAGCCGACGACCTGCCAAGGACGGCAATCTCGACGTCAGTGTGCGCGACGCCCTCAAGGACCTCTTCCTAGAGCCCGAAATAGCCAGATAGCCCTTGAGGCCCGAGGACCGGGGTTTTGGCCCCTCCCCCAATCTAATCTTACAAAAACCCTCCGGATTTCTTTTGCCAAGCCTCCCTTTTGCTGCTATGTCGCGACTCTTCTCCATTAGCCCATAGTGAGCGCTTATGAGAGAATGATCTGCCTGCTGCCAGCGTCTTGTAAGTCCCCGAATCCGTTCCAGCACGCTTCATGTGGACGATGTACCTGACGCAACATGCTCCCGAGTAGCCAGGTAGTTGGTGTTGCCCCCTAGTGGGCTGTTGCGAATATGGCTCTGCTCAGCCCGACCTTCGTCCTTGGGGTCCTTGTCCTTCTTTACCTCTCCTCATTTGTCCTTTTCGCTGTGATTCGCGTCGTCACTGGACTATCGATTCAAAGGATAGGATACTTTTCACTGCGCCGGCTGGCGTACACACCGAGAGATGGATGCCGGGTCGAGATACGGGGCTTGGGGCTCAATATTCATCGACCAACGTTTGCGCAACCTACATGGCTGAGCATTGTGCTTAGTGAATTGACTCTCACCGTCGATATTCGAGAATTGGAACGACACAAACCTGCCGAATCCGACACAAGCGAAGGGGAAGATGATGAGGGAACCAATACTAAATCGGATGAGACGGACCCAATGATCAAGCGGCCTCTAAGTCGATCCTCAACTTTTAATTCGAAAACGGAGACCTGGCAACGCCTGCAAAGATTGAAAGAGAGACTGAAGAAATTGCACCGCAATGTTAAATGGCTTCGGATGGTTGATGTCGTGGCGACTAATTCAGTTGTCAACGTCGTCGATGTGGGAAGCCTTGAAGTCGGCAGCCTCACCCTCGCTGTAGATACAAGACATAAAATGGCCGATAGAGCCAGGTTTTTTTTTCAGAGATCAGAGTCCTTGAAAGAAGATGCCGAGGCAGAGTGGATACTCACAGTGAGGAGCGTCTTCTTCACGGCCGACGGGAATCAGTCCCTCCAGGTTCTTGATCATGCGTTGCTCAACGTCCATGGTTTCCTGTACCCCTCAAAGGATGGATTGAGAGATGCGGCGATTGCACTGAAACTAGGCCGGGTTCACATTCCCTACGATGATTTGCTGCTATGCGCAAGCAAGTATAAGCTCTGTCGCGAGGAATCTAAGTCTGTGGATCTAGATGAGCCTGTTGACATATTTGTTAGCAAAGGAGGGGAGGACACGACCATGGAAAATGCTAATGAGCAACTTATGCGAACGGTTTCGGATTCAAAAGAATTCTTCAGCTCCATCTTGCGAGGTATCAAAGAAGTTCAATTTGCCATTAGCTTCATTGGACTGGTCAAGAAGGTCGAGTCTATCAACCCAGCAACGAAGCCCGTTCTACTCAATGCTGCAATGAAGGAAGTGGGCATTGATCTTCATCGTCTTGACCCCAAGTCTCCTGCGCACCGGATGTACTTCCCATCCAAGGATATTGCGCATGAAGCTTTAGTGGCTGCGTTGTCCATCGCTGTTGGACTTGATGATGGACTTGGCAAGCCAGAGCGAATTGTCTATATTCCCATGGCGACCACGACGGTCAGAACGACCTTCCCCTCCAAGACGATACAACTCGCCCAGTCAGGTAGTTTTGAGGAAAAGAATGCCAACATCTTATTTGCAAATTCGGTTGTCACCTCCCCGTCCGTCGATCTGGATCCTCGCCACCTCCCATTGCTGATAGCCATGATGCAATCTCGACCGAAGCCGCCTAGTGCAGAGGGCGGGAAGCGACATGATCTCATCTCTCGCCTGCTTCCAAAAGCTAGCATCAAATTCACAATGCACGAACCTGTACTTCGCATCAAACTCAAGCCGCTGGGAAAGACCGAGGATCCTGATGACTACGGGCTAATAATTTCCTCCATTTCCTCCATTTCTCTTGATGTTGAGACTTCACACTCTCCTGTAGAGGACCTTCATTATTCTCTTGACGGGGCCATGCGGCTGCAGTCCCATCACCTATACTACCAAGCTTCTGCGGGTGAGAGATTTGATTTGATCACAACAGAGTCATTTGATCTGAAATTGCATCTGGCTGCCAATCCAGACATTTCAGTCGACGCTACTAGCAACATTCAATCATTTTCAGTCAGTATGGTGCGGCCTGAAATAACAGACGGTGTTCGCCAAATTGTGAAGCAACTACGTACCGACGTGGAACCAACTAAGCGGGCTACACCTAAGGCTAGGAAGCATTCGAATTTCCTGCGATCGGCGCCCCATTGGCTCTTCCGATATCAGATCACCGCCAATGACTTCAATGTCGAGGTCGCTGGCGTAGATGAGGATATTTCTGACGACTCTCGTGGAGTCTCGTTGCATCTCGACGCCATCACAGCAGAGTATCGTGCGCAACGGTTAGACGGTCTGCAAAGGCGCTTATTGAGGAGAAGAACGCACAGTCGATCTCTGACACAGTCTGATTCGGACCTTGCTTCGCCAAGCCCAACACGGTCCAAAAAGAAACCACAGACAGTTGGTGATGGACGGAGGCTTGTTTTTCATGCACGAGGCATCGAAGCGCAAATAATTGATGCCGCTGACCGACTTGAATTGGAACCATTTGTTAGCATCCCTCGTCTTGAACTTGCTCTATCCGCCTCTAGTGATAACCACGGCGCGATATTCCATATTCACTCGTCTGTTCGCACCATCATGGTGCATTATTCTCTCTATCGCCATTATGCTGTTGGTGTTGCGTTGTTGACCTTGCGAAAGGCATTCATGAGGTCCGGACGTGATGCTCCACGGCAGAAGCAATATGGCACCGCTAGCTCAGAACATCTGGCTCCTCCTGGCTCACCCGGAGCTGTCGCTACAAGTGATACGAATAATTCGATGATGCCTGACATGATCACAGTGGACATTAAGGTCGCCTTAGTTCAAGTGAAGGCTGAAATGCCTCACGATCCAATGGTGATGCTTCATATTTACGGGCTTGATGCGGGTCGACAGAGGTGGTCTACACCATATTTCTCTTCAAAGCTTATTCGTCTCTACGTAGAGTCGCCGCGTATGCACAATATCTGGGCGCGAATGATTAGCATCAAGTCCGGTCGTCTCGACTTTAGGGAGTCCAAGCACAAGACGGCAAACGGCGCCATCGTGGAAGAAAAGCTTTTTGACATTTCTACAGAGGCTATTCGCATTGGCATACCTCATGAAGTCATAGTACATCGCATAACTGATAACCTGATTAATGTCATCAAAGCAGTTCAACAGCTGCACCACCGTTTCAAGACAGGTACTAACGAATACATTCTTGAGAAAAAGCCTGAGGGTCCAAAATCCATTCCGAAGATTTCCGTTAGATCACGAAATTTTCTCTTTGAGATGGAGGATGGCGCTTTTGAGTGGAAACTTGGCATGATCTACCGTGCTGGTCGTATGGAGCAGATTCAACGCATAGCCCGCGAAGAAGCTTTCCGAGTCAAACTGAAGCGCGTTCGGGAAGAAGAGTCTCGAAAGGGTGGTAGTAAGAACCGTTCTAGATCCCAATTCGCTCGTGGACGAACCGATGAACCATCATCATCTGCATGGTTCCGGAGTCGAAGCGCTGATGCCACGAGAGATGACAATCGTACGCACAGCTCGAAGCATGAAGCAATGCCCAGATATGATCCCGAGGGAGAAACTCGGGGAATTAACGGCTATTCAAAGGTTTCTGCAGATGAAGCGCGTTTCCATTTGGACATGTTCAATGCTCAGGCCTGGAAGAAGCGAATTGATCGAGCATATAAAATGTCCCAAGACAACATGAAGGAATTACGTGAATTGTTTTGGGGCCAGAGTCATGTGGCTAACGATGTTGAGGAGACAGAAAACATTCTAGAAGTCCCCCCCCGACCTGCGTTAATGGCTGCTTTCATATCCAATCTCCACATAACCATTGACAAGCCCAGTTTCCCGATGACGGAGCTCCCTGATTTCATTCATAAAGTTGGAAAGGGGATGCCCAAAGACATGCAATATAGCCTCCTGGTCCCGATGCATGTTGCCATTGAGATGGGCGAGGCTCGGGTATCTCTTCGTGACTACCCGCTTCCCCTGCTACATATACCTGGGCTCAAAGCTGGGCAGTCATCGAGACTGCAAGCCGTTTCGCTTAAAACTAATTTTGTTCTGGCTGAAGAATTCCGAGGTCTTGAATCGACAAGGAGGGTTCGTGTCAACATTATACCTCCCAAGAATACTGGCCCCGATTCGTCCAACGAGGGGAGCTTTGCAATCGAGGTCAGGCGCACCATCGGACCTGTTAAGTCATTTTCGGATGTCTACATGGACATAAATACTGCACTTCCAACTCGGATAACGTGGGGTCCATCCTACCAGCCAGCTATACAGGACATGATGATGGTTGTCGAATCTTTTACTAAGCCACAGGTTGACCCATCTGAGCGAGTAGGGTTCTGGGATAAGCTGAGGCTTAATTTCCATTCTAGGGTCCACATCGCATGGAAGGAGGACGGAGATATGCACATGTCTCTCAAAGGCTCCCGTGATCCGTACCAAGTTACCGGCCACGGCGCTGGCTTCTTAATGTGCTGGCGCAACGACATCCAGTGGAATATTAATGCTGAGGACAACCCGAAGCGATTTATGACGGTGGATAGCGGTGAATACGTTCTTGCTGTCCCAGACTACAGCCACCAAGTGCGGCAGGCTGTGAAGATTCGAGATGACGAGGATCACCATCTTGCAGAGGACAGTCTTCGATCAGGGCCAGCTGTGTTCAAGAAAGTAGTCATGAAACTTTCCGGAAAGGTGCAATGGATGGCAGGGCTGTTGTTTGAACGTGCTATCGAAGACAGCAAACGAAGCTTTGAATTCCGGCCTCATTACGACGTTGTTCTCAAAAATCCTCTCTACGCTAAGTCTGAGGATGGATTGCCTTATGACGCCATGCGCGGATTCAGAAGTCGTCATATTCACTTGTCGATTGCTGTTCGCGCCCCTGCTGACCGCGAGTGGATGTCTCAGAGACTGGAACCCTCTAGGAGCTACAACACAGTCCATCTTACTCCGCGGTTCTTCACTCATTTCTTTGCATGGTGGGGGCTTTTCAGTGGACCAATGTCGCTTCCTATTCGACAAGGCAGCCTTTTCCCTGGAAGAGAAAAGAACAGCAAGAAATTTGGGAGGCATTTGGCTACTGTCAAGTATAATCTTCTCCTGGCCCCATTGTTCTTGAGCCACATATATAAGCATAAGGACGCGGAAGACTATTCCGAGAACGCTGTTTCAGCAACCGGTCTCAAGGTCAGGTTCGATAGCTTTATGCTCGATCTTCACCAACGAAGGGAGGAATTCAACACAATTGTTAAGACGAAGAATTCGCCGAGCCGGACATCGGGAATCAAGATACATGCCGCCCAACTGGACCTGGCATGTGCAGATCTCCGAGCTGTGTCAGCTAGCTTAAAGGGAACAACCACCGAAGCAATCAAGAGGGGCTCATTTTCGAACCTGATTACAGAACAGGACGACAAACCGGACCTGTCTCGGTTCAACATCCCCGATGATGACTTTAGTTGGATTGACATGGATGACTTTGTCGAACTGGACTGGATTCTCCCGACCGAACCTCATCCCGACACGAAGATCTTACCACTTGCATATGTTCCGCGATTGACCTACTTCCGACAAACTGACATTGGTGGTATTATTGCGGGAGATCCAACAAGAACTAGTCCGTTTGGCAATGAACCCACACACTTTTGTATCATGAGCCATGATGATGACCCGAAAAGTGTTCAGGGGCAGTTGATTCAGGAACGACTAAATCAACTTGAAGACCAGATGCAAACCCATGCTAGGCAGGTCGGTGAAGCAGAGTTGAAGGTGATTCGCACTGACTCGAAGGACCCGGAGCTGGTTGAAGACTTTGAACTACTCCGTAAACATACCAATGTTTTGCGTGAGAAAAAGGCCTTTTTGGAAAATATGATGGATCAGATGAATATTAGAACTCCATCTAGTAGCCAAATTATCAGTGGAGGGTCAAGTACGCAGCAATCAGAGGCTTCCGCAGAAGCAGGAGCCGAACCTCTCAATATCCCTTCCCATGCTGAATTTGAGAGCGAATTTGAAAACCGATTTGTCATCCACAATATGCAACTGAAATGGAATAATCTCCTGCGCAATATTGTACTGCGGTATATCCACCAGAATAGCCAACGGCGAGGTTTCATATACTACTTATCTCGGCCAGCCGTCAAGTTTATCCTAGATATGGTGGAAGAACAGAACAAAGCCAAGAGTAATAATAGGCAAAACAAATCAGGCTCTGCCTCTGGGGCAACAGGCACTCCATCATCACCAGATGCTAATGCTCACGAGAAGGACACTCCTAAGGATTTAGAGGACCGCATTAGAAGCATTCTTGGAGATGGCCGAAAGTTTACAAGTGCTGCCTTTGCAACTAACGCTGACGGTGTCGTGGAAGGTTCTATTGAGGATTTGGAAAGCGGCATTTCCGATGACTTTAACCCTCAGAGCAGCTACCATATTCGATTGATCGCCCCACAGATTCAGCTACAAAGTGAAAAAAACAAGAAGCATGTTGTCTTGGTGACGTCCAAGGGTATGGAATTGAAGGTTCTCGAGGTCATGGATAAGGCAAGAATCTCGGACAATGTCAGTGGACTTGTTCAACGCCGGTTCCTTGTCAACATGGATAGCACTCAGTTCTTTGTTACTCATCAGAAATGGTTCCTCACGAGTTTGGTATCCATGTACGCAGGAAGCAAGTACGGGACCCCGCTCGGTTCGTCATGGCCGCCTTGGGTTCCCATGGAAGTCATGTTTGATTTCGAGAGCGATCCATTCGGCTTCAAGCGGGTTGTTCAGAAAACATCTGCCATGCTTCGCTACGATAAGTACAATACTCTCCGTCTAAAATACAACGACGAAGTCAGTAGCGAAGGCACAAAAGAGACGGCAGAGACAAACGAAAGCCGTATGGATAACTTATGGGTCGAATTCCCGCAGGCCCGAGCTCTTTGCAACTCATCGCAGTACTATGCCATGTATGTCATTGTGCTGGATCTGCTGATGTATAGCGAGCCGCTCGAGAAGACACGGAGTGAGCGCCTTGAGAAGATTATGCTTGCCTCAGATTTTAGTGACCTGAGCGGCATACCTGAAATGGTGATGAAGCTCCAAGAGCGTATTAGACAAATGGAGGAAATCAAAACCCACTTCCAAATATACTCTCAGATGCTAGATAAGAAAGGATGGGAAGACCGTCTGGCTCTAGAGAGAGATTTGGCATCCTGCGAAGACGAGCTTTTCTTTATGATGAAGGCCATCATGACCTCACAGAGGAGGTTTGAGAAGAACACGGATACCAACGCGTTGCTGAAATGGAGCATCTCAGCTCGCGATATCGTTTGGCACTTGATGCAAGATTCCAATGAACCCCTTGTTGAACTGCAACTGAAGGATGTCGAATATGATCGTACGGATAATTCAGACGGCTCGCATGTTAACCTAGTTCGTGTTGGCAAAGTCCTTGGCCTGAATCTGTTGCAGGATGCGACGTATCCGGAGATAATAGCTCCGTATCAAGATGGCGACAGGCTAGCCGCTCAAGAAAACGAGAGTACCGACATGGTCCGAGTGTACTGGCATATGCTAGAGGCAATTGCTGGTATCCCCATCATGGACCAATTTGAAGTGGTGTTACATCCGATGAGGGTCCAGCTGGAACGCGAAGTCGGCAAGCGATTATTTGAGTACATTTTCCCTGGTATCGACGAGGAGAGGACAACTTCCAAGACAAACCCTTCAATTGTAGTCCGGCGCGAGTCGGGTAGCCCTGATCCAGAAGAAGAGCTAAACGGGTCTCCCAAAAGTGCTACAAGCAGAGTCAGCACACCAGGCTTGGACTCTTCTGCCTTTTCAACTCGTCCTGGATCTCTTGAGTTGCGTCTCAGACCAACTCTGACGTCCAACGCCCACGAAGACAAGAGTCCAAAGAAAGCTCAGAGCATCAACACTGGTGAGGGTCATAGTTTCCGATTATTCCGATCTACAACGTCCAAGACGTTGTCCAAGAAGCAGTCCCATGAATCTATGCGACCAGGCACTGCCGTGGGTACCCCTCGACCTGGTGTAATAGGACGATCATCAACTGGATTCTCATCCAAAGACAGCCGAGAGTCAGCTGGCGCTGAATCCAAGAAGTCATCACGGTTCGCCTTGAGGAGCAAAAGCACTAGTGAGGACAAAAAACCGTCAGATGACCTCACCAAGATGATTAGCCGTGCTAGCAACTACATTACGTTTGCCTACATCAAGATGCCATCCGTGGTGCTCTGCCTCAGTTACAAGGGCAAAGATCAGCGCAACTTTGAAGATGTTCATGATTTTGTGTTCCGGCTCCCTACGATTGAGTGGCAAAACAAGACATGGTCCAACCTTGATCTTGCGCTGGCTTTGAAGAAGGCTGTTATCAAGGCATTGATTTCCCATACGGGCGCTATCATTGGGAACAAGTTCTCAAAGCATCGACCCAATGCTGAACAGCGGAGTAAATTGAGAGAGCTGGCTAGTAGCTCTGCTCTCATCACGCCGGCGACCTCAAGCGGACCACCGCCATATGCCAATAGTGTCCATGATAGTGATGACTCGTCTAGCATATACGGCACCTCGCCAGTAGACTACTCGCGCTCGCCTCCTCGATCGACTCGTAGCAGTATCAGGAGTGGAATACCGGCTCCGCGATCTGCTAGTCGTAGTAGCAGCGCAGCTAGCAACAGGTCGCACCGAACCGGCGGCTCTACACACAATGGCCACACTCCGCACATCCCCTCTTACCTAACCATGACGCCCCCCACTCCAGTCGAAGCCCCTGCTAGGAGCGAGCCTCAGGGCCTCGGCATAGACCTCCTTCGCCCATCATCTAGTCAAGGCCTAAACACTCCTCACCGCAGCATGCTCAGAAATATACCTGGCGGTGACTCGCGACCGGCAACAAGCGCAGGGAATATCGAGAATTCAAACGATCGAAGGAGAGCCGGATCTGGGGGACTAGGGCTTAGAGACAAGATTTCCGCCTTTACACATCGAATGAGCCACCGCGAGCACACTGTACTTCCATCCGATCAGACCACTATACTTCAAACCTATCAGACAGAGGAGCCCGAGACTATGGATGATGAGGATACATCCGTCGAGTCAAGTCCCAACGAGAGCAGAGCGCCGTCGCGGGGAAAGAGGCTCAGCTGGTCACAGGCAACACGGACTAGAACATCTTGAACGTGACTTTCTACAGGCGCACATAAAACATGATCATTATCTGTGTTTAATATGTATTTTTTTTCCTGGTGTAATGGCGGGCTTTGGTAATACCAGGATGGGCTCTTGGAAAACTAATCATCTCGGAGGCTTTTTGTATACATTGGCACACACACACACGTACACACTCTTATTATTACCTACCCACATATATTTTCCTACCACTCGCACTCTTACATACGTCCTATTGATACAAAAGTCTTGTTCTCTTTGTTGATTGGTTTTTTTTGTTGGTTATAATATTCTTGGGATTGGCAACCCGTGTCTTGGAAACCGACATTCTGAATCTTAAAACTATTGTATTTACCATACATACACACAGACACCAATGGACCCAGGCTAGCATTATCATTCTTACTCTTAATTTGTTTGACTAAGTGGGGGTTTCTAACAACACAAAAAATAAGGGGGAATGCACAAGAGAAGGAAGCGTGGACAAGTGGGAGTAGTGTATGGCTGCGATTTTGCAGGCACTTATCATATTTTTTCCGGTGGGATTGTTTTTTGGTTTTGCTTTATAAAAAAAAAGGAACAGCGATTTGGGTAGGACAGGATTTCCAGGCGCCTATTATAAAGTAGGATGCGAGGGAGGAGTCGAGCGGTGTTATAAAGCGGTATTTGAATATATTGGCTGGAGCAGAGGAACTCTGGTTCACTTTTCTTTGGACATGATAGTTTATTACTTGTGCGATGTGATGTGATGTGATGTGATATCTTACGATCTCGAGATTACTGAATAGGGTTAACGTTGACGTATGAAGACGCGTTCGAATAGTAAATGGCCTGTTGGTCTATTTCCATAATACTATTATGCATTCTACTAATATGAGCAGAATTATAAATTCTTACACTGAATTATCTCCCTAGAATATAAGGCACTCAACCACCATTCTCATTCCTATCACGTATCATCAGCGTGGCAAATCCAAAAATCGAGCACATCAACTTAAGACTACAGGGAATTTTTGCACCAACCCTTGCCCAAGTCGAATTAAAACAAGCGAGGTAAGAGCCAAAAAAATAAACATGTATGATGGAAAATTCTATCCTAGCAAAGCACTTTTGCATTGCGGATCGTCGTTTAGTTACACGAGTATAAAATGATCAAAGGCCGAAGTGTATTTTTTTTTTTAAATCTAGGAAGATCCCAAGAATCTATAGACTAAATTTTATATCTACAGGTCTTGCTAATTAATTATATCCCTTTTAGTGCTTTCTCTTATATAAAATTCCTTTTAATTAAAACTAACCACAATTCTAAGTTGTAAAATTAACTTGAGCTATAATATAGTTTACTTTGTAAAGGAAAAAGACTATTTATAATTGGCTTACTCTCTATGAAGTATATTATACTACTAACCTTAAATACACGTATTGAGCCCAGTAATAGTCCTTGGAGCCCGATGTATTTTAGCTGTGAAAATACCTGCGAGCCAACGTCAGTCAATTTCGACGCTGCAATCTAAGAAACTCAAACTCACTTTACGCAGGCGTTCTTGCAGTCTGATACCCATCTCCGCGCCACGGAAGTTTAAAAAGAATTGCCTGGCAACTACAAATAGGTCAACAGGTCCTGTCTAGTTTTATTCAGTTTCAGTCTGCCATACCTCAGCTTTACAAAACTTGCATCCTACACGTCATCTACGCTCAGTTATACCATGGAGTCACATCGCCGTGTACAGGAATCCTCAAAGGAGGATTCAGAACTACAAATGCACATTACTGAGGACCTCAGTCTTCTTGAATTACTTGACACAATCGACAACGCCTCGATAGAGGATGTTCGTCCCCTTGATACTTCAGATATAGAGCTCCACCATCGGCTGTCTCTTGGCATTGCTTTTCCCACTAGCTCATCTACGGCTCAGCGTAACACTGCCGCACAAAGCCAGGACGGCCATGCATTCACAAAGATTGGTGCTGGTGCTTGCGGTGCCATTTTCAGCCAAGATGGCAAGTCAATAGCCCTCAAACTGGCCAAGGTTAATGATCTAGCACTATGGAACGACTACCAGATGCATTCGCTCATCGCTGAGCAGTTTCGCAAATTCGACATTAAGGCCCCAAGATTCCAGTATGTATGTGCTACTATCCCAATACTGAGACGAAATTTTTCGAAAATCATCCAAAGCTTGTCGAAGCCGCCGAGCCTATATGCAACTTGCCTACTGAAGTTCTTGCTACTGAACGTATCTTGCCTCTTCAGGAGGCTACTCGACAATTTCTCATTGAAAAGTTTTGCCCACCAAGAGTCAAGGAGAGCGCTTTAGTGGATTCCGCCAACAAAGACTGTCTCGTCAGGATATACCTTGGTTCATTCAGAGGCAACAATAGAGGCATGTTCTTCTCACTACGAAACTTCAAACTCCACCTGAACCAAATGGTTGAGCTGCATCTCAACGTCGAACAAATGGCTCATAGAATGGCTATTGGCATGGCGATCATGCACTGGGCTGCTAGAACTGATGCTCGAGACGTTGAATTTGTCTTGGGTTCATCCAGTGCACTAATCCCATTTAGGAATTGTGACGAGATTATGAACATGAAGGCTGATACTGCCACGGGCCCAGCCTCGTGTAATTTCGAAGATTTTGCTCGCAGGACTACTCAGCTATGGGTTCTTGACTTCAACCAAGTTAGGCGTATCTCCCTTGATGAGGCTGGTGTTCAGCAGGCAGTAAATGCAGCAACTATCAACGACCCCTATCTCCCAAAACCGTTGCAGAAGTCAATGGTAGAGAGACAAGTATGGAATACGTTTGTTAAATCATACCTTACTCAGTCTAGAGTGATTCTAGATAGAGAGTTGCTCCATCTGCCATGTATGTTTATTCAGGGATTAATGAAAAGAGAGGAGGAAAGACAGAACCTTAGTTAGGGGTTGAGTGTGCAACGATTAATATCCCTAGATAATCCTACTACTTCTTAATATCTCTTTTGTTCCTTATGACCATTGCTATTTGGTAAGCAGTCAACAGTTGGCATGGCGTCCCGTAGACAGGTGTATAGTAAATTGTAAATAAGTTGATATAATGAAGAACCTAAGTAGAGACTTTTTTTTTTACTAAAATATTGTGTTGGGGTTCGCTGATCACATGCCTCGTCTTGCATCATATATGTATAGGGTGCTCAAGGCCGTAGTATAGATAGCTAGACAATTCGATTTTAGACCTTTGTTCGCCGTTCTTGATATACACGATCCGAGTGGGTTTGGTGTCATGTGCCCTTATCCTCGTCATCACAGTATTAATATTATACCAATATTAAATAGTAAAGAATATCGAAAATGATATATAATTGAAATGAACTCGGGCTGCAGAAACAACTTTTGGAGCCGTCATTGCGCCACTTTTGCATTGAGGATCGTCGTTCGGTTAGCGAGTGTAAATGATGAGGGCCAGTCAAAGCATATATGTAGAATAATTAGTGTGAGTGGGTTAGTGCTCTAGTTGGGCGGCGAGTCAAAGGTCATGTGTTTGCTAGTACATAGGTCAGATGGATCAGCCCCCCTACGACACTTAAATCTAAGATACATAGCGTATCATCATAAAGCTTGTTGCCTCCATTTTCTTAGTGGGCTTAACTGACAGATGGCTAGGACCAGTCAGATCCCGGATGATGTCCACAATAGAAAGTTGAACGAGAGCATTGTGCGTGTTCTCGAGTCAAGGGAAACTTCGCCATAGCTGGTACTGACTTGGTGGCTCTGGGGGGGGGGGGGGTGCTTGAAAAGATGGCGGGTACTGCATCCACAGACAGAGATATTGATTGTTGGGAAGCGGGCTGCCTGTTGATTTCAAAGTTGATGTCACTGCGATGATGGGGCATAACCGTCTGTTGAAGCGAGTCAAAGCCGCCAGACGGGTGTATCAGGATGTTGAGTGTGTTCGCCAAGTCGCAAATGTTCACATGGCTACTATTCTGCTTGTGTCGGGGAGCGATTTACTTTCATTTCAACAAATGGAAGAATCGATAAGAAGAGTCAGTAAGCAGAACCATTCCAGTACGTAGTATGATGGATTATCGCAGGCAGTCCTCGAAAATCCATAAAGAGAAACCAATCTTCCCACCTCCTGAGACCCTGCAGATGAGAGTTTGGGCAAGCGGAACCGCAGTGGAGAAGTCTGGTCTTCACCCCGCATTCTCCAGGGTACGTACCCTGGTCAGAACGCATATGCTCGTGCGACACACTCAGTCACCAGCAGCGCACGCACAAAAAAAATCACAGTCTTCCATAGACAGACTTTGATTCCTGGTCCAGATTGACAAGTCGTATCATGGCTTGGCAGAGGGTATGACGGCATGGCGCTGTTGCTGCAGGGTCAGTAGGAGAGCAAATGGGGATCCATGGATAAGACGCGATGTGCCGTGGTCAAGAGTCTTTGGGCAAACCCAAACCAGGCAGCGAACCAGTGACGGCCAAACGTGCAGCCAGCATTAGCTGGACAGCGGAGATATCCCAACCAACCCAGAAGCAACTTGGGCTGCGTCAAGCTGAGCACAGAATCAGACCAAACAAAGCTTCGCGTATGCAAGGAGGGGGTACGCAGTAGACTCTATCATGATTCAAAGCATCTCGGGCACTGTGCTATATCAAGGTTCCCGTTGACCACAGGGGGCTGATATTTGACCAACCCGAGAACGAGCAGGCTGCAGAGATTGTCTTATATTCAAAAGAAACAAGGGCAGGGAAAAAAGAGAAAATTGTTTTTCCCCATGGCAAAAGAGGGTATCCCCATCCGCTGTAGCACTGCAGGTTGAGGTGGATTCTACCGACCGATGATCCGCTATTATGATGTGGCAGGCAATGACTGCACTTGCAATCCACTCACTCTCTCTGAGATGGCGTGCAGGAGACGAGGCCTCATGCAATGGTAAGAGACCACCTGCCTTGGCCATCCATCATATGACGGGGCTCATGGCCGCCTTTTGCAGGAATCAGAGGCTGTGGCTGAAATTCCTGCTGGACTGCGTGTGTGTGCGACGTTAATAAGACTTCTGACTTGGCTTGAAAGAAGTTTGAAACCCCCCCCCCCCCCCAATATCGTATTAAACAAGTAAAGATAGGGCGTCTCGACTCGATAGCCTTATGTTGTCCCTCTAGACCTAGGAATGCTTTGCAGTCTTTGGCGCGAGAACCAACGGGAGCTAGACGCACTGGTTTGCGGGGAACAGTGCAGCAAACGGAAAGGCGGAAGAGCAGCGCAGGTAGCCATAGCTAAACAAGTGGGTTTCCGAGCACTGGGCAAAAGCAAAATGTTGAGGCCAAACTGTAGTAGGAGTGGACTATGGTGGTCATCACGAGAGACCCTACCTAGACAGTCAGATATGGAGGGGTGGAGGGTGGAGGGTGGAGGGTGAGGGAAAACGTTATTATGCGAGATTGTGCAAGTTGCCGCCCAGTCAACGGAGGGCAGGGAGATAAGGGAATCGAGGCGCTGATAGCCCCCTGCATATCGATAACGAGCATGATGATGAAAAAAAATGACGACAGCAGCAGGGTCAGCCTTTGAATTGGCAGGCAGCCTCAAGTTAAAGGTTTCTGGGTCGTAGCTGCTTGTTCTCAGTCTGTCTTTGGCACAGTCAGACACAGTGTCTCTGTCACCAAACTCAAGTCTCTCTCTCCTTGTGATTGCACCAACCAATTCTTCTCAGGGCGGACTCATCATCCACTAGGGCAAGCTATGAACGACAGCAGCAACGGCACAGCTGCACCAGCGAAGACGAAGCAAAAAAGAGTTCAGTAGCAGCGCGTTCTTTTCATCGACCTCGTCATAGGCACCATGTCATCCCCGGTTACCCACTGGAACCAAGCCTAAAACAGAACAGCACACACAGACGCTGACCATCATCTCGGCCGAGCGCTGCTTTGCTGGCCATGTACGGAGTCCATTTGTACTGTAGGTGCCCGCCTACCTACTAGCTAATGTTATGCCACGCTACAGAATCTAATCTGATGTTAGGCTGCCCAACGCAAGACACGAATGCGGGCTGGCGCTGGCAAACGAGAGGGAAGAGTACGAGAGGTCCTTCCTGATGATTCTGGCACCAACAATAAGCAACGGGCCATCGCAGACGGATCCGACACGGTCCAGTGGAGTTTGGGGTACAAACAGCGACACTAGCAGCAGCAACCAAGCGAGCACGCAACTTCGGGCCCGAACAAGGCTGCAGAGCCATCAAGCAACGTGGATTGGGGGTTTCCATGGGGGTCACACATCTGTTGTGTTGAATCAGAAGAGCCTAAATCCATGCTTTCAAAACATTGGCCAGCTCGGGTTGGTGGTGGTCCTTCTCTCTATCATCGGCGTGCTGTTGTTGCTGCTCATGATGCCACGAGCCCACGACGGAAGGCGAATCAGCCCAAAGCTTTTCGTTGGTCGTGGCCTCTATCCCCTCTCATCTGTGTCATGCTGTCCTCGAAGTGATAATAACTCACTGCCTCGCGAATTTTGGAAACGTTGACCTAATCTCGTTAAGCACGTTCCCCAAGCCGGTCCTCATCTCAAACAAAACGCGGCACTTTCGGCCTTCTCCGTGCCATCTGTCTGGTCCTGGCCTCTGGTCGCGTCTACTAACCCCATACAGGGTCACTGTTGCACTGAAACCGTCTGCTTGTTCCGTCTCAGCAACAAAGGGTCCTTTGCAAAGGGACCTTCTACTCCAGGACATGGTTTATGAGACCCTTTTCGGCTCTTTCTAGAAAAGTCTGATGCGTCGAGGATCCTGATCAAGGCATCTCTTTTTCTGTCGCCAACCCCCTGGATTGGGATCGGTTTCATTGTTTTTCATTTCTCTTTCTCATTATTCTGCCTCCAAAACTGGTGTAAGATACTACATTACTGCTTTTTGGAGTCTGCTTTGTACACAAAACGTCATCTGTACCAACATCCAGACCCCAACCGTTTACCACCTCTACCGCCGCCGTCGCCGCCCGTGTCGTGTATTGTGTATCGCTGACAAGCGCGCATTCCTTCCTCGCCCGATTGTTATACAGTGCATCTACGATAAACCTCGTGCTATACCATCGAAACTCTGTTCAGCAGCGCCGAAGCCTCTTATCGGATACTGCCTGGCCCTTCCTTGCGTTATCGCTAACGCGCCGTTCTGCCACACGACGGCAACGCCAACACCAACAAGAAACCGTTTTGCTGGTTACAGAATTCGGAGTACGTACTCCATCTCGTGCCCTGATAACTGGACAAACGCTGCAAGGCACAGCCCACCCACCGCAGCCATTCCACCGGTCGCGGCACAATCCTGACACCGCCTGACAGCTGGCGCCGCCTCGTCAAGCCTCTCGCTAGTTCTAATCGGCGGCAGCCCATTGGTGGCCAGACCTGCCTGACTTGGCCCCCGTTCAGGCGGTCCCTTTGGTGACTCCGAGGGTCTCTTAACTGTGGTGCGTGTCTTGGGCACCTAGCGTCCAGCAGGGTCAACCCATCTCCGCGGTGGTGGTGGTCCTACTGGGGGTGCTGGAGGAGTCTCCTGCTGATTACGTACATGCTATTCCAGAACCCGTCTTCCTCGTGTGAGCAGCCACCTGTCCACTAGGCCACTAGACTGACAAGTCTGGCGTCTGGTGCTCGCCCAGCGTTGTCGGCAGCCCGAGGGCCCACTGAGACAGCACCCGACCCTTCTGGGCAAGGCATGTCCCCACCCCTGTGCCCTATCTCGATCCCCCAGTTATTCGTCACTGCGCCATGATGATACACTCCTGTCGTCCGACGCATCCACAACCTCCAACTTCCTCCCCTTCTCTTCCTCCTGCAACGTCTACATCTTCAGTCTCTCGCTCTCCTACGCTGGTAGCTTCGCAAACAACATCACTTTCTCGACCGGTGAAGTCAGCAGCACCAACAGCCAAGGAGAGAAACATACCAGCGCCGCTGAAACCAACCACCGCCACGATTCCATCCGATATCAAGGACGCGAAGCATGCCGAGAGCACGATCGAGCCCTCCACCACTATCAACGATAAGTCTGGACGAGCAACGCCATCGTCTCCTTCAGAAATCCATCCAGATATGGGGAAACAAATCCTGCCTCCGTCTTTTCCATCCAACGCCTCCGACAAACTAACAATACCGCCCACGATACCCACCAGTCCCGTTCAGATTCCCAAACAAGGCAACCGGAGTCGACAGTTTGAAGCTGCTCATTTTACTAGGCGGAACAACAGCCTTCGCCGCAAGGGATCCAAACATGCACATTCTCCTGACGCATTGTCACCGTCCGTGGCGGCTCTGTTGGCCCTCACCGACATCCCCCGACCTCGGCAGAAGACTCGCATGGCAGATAAGCCACTGACCGTCGACGAAATCATATCTAACGAGAAGCAACTGTCAGAAAAGGAACTGAGCTGGTCTCTGAGCCGTGGGAGCCCTATGGATATGTTGCTGTCGCCTCCCGAAAGCTTCGAGGACGATTTCAGCAATGGCAGCGATAGTTGCTCCATGGCAAGGACTCTCTCGGTCGATTCAATGCCATCTCTGGGGGGGTCATCCTTCACCGACGGAATCTCCTCGATCGATTCACCGCGCAGCTCCATTCTAGCTTCCTCGCGTCGAAGGATGGCCAGCCCTATCCGCAAGTCTCTTGAGCCCATACGTTCCCCTCCGGACAGCATTGATGAGCATCCACTTGCCCCTGGGTCGCAGGATTTGGATGACTTAGATTTTGTGGCTGTCCAGACCCCTGATATGGATGAGGAGAGCGCATCTATGCTGATACCTTTCAAGCCCCTGCGAGCCGTGTTCAGGTCTAATCTTACGGCCTCACTAAGGGCACTGCGATCTGCTGCCAAGTCCTTTTCCAGCATAAACTTTCCATCAATCCTACCCGACGACTTTATCACCAGGTCCATTCTTACCATGGATCCCAAGGTTCCATATGCGGACGAGCGTCGGCCACCTGTTACTGAGGAGATGCCATCGGCCGAGCTGCGCCGGTATCTCAATCCTACCACTAGGTTGTCACACGAAAAATTGGTTGGAGCGTTACCGCCACAAGGCACTTTTGAAGCATCTATCCAAATGCAAACATACAAGATTCAGCGCTCGCGACCTGCACCAACATCAGCACCTTATCCCACCACCTCGCCTCATTCACCATCCGCCGCCTCAAACCAGCCACTGCCAGCCGCGAGCCAGGATGAGACCCCGCCTCTTCCAGTCATGCGACAGCGCGAAATGCGAGAGAACCCAGACTTCATTCGCATTGCGGTCATGGAAATGGCCATGCGCCGGCGGGGCAAGCTAGATAACCAAAAACCCGGCCGCGCACGATGGGCTCTACCGCCGAGAAAGGCTTCAGCTGGGGTTTACGAAATCGGAGCCGACGGCGTACCGCAACGGTGGATTCCCATATCCGCCTAACTCAGGGCCAGTGTGGATTAATTCTACGGAGTCATTGTCGCGGAGTTTTTGACGAAGGTTTTTTTAACACCTGGGATCCAGTTCTCTTCAAAACGACCAATCGGTTGGGCAACGGACAGATGACAACAAACTTTTTTCTTTCTAATTTATCCATCATGGGGTTAGCTTGGCACAATATGGACCCTTGCTAAGGTTACCTAGACACGTCATTCGGGGCCGGCGACTTGGGCGAAATTACTCGAAATCATTTTTTCTCCTCAACACTCACCAATCGCAAGCACTTCACCCCTTGCTGGCGTCGTGGTTTCGGGCCCTTGCAAGCTACACCAAATCGACCGGTACGTACCTCGCATAATTTTTTTCTGCTCCACATGGAAGCGTTTTCGAAGCCTCGGCGAACCGAAACCCACGAGTCGGAAGCATGTACCGGTTTGGCGAGCCCTCGGGATCCCGCAGGCAGAGAAAGCAGAGCCAAGCGAGCGTCGATTTGTCGATTTGCACTGTTTGCCTACCAGTTTACAAAAGGTCCAACAATTTTTTCAATCAGTCGAGGCGAAGGGTTTTGACTGGTTGAAACACAGACTGGACCCTGAAACCATGGTGCTGCCCAACACGATGACACATTGACTTGAAAATTTCTTCACCATTGAGACGGCTCTACGAAATTGCCTCCGATAGCCCTACTCGATTGGGATTGCAGAGGTGTTGACAGCATAGTCTTCACTGTTCGGGTGGCTGGTACGCAACATGAAGCTGGTATGCATCCGAGGCTCCGCATCAGACACAGCTCTCGTCACACAAATTTTTTTTCTCTTGCTTCCAAACGTCTGGCTTAAGCACAGTCTTGCACCAATGCGCCCGCGGCTGATCTCGCATGCAAGACGGCAGTGTCCGTGGTGTCTGAGTCGCCCCTTGAATCCGCCACCGCCAGTTTGGATAGCAACTACTTGCCGGCGTATCGGTCAGGGTTCGCTTCGTGTTTGGCGTTTAGTTAGTTGTACGGTCGCTTTTACGTGTGTGTATTAACACAACAGCCGTGGCCCCCACGCTTGTTGAGCAGCACCACATCGTCACAAGCGAGAGTCCGAGCTGGATCTTGAGGCTTGAAGCAGCTATGACGTGCGCGGGGCATTTGCGCGATTTACCATTTTCTTTTTCCGTTATTTTGCTTTTTTTTCTCGTTGCATTTCTCGACTGCGTATGTACGAGCCAAAGAAGTGGTGTTTTAGGAAGCTGCATCGCAATGCATGGGATTGGGCATCATCATTCATAAGGGTGTTTTTTTAGCATTCCCAAATAGCGGTCTGAGGTTTTAGGATACCCTTTGTTTTACTCATTTAGAAGACGATTTTTTTGGACATTTTTCTTTTCCATGTCTCATCCACCTCAAAAGCTCTCTCTGGTTCCATCAAGAGCCGTCACCCCGAACAAGGATGCAGTATGTTGATTAGGACCCCTCGGGCTCTGATCAACATGCACTGCTGCCTGACAAGAATGAAGCCAGGTGACGGGCGCAGATGAAGGAGATGCATGTTTGTAATAGGTTTACGCAGAATGTCTTGTACATAAAGAGGGGGGAAGGGGGGAAGACTACAGGAATCATCACGTCGCAAGGCGGACATATTTCATGATGGAAGGGGTTTTTTTTCTGAACTGTTATTCTTACATCCTACATTAGATTGAGCAGCGCGGCATATGGCACCTGCCTTGTTGAGTAATAATCGCCCGCACAATGGGAAATTGAAGATTACATATGATCGCGTACCGCATTTGCCTACCTACATGGAGATTTGAGTCGAGTTGCCGATATGTGTGCTGAAATCCATGGACCCTGGATTCGTGATCGCTTACTTTAAAGTAGGAAAAAATTTTAACCTTAATCCTTGTTCATACGGGTTTTGGCTTTCCAATTCGGGCATGTGCTCGCATGGCAATGGTCATGGGGACGGAGAGATCTCCGCAGGGTATTGTATGACTGGTGGGCATATTGATGCGTTAGGTTCCAGTCAGGGACTTTTGTTGATTTGTTTTATGCAGACGCTGAGATTCTAGTCTCTGGAGAAAAAGAAGAAGAAGAAGAAACGGTGTTTCACCAAGTTAGGCTTGGTGGTATGGTAGTTGTGGGGGGATCGTGATGTTGTTGGGTGAGGGCTTGTGGGATGTAGGTATGGATATGCGTAGGCACCTATGTAGATATCAGAGAGCGAGGAGCCGGTTAGGGCTGCGGGATGACTTGCAGGAAGTGAGGGCAAATTCACTCCACTAGGTGCCTACCTACCGACCTAGGTACCTAGGTAGGTATGGAGCATGAATGAAAACAGCGTCATAAACGGTGTACATATGTATCCCGTAGATAAGAGACATTATCCTAATTATTCAACTACTTCTTTTCTACTGTAGCGTATATTGGTTCTCAAGACCAGATAGCGATAGCGATGTCGGCGGCGGCGGATGAGGCGTGTGAAAAGATTAAATTCTCGGGGTTAGGTTAGGGCATGCGAGTTAGGATACAGGAGCGGGGAGAGAGAGAGCTAGAATCTGTAGAGTCAGAGCGGTGAAAGAATAAATAAGGGTTTTGTGTGGCTTTTTGGTCTAAGATCTTGGAGAGAAGGGGGGGGGGATGGCTTACGTTAGTTAGTTAGTTAGTTAGTTTGGCTGGACTTGGATCCGATGCAGGGTTTCAAATGTTGAGAGGATCGATTTCGTTGTAGGGGGATGGATAAGGTGCTGGGTTTGTGGTGTGTTTGGTGATAGAATGGTGATTATCTGATGGTTTATAATGGTATTGTCGTATCTTCGATAGAAATCTCACTATCTAATACCCAACAACACCTTGGGTACCCAACAGCTCTATCCACGAACAAAACTCATTATGCAACAGCTATTCCTACTACCCCGAGCAAGCTAAACATCTAGCTACCTAGCTAGCTAGCACAGCCCTGGAATCTGATACCGCTCTCTCTCTCTGTCTCTCTCCGCCACAAACCGGATAGAACGCGGTTACATACGTGGCGGTTCTGTTCTTTTTCTCGCTCCTCTGCTTCGGGGATGTCCTAGCTGCTTAAGTAGGGTTACTTAGGGTGATTTCAGAGCGGGATGCCTAAAATGTAGGGTGGCCTATTTTGGCATGCACGTGTGATATAGTTGGGGAGGGTATATGGTGAAGTGGGGTGTGGCAGCTATACGGACATGAGAACTTGACTTGAATGAGATCGTATATGATGTATTATATATGATAGTATATGAAATAGTATAAGTCCTTGTTGATATGGAATATGCTCATCCCACATCTCAGATGGTCCGAGTCCAGTCTGCACCCATAGCGAGCAAGCCAGTCTAGAGCAAGTATATACATTACAAAGACGGTATGCCCCCCCCGCCCCCCCCCCCAGCCGCTGCCCATTTCCCAGTTTCAAAAGGCAGATAACTAAACTTTGCGCAAAATGGTATCTCAAATTGTTGGAGAGACAAACAAATAGACCTCGCTAGTCCCGTACGCCAAGGACATGTCGGAACTGTCCCATGATTAAACAACATCACGACTCACCTACACACAACAGTCTTGAACTCAAGCTGACTTCTCATCCAAAAAGGACACCTTCATAGTCGAAAACAGCACGTTCAACGCTGTCCCCACCATGAGATAAAGTTGACATATGCATGAACCTGTTTATCGTAAAGTGATTTCCTCGCCGAGGCTAGAAATACCTCCAACTCAGCCTCGCTCCATCCGAGGTTTCGTAAGGGCTTAGCGCTCAACGCGCTTATGAGCTCGTGCAAAATATCTCTGAGATACACCCCGATCACTCTCTGGGTCGGATCCTATTTAACCACGTCGGTCAATGTTGTGCTACATCCAGCAAACTGCAGTAGCTATCTTACCTTGGGCCACGGGCCAATCGGAATCTTGTTAACCCTGCATTGGATGTCCTTGAACCCGGCATCTTTAAACTTTTCACTATGATAATTTGCAATGTACGAGTCCATGCCGTACTTTAGTAAGGACTCTTGCATCAGCATCGAGCATTGCGCAGCTGGCCAATCACTTGGCATTGTCCCGTCATCGCATCGAATGTAGGAGCAATAGTCGGTAACCTCGAACCAGCCGCCTGGTCTCAAGTGATCGTAGCAGTTCCTCATCAGCTTGTTGATGTCTTTTAGGTATATCGCTGAGTGTCGCATGTGAATAAAGTCGTAGCCCCCTCGATCCAACCACTCGTCCTCAACATCATCCACCAAGAATCGAACATTCGGGGGCACCATAAGCGGCTGAATGGGACTAAGATCAATCCCCACAACTTCGGCACTGGGAAACATTTTGGCAACTAGATTTTATATGTTCTTTAGTATCCCCGCATGACATACGCCAATCTGGCAAAGGCCTTACCATCCATTGCCCATAACCCAGTCCCCGTGCAGATATCCATGATTCTTTGTGGGTTCTCGCCGATAGGTGAGTTGAAGAGCTTGCCGCCAGTGATTTCTAGGTGCGTAATGTGCTTCAAATGCTCTCGCTCTTGCTCGCTATCATCGTTCGGTAAGGGATATCGGCCCTGTCGGTAATGGTGGTACTATCAAAATACTTTCTTTCAGTAACATTGATGCAACCCCCAACAAGTGCGATATACTAACCCTTCGCCCTCCTTCGTAATCATGCTCTAGTATGCTTGTCCTCACTGTGGCTGAGGCGCCGGAGTCCATGTCTGCTTCGTCGAAGCCGTCATCCTCGTCGTAATCACTGTCATTGACGTCTAGCGGGGGGTCCTGCTCCGGGATATTTGGTCCTGCATGCTTGGAACACGTTTCTGCGATAGCTTCCAGCGATGATATACTATCCACAGACTTTGGCGAGTCTGCAGGATTCGCTGGTGGAGACATGGTTGGAGCAGTATTCGGGTCAGCTATTTCTTCTGGCTTCTCCACCGTCGGTCGCTCCTCCATATTCCTAGACTCCCCCATTTTGTCGTTGCCCAAGCACGGCGGCTCGTCTTGTCTGACCTTGATTCGTTGGAACCGATTGCGCGTGTGCCACAACAGCACCGAGTGATGACGATGAATGACCTTTTCCCATGTCTAGAAGGACCTGGCGGTATTCTGACTGGAGTCCTATGAAGAGCATCAAGCGACAGAGGACCGGGCCAATAATACTGCTCAGACCAAGCCGCCACCGGCATTGACGAAGGTGGCCGCCAATCCTGCAACTGGAGTGAAGTGTCTGGTCTGACGAGTATGTTTCCTTTTCGCCATGACCTAACCCACTGTATATCCAGCAGCGTGAAATGGGCTTCACCAGGCCGGCTATCGTTCCAGAAGTCAGCCGCTCGCCTTACGGTCAAGGAATGCGCAACAGCAACAGTGGACGCGGTCGGTCCTGGTTGGTGGTGTCAGATGACCACGGTTTTCGTGAAATGCCGCCTCAGCCGCCCTTGCATATCGCTTCGGTGCTGCTGTTTTCAGTAAAGGTATTAATCAGAACACACAGCATAGCAGGCTGCTTTGGGCGCCACCCGAGGTATTACCGAGGCCTGCTCATGTACATGCGTTGTATAATGCATGGTGAAATCATGATGGATTGTGAGAGCTGGTGGTCCTTCGCGATCAGTGCTGATGTGGTGAGAAGTTGAAATATATATTTGCTGATTGATCATGCGAGTGAATCTCACCACGTGGGTTGGCTAAGGATCAGCTGCGGCAACTCTACAGTAAGGCTAAAGACCAGATGCCCCATTCTCGAATGCAGGTAAGATATAAGAACTAACTGGATTCGTATCGTATCTTGAACATGATTTTGATAAAAGCTGACTAAATGTTAAGAGAAAAGAAAATATGTGCAATGCCTTTTCCAAACAGACACAGCCTTGGGATACAAGATGGCCTATGGCAAGCATGCAAGCAACTTGGCAAATGTGATGCCTCCAACCTAGCTTACTCATGCGCCTTCCCAATTCCCAAAATCAACCAAAACTCCCTAACCGCAAAATCATCAGAAAACCAGAGGCCTCGCTTCTATATAATTATTTTCTTACAGAGATTCTTCAAACCATGCTCTCGTCCTTCTCCGTCGGCTTTGGCTTAACGGGCCTCCATGCTGCTACCTTTCGCACGGCTGAAGATACGGAAACAGTCGGACGATGGGTTTGTGACCACCAGAGCCAGCCCAAGGCCACGGCCACCACGACCACCGTCAGTGGTATTGACACCCACCAGGTGATATAGAAGAGCGGTGTTGTATTGACGTCCCACGAGCTCTCCTTCTCGTCTTGCTCTGATACAAGCAATTGGGAACCCACAATCGTCGCAACCGTGATCGTGGGCATAAAGACCATCATAATGGCCGCGATCAGCTTTATCGAGATGGGACCCTGAGTCGCTGCCGCCGATTGCTGCTGTGCCATCAAGCTTGAACACAAGTCAATGGATCCATCGACACGCCTCTGGAGACTGGACAGCCGGAGCCGGGTTGAGCGGAGGAGGGCTCTCCGGTATTCCAGGCACTCCTTCAACTGCTGTTCAACTAGCTCGCGCTGTTTGATACTCCATGTTGACGAGGGGCTCACAGCGTTAGGGGATGGAAGGCTACCAGCGCTGGAGATTATACTCTCCACCACAAGAAGGCATGATTCTAGCGACTCGGAGAGGTCGACCATGTTCTTGCGGAGTTTGTGTAGTGCCGCCAGTGGGATAACACTGCCTGCACTTCCTCGCCCTGAGTTTGCCAACTCTAATGTTTCCTATCAAGCAAGGTCAATCAATACCTGGATCAAATACGCTTCCAGGGCACGAGGGATGAAAGGTGACCTACCTCTTCCAATGGCTCGAAAGCAAGGCTCGTTCCCCAAACGGCATCGTCGGCCTCGTTACACAAGCCTTCCAATACGACATCAAATAAGATGTAGGGGTTGGCGCCGACATCACTCCATGCTCTGCTTTTGATAAAATCTCTCATGCTTCTTTCCACCTGCGGTCCTGCTCCAAAACAAATGATTGTCGCACTTCCATCATTCAGAGTCTGGAGAAAACACCCAAACTGTCGGTCGTTAAAAGCAGCCTCTCCCTTGCTGTCTTTTGGCTCGGCATCTACTATCTTCCCTGTGACTCGGAACCACGAATTATAGCCGTTGTCGTTGCTCCGCTGTGCGAAACTGTGATTCACAGATCGTGCTCTCTCTGAACTAAAGTCGTTGGGAATGCCGAATTTATGAAACAGCTCAACCATCAAACCTTTTGTCTCTCGTTGAGCCAGGTCTAAAGGAGCCATACTACGAAGTTGTCAGCTGTTAGTTTTCCGTCCTTGACGTCCAAGCTGGCCGTTTGAAATGCTTCACTGGTTGTTCACTTACATGACTCTCAATTTAGCTTTGCTGTGAACACGTCGCGCACTGCTCTGGGAGTATTCTCGCTCTTTCCCATCTGCCACATGTTAGTCTAGAACCGAACATTGTGCGATCCTTGCTCAATCTACCATGTGTGATTTCCCAAACATCCAGATTCCATCGTGGCTTTTCGGTTGCGGCGGGTTCAATTGCGGCTTGTTCCGTAAAGTCCCTGTGAACAATCTCTTGGGATTTTCGCGTCCAGGACATCCTGAAGAGTTCGATATCGCTTGATTCGATTGAATGAATTTAACCACAATGTGATGGGAGTTGAAAGCAACAGCCTCAGCTGTCACAACCATGCGGGAGACACGATCTTTTCTTATAAAGGCTGATCAATAAGCCATGACCCTGCCTCGGACACAGCCTTCGGTGTGCGACGGCCACATCTTAGCATTCCCAAAAGCGCAAAAATGTAGAGGTACCAGTCTGTCATCTGTCATCTGTCATTGTCTGTTACTTAGGTACGAGAGACAAAGAAATTCACCGCCATGTCCAGCACGGTAACCCGGTAATCCCTTATCAGCACTACCATACCCATTGTGTTCGAGCCCTCAAACTAATCGTGAGAAAAGAAAAGGGCAACGCCCGTAAGACGGGAAAGGGATCGGATTGCACGTCCAGCTGCAGGATATCCAAGCTAACGGCTGCCAAGGCCAATCGCATGGCGCCGGGTGATGTGTGAGAGACGTTAGTGTCAGCAGCTGACTTAGAGGCTGAAATATAGGCTGAGAGTTCGGCACACAGGTGTTTGTTCTGATTTACCGACCGGCGGACAACCCTCTTGTCGCGCCAAAATAGCTTCTTATTAAGCTTATATTGACACTAATTGAATACCCGGGATCGACCAACCCCTGCACCAGCTCCATTCAGCCTTTCAAAAACCCCAGAGGCGCCCATCCAGAAGGTCACTGGTTACCCAAGGATATACCCACGGTGTTTAGAGTACGCGCGTACAACTGTCTCTCAGCATTTTCCGGTCAATGTTAGATCTTCTTGGCGGATGTGCATGGTTATTCGAGTTGGGGGCCAAATGTCATTGCCTTGGCAGTTCATGAAATGCCGTTTCAAACTGGACACAGTTTGAGAGCAAATATATGTTAATAATCCGCATATACAGAAGCAAAACGGACTGTCTTATTACAAACAATATATTTGCGATAAAAGAAGCCGATTTTAGAATTGACTACGCCATAAACTGTGTCCTGACGGACATCCCCAATGCCATGGTCTGTCTCCCTTCATGCAGCCAGGCTAAATCTTAAATCTTACGGAAGATGGTATCGTGAATGGTCTTTTCTTTTTTATGCTTATGTCCTCTGCTGGCTCCATTATGCCCTTTTGGCAGCTAACGTGAATGGTCCAAGTTACTCCCTTGGCTAGTTTAGTAGACAGCCACAAAGCGAACTACGCTACCTCGTACTTATGGCACATTTGTGGTCAATTAAATTCATTTCACCTCGTTCCTATCATCCCACAAAACTAGAGTCTTCCTCGGCCCCTGGTTTTATGTGTTTGTGGGGTTTCGAAGGATCTGAAGTGGCGGAAGTCTCGGATGGGAGACATTAACTCCGATTTTGAATGAGCCCTGTACGGATACCAGTTTACAAATTTAGAGTCAGTTGTCTTCTCTTGATGATGTTGTAATTCGTGTTCCTTGTGGATGATATTCCAGCCAACACCGGCTTCCTACCTGTGACATCTAATTAAACGCTATTTGGCTCTTTTTTAATGAGTAGGTTTTTAAAGTAGGTTGCTTTGAAGAAATTTTTATTATAAATTAGTAGTTATTTTTATTTTATTAAAACATTTTGTACTATTAGTTAGAAAGTTATTGTGGCTTTATATTGACTAAGTTTTCTTCTTTGTGATATCAACTATTTTCGTGCCTGTCTAGGGTAGTCTGGACCTATGCAACGCAAGATTTTACGCATAAATTTAAAACTGCATATTTTCTATGTAGCCGGCTGGTCATTGCATTCAAGTAAGAATATTAAAAAGAATGCATAGTCTATCTGAATTTGGAACTGCAGATAGATGCTGACGCAAGGGTAGGAAGATTGAGACTATTGTTGGGCAGCACAATAATCCTAGACTGAACACAACTCCGATGATGTTGACTGGTTAGAAATCCAAAAGCCCCATAATCATGAATACTAAACCCTCAGGAGTAGAACGCCAAAGATCAAGTCATAAAGAGTTGTGCGAGTATCCACCTCGTACTACGTATATGATGGCAGCGCTTACTGTCAGGAAGGGGTGAAATAGAGCTTTTGTTAGACTTGTTTCTGGGCGAAGCAATAAATTACCTTGATGATCATTCTAAGAAACTCCAATGCATACTGCCCTTCGGCTAAAGCCTTTAATAAAAAGCCGCCTTGATACCAAAAATAAAGGCAAGGCTGGTTGCATTCAAGCTTCACCTTCGCACTGCAAGCAAAGTGGGCCGCTTATCGATAATCCATCATCTTCGCCTTCGAGCGGGGCAGAGCTGCTCGGCTCACCTGGCGCCGCAACTGCGTTCATCTCATCAACCATCCCTCTTCGTCTGCCAAACCGCAATCGCGGCAGTCAAAGATGGAGGCTGCAGCTCTAAAATCATGGGGTATGCGCTTTCTAGTCCTTCCCCTGTACAGCTGGACAAAGAACTGACCTTTGGTGAACAGAGCTTGACAATAACGTCCAGCTTGTGGACCCGAAGCGAGATGCCCTCTACGACTACGATGCAGATGGGCAGAAAGCCATCGCCGAAGCCCGGCCGTGGACCAAGGATCCCAATCATTTCAAATATGTGAGAATCAGCGCCGTCGCTCTCGTCAAGATGACGATGCATGCTCGATCGGGAGGCGCGCTGGAAGTCATGGGCCTGATGCAGGGACACATCGACAACGAGACGTTTGTCGTGACTGATGCCTTCCGATTACCCGTCGAGGGCACCGAGACGCGCGTCAATGCGCAGAGCGAAGCGAACGAATACCTCGTGGAATATCTAGACCTTTGCAGGGCTCAGGGTAAGGCGGAAAATGTCGTAGGCTGGTATCACAGCCATCCGGGCTATGGGTGCTGGCTTTCTGGCATTGATGTCGAGACGGAAGCCCTCCAGCAACAATTCCAAGACCCTTTCCTCGCCGTGGTCATTGACCCAGACCGCACCATCAATGCTGGCACGGTGGAAATCGGCGCTTTTCGAACCTATCCCCAACACTACAAGCCCGATTCCTCGAGCGGCAGCGGCAACGCTACTACCTCTGATGGTTTTCAGGCTGTTCCTCTCGCCAAAGCCGCCGAGTTTGGCGCCCACTCAAGCCGATACTACAGCCTTGAGGTATCACACTTCAAAAGCACGTTGGACTCGCACCTGTTGGAACTCCTGTGGCATAAATACTGGGTACAGACACTGAGCCAGAGCCCGCTCCTGACGAATCGCGACTATGGCAACAAGCAAATGCTGGATCTGAGTTCTAAGATCAAAGAGGCTACGGGGAATATGATGCGGAATCGTGCGCCGCAGACAGCTATGATGGCGACGAGCAAGGCTACGGATAAAGCAGTGGAGAAGCTGGCTAGGGATGCGAATCTGATTGCGACGAAGGAATTGTCGGGGTTGATGGCGGCGCAGATCAAAGCAAAGGTTTTCAACGACTTGGGCAGCACCAAAGCAACAGCGTTGTCGTCATGATGGTTGATATGGGCTGCGGATAGCATAGGGGCATCGGACAGGCAGGCAGCGGTTATAACGGGATAAATAGATGGCGTTTAGTTAACAATTAAGACTGGCTTTTCTCTTTACTGTGTCTGCCTGCTTTTGAGAAGAAACGTCGTTGTCTCTGCTAGCCCACTGGGACTTGCCCTAAGGCTTGTTAATATCTCCAGTCCCTTTTACAGTTGTCCCGTTAGATTACCACCTACTACTAGACCATTTGCTCAAGATTGCTTCCCTAGCAGCAGCTTAGCTACCTCCAGTGTTAGACAAGCGCAACCCCAAGCGCATTGCACATGTACGTACTACATATGAAGAATGCAATCATAGTAAGACGAGAGAAATGTGAATATAGAGGTCATCAAGGCCCTACATACTGAGATCTAAGCGATCAGTGTTGTGGGTAGCTGCCACAATGCCGCGACTGGCAAAATCAGCTCCCGAGATAGGTGATGCGACACGGATCAAACGATCTGAGGACCTATTGATCAAACAAGAACTTTGCACGCTACGATGGCTTATCGCTGCAAAGAAGATGATCCTCACTTTGGGTGATTTGATAGTATCCGCATTATTAGATTTAGTAGCCCTGACAGACGCAAGCAATTGGCATGAGTGTGAAGCTCTCAGCTCTGAGACGAGTAAGTTACCAGCAGCTGGTGCTAGCCCATGGCTGAACCCATCAATTACAGGCATCTACCTACCTAATGGATGACGCTCATTCCAGCGAACCCTAACCAGCTGAGGGATCGATGATCATCAGAGGGTGGAAGGAGTGGGTGTCTGGGCATAGTATGTAGCACGTGCATGATGGGTTTATGATGCCATGAGGGTGCCGCCCGTGAACGCACTGGTAGTGACGGCAATGAGTCGTCATGGATATGCGATTGGTATAAATTGCTTGTGTATTTCCTGCAGACGGCCGGATAATTGGCGAATCAATCCATTGGGGGGGGGACAGAAATGGCTGTATGGCTGTGCTGACAATAGCTCGCTCCTCGTAACCAGCGTTTCATGGAATTGAGGCGCACGTTGGCTAGTTAAGAAAAACCTGGCTTGATATTCTTCCAAAATGACTGACTCTGCGAAAAACACATTTACAAGGCCAAGGTCTCGGACGGAACCTCAGATGCAATGGATCACTACAGCTGGTTGGAGGGGGAGCAAACTCCTTAATTAGTGGAGTGATGTAACGCCTGGAGCACCCCTGAAGCTGAGGCTTGCAGGGCTTGTTCGGGAAATCTCCAGGTTCCACAGGGCGGCTCCGAAGCTCCAGGGCTCCATCTGGGCTGCTGCTTTAGTGGTAGATGTCCATGCTTTGAGCAGATACAGTGGCAATAGTGGTGAGTTTAGCAGGGCTGGGCCTAGACGCTTTCTCGTTAGCGCATGTAGCCAGGCGCTAGCTCCTGACGTCATGGATAGATTGGACCAAGATTGCTCGCAAGCTGTAGACACTCAGCATTGTTTCGTAATCTTCTTTATTTTTTTTCTTCTTTTTTTTTTTTTTCACTAGTTGGGAGGAAGGGAAGAAGCAGGTTGATGATCGTGGATATGACGAAGTGAATCATTTGCATTGTTTGTCTTGCTCGGCGCGGGTGGTGGATGATAAGGTGAACGGCTCTGCCGCTGTCCGTTTTTTTTTTTTTTTTTTCTTTAAAATTCAGGACGGCTTAATCAATATGCACGTGTACGAGAACTCATTTATACGGTGGCTACCAAGAAAGTTTTCAATGTGATTTAAGAAGCTGTGAGTTTGATGAGTATGTACGAGCTATCAGAAACGAAAGAGTTTCTGTCTCTAGTATATTACCTTTAGGTACCTTGGGTACTTGAGTAATATGGCCAGCTCCTCTTGCCATTTCATTAGGTAGTCCCTCGGCAGCATGGCTCTTCCTTTCTGCTTCTGAGCCACTGACCAAGCGCTGTATTACAAGATGTACCGAATCTAGATCGATTATGTAAACAACTACCTAGAGTTTGCATGACGTTGAGGGTGAAGCTTTTCCCCTCCTTCAGCCCTGAATCCCTGCAAGGTCGTTTTACTCACACGCCCTGCACTATGCCACCGTTTACGTGTGCACACGTATGTTACATGCTACTTCCTCCTGCTAATTGAATCAATTGGCTCTTTGCTGAATCAAATCAAGTTGATTGAATGCGTCGACGGCCGCACAGAGCAGGAACGCATCACAAAGCTGGTCCTACCAACAACAGTATCAATTGTCCAGAATAGCCAATATCACTCGTCGTCGAGGCAAGATCAATTCTTGGGAGGGATACGCCGTCTTTCTAACTTCGTATTTTAGGTCGAACATACAAGAATAGCCTTGAAAAAATTCAATCATTAGAGGAGAGGAACGACAGAGAGCTTCCAAGACATGCAACCGAGATCATCGATCGGCCCATGCCAATTTCCGTCTGGCCTGTGGATGATCCAAGCCACGCCCCCAGCGCGAGCTTCCATTTGCTGCAGCCACAAGACAGCTTCAAGGGAACGATGAACGAATCCACATCCGCACGCCCCTCGAACTGAACTGCCGCCGCCCCAACGACCCAACCTGGCAAAGCTTGCATATCATCGTCCGCGTCTCCAGAGAATACGGTTATTACTCTCCGGGTACGGCATTGTTTGGGTTAACTAGAGAAAAGATAGGCACATGCCTACATCCACACGTTGGCTTACCTACTCGCTCATGTCTTCCACCAGCTAGAAGTAGACAGACGGCTGAATGCTCTTTCAAACCCTCACTCGAGCCACCCCTAGATACCTCAATGAAAAGACGCCTCACACCCTTTCCATTCCCAAGTCCGGTTGCCATGCGATGGAGAAGCCCAAATCCAGTCATGACGTACTCGTCGCCCTTGCCCAACGTCACTACCTGATGATGCTGGCAAACTCACCCTCTCTCAAGCCGGTGCTGCTGCTTTAGGCCTGTGTTTCATGGTACGACTGTTACTACCGGGCAGTAACAGGTATAAACCATCTGCTGCCACATCTTGCTGCAAGGGCGAAGTTTTTCTTCTTTCCTAGGTCTTTGTTAGTCACTCACCTCCAAAGAGCAAAATTATACCCCCGGACCAACATCTCTCTTGTGATACCCCGAAAACCTCATTGTGTTTTTACTCCCTGATCAGAAATACACCACGCTCAACATTACTACAATTTCTTTTCCCCCGACCCTTCGATTCTTCCTCCATCGAAAGGTCTTTTCCTTCTTGTAATTCTGTACCTTTGATTATCATCTCCCTAAAATTTTCGCTTGCCTACATCTTTCACAAGTAACTTCTACAAAATCTCAATACAGTCATCATGGCTTCATCAGTCAATAAGCCGACCAACACTAAGCTGAAGGAGGAGGATATCAACCGCAAGCTTCAGATTTATGGCATTTTCAATGCATTCAAAAATGGCAAGGCTCCATCTGTAAGTTATCCGGAAGCTTGCTACAGCCGGGGGGTTCTTTCCACTGACCAAATATTTACAGAATGACCAAATCGATGTCGCCTTGAACAGCTTCCTAGATTCAAAGGCGCTGGGTCACCCATCCGACAAGTTATCGGCTGAAGGCAAGGTGCTTGTACAAGACACCAAGGAGGTCATCAGGCTGGCTAAGCAGCTGCTGTTATCCAAGAATCATGGCAACCTTCTTCAGGACTTCATCTGGCAGACCACTCAATACGACACGACGAGTTTGAACTCCCCAAAAGCACCACTTGACAAGGACTCGGCCAAACGTGACGGAGACGATGCTCTCCAAGGTCTCAGGACTCTGGGTACCCTGCTCATCACCAATGGGCAATTCCGAAAGCTACGTACGTAACATTCCTTTCAATGCTTCAGAGAGGTTGACTCTAACATTCAATCCATAGTCAAGGATGCTACCACCCTGCTGCGGGACATGGTTGGCGATGGCGCTACCAGCGTTGCGGGCCGGGTCCGCCCCTCGGAGGACCAACTTGCGCAAATGGACGAAGCTGCCCCCGACAATACATGGCACGAGAAGCCCGATTTCTCCAAGGATGCCCTCAGGAAGCAGGCTCAGAATGTCTACAAGGGTGATACCAAGGAGGACGCAAAAGACGTTGCCAACGCTGCTGGCACCGCAGCCCTCCCTCAAAATACAGCTACTGATCCGGCCGCAGTCGATCGATCTGCTGGCGTTGACTCTGCTCAGACAGCAATCAACAAAAAGCTTGACCAGAATGTGGATCAAGAGACCAAGGAAAAGGTGAAGCAGCGGAATGAAGAGTACCGCCGCCGAGCCAAAGAGTACCTGAGCAAGAAAATGCCCCAGGAGCGCAAAGATCAGGTTATCTTCCGCCTCAAGAAAATTGTTCTTGAATGCCAGCAGCACCCCGACTACTCTGAAGCCATTCAGACGCTTCTCAGACTCGCTGAGCAGTATGGTCGCCATGGCAAGACTTTCGGCAAGGGCTCCGCCGACTCAGCACAGGATGTTCGATCCGGCTTTGCTGCTGCTGAGAAGGATCTGCGAATCCTGATAGAACGGTTTGCCAATGGCACATCGACTGAAGATCTCTGGCAATCCATTGCGCAGATTTATAAAGATGCCGAGAAGGATGCTGAACTTCGTAGTTGGTTTCAGCAAGTTGACAACTATGTACGACGGTGTCTTCTTGAGCAAGGTTACGTCCTGGAGGATGCTTCTACCCAAGAGTGGAACCAGCTCTATGAGCAGGGTCGCTTCCTTCTTCGTGAGAAGTACCGCGTCCACACTGACCGTGTCATTGAGGAGGTCAAATTCATCGCTGATCAATTTGACCAAGACCCTCAGAACAAAGCCTTTGGCCTCGCTGTTCAGAAGCTATTTAAAGATCTAGGAAATGATGAGAACGGCAAGCCCACATTTAAGCCTCACCTTCTCAAGGACCTGACCGAGGTTATTATTCCTGCTGCTCTTGAGAATATTGCATACATCCCCATTCCCCGCATTGAGTACTCAGACCCGCAGTTTGATGCCATTATTGAAAACCTGGTTCTGGAGAGTGACAATTTTATGCCAAATGTCCTTGAAATTGCCAGTGACAACTACTTCCGATGGGGAAGAAAGAAGATTGCCAACAAGAACAAGAACAGCATCGACGTCAAGGTCACAGGCATTCAGATGGATCTTCGCGATGTCAGCTACCATATCAAGCGCAAGTCAGGCTTCCCAAGCATCACGGACACTGGAGTTTTGGATATCTTGCTTCCCGGTGAAGGTTTCTCGTTCCGCATGAAGATCTCCACCGCAGACAAGAGTGACAAGCAACATGTCTTCAAGGTTGACAAGGTAGATGTGGATATGAAGGGCCTCAACCTCAAGGTGAAGAAGTCAACCCACAAACTTCTGTTTGCCATTGCCAAGCCTATTGCTCTCAAGGCTATGCGCCCGGCCATCCAGAAGGCCGTTGAAAAGGCCATCAAGGATCAGTGCAACCAGGCTGACCAGTTCCTCTTTGAGGTCAAGCAAGAGGCTAATCGTGCTGCTGAAGAGATCAAGCGGGACCCTGAGCAGGCTACCAACTTTTACCGCCGCTACTACGACGCCGCTCAGAAGCGTATGCTGCAGGGCAAAGAAAAGGCTAAGGCGGCTACAGAAGACAAGAAGGTTAATGTAGCCATGACGAAGCAAGACAGCATCTTCCCTAATATTCATCTTCCTGGAGGCATTAGTTCCAAGGCCACTGAGTACAAGGAGTTGGCATCCAAGGGTGAGAAGTGGGAGAGCCCTGTCTTCTCTATTGGCAACGCCAAGAAGAGTACTGATATCCCATCTGTACCGAAAATTGAACGCAAGGCCCACTCTGCCACGAATGGACACACCAATGGGGGTTACAGTAACGGAAGCACGGTTGGTGCCAATGGCACTTTGAATGGCAAGGTGCCAAACACGTCAAACGGCAACGGCGTTGTCGGTCAAGGCCTCACAGCGTACTAGGGATGCAGCGATGACTTGAGAAGATTACAACAAAGGAGTAGTAAAAGATCGATCGAATGCGAAGGTGTGCAGATGTTATACCCTTTGAGTCAGGCTTAAGAACTGCCTAGCTGTTTATTATTGATACCATGGTTAAATTCGGATAAAAAAGATGGGCTAAGTGTTGGATTGTAATGGGAATTGAGGTTGATACAAACTACCTCATGTTGTTAACACAAGAAAACGTCTCCTTAGACTATTTCCTTTGTCTTTTGATATCATTTTTTCTTGTAGTAATTCGACTGGGATTGATTAATTTGCTGCTTCGAACAAATCTGGGCATCCAGCTATTGCGTGAGAAGAAAATTAGTGACTGCGGCATGAAACGATGCCAATTTTTTTCCGCTGAGGCTTACTCATAGCTGAAAGACGTATCTGTATGAATATCAATTGTGAGGACATGTAGCCCAACATTTGAAGATGGATTGTGCTACCACGCTCGTGGTTTGAAGGAGGGTGATTGGAATGGGGCGATACGTAAGCAGATCTGGCACTACTCAGAACGACGTCACTAATGCTGCTATGAATTCATGCTGAACCACCCACACAACGGCAACGTCTCCCTGCAGCATATCATACAACAGCTCCCTCCCTCACTCCCAAAAAAAAATTGTTCGAAAATTAGTGATATGGATTGATGCAGAGTCTAAAAGTCTCCAACCTTCATATTTTAATTCTCCGGGTTGAACTTATGAGGCGGGTTGACATCCGAGCGATGCGACAGTAGCAAAACACAGAAATACCTGGTTGAAGAGAAGCCGCCACCCATGATGACTACGTCAAAGGCGGTGGCTGCTGCGGATGCATCGACGTTACTAGAGGAAAAAGATCTCACGCCGGAGCAAACTTGTGCCCTATTTGATATATTGACGCACCATGAGACGTATGCTGAGATTGAAGGCTTCAAGTCGCCTGATGCGGTGACGAGCTATGGGTTTCCGTTCCGCAAGACACCGACGATACCAAGCCAGGGACAAAACTCAGCTGGTGGAAGCCGTTCGGGTACGCCTACGGGGACACCGAGAGTGAGGACTCCAGTACCATTTTGGTCGCTGGATAGGAAGGGGAAGGACGAGGCTGATGAATCCAAGCAGCAGCAGCAGCAACAACATCAAGGGGTAGATGGTATCAGAGTGGATGACAAAGGTGGGGAGGAAGGAGAAGATGAGGAAATCGTGTCGACATCGCCGCTGCTCCAGGCTTTACTGACGAGGTTGGTACTGCCGTTTCCTGGGGTGGTGGAACTACCGAGGGGGTTCTGGTCTGTGAGAATGCAGGGCTTGCTGGCGAGGTTTGGGGAGGCGGATTTATCGGAGAGCTATGAAAAGGGGGCGATGGGTACGAGAAAGACGTTGGCGACGGGGGCTGGGAGTGTGATGGAGATGGTGGCGAGGGGACTGTTGGGTGGAGTGGATGATGCGAGGAAGATGTCGGCAAATCCAAAGCAAGAAGTGAACACAACAACAAAGAAAGAGGGCAAAGAAGAGAGACCGCTGATGGGTGAGTATGACCAGAGCAAGGCTGAAGACTTGCTCAAGGCATGGAACGATGTGGTGCAAGAGTGGGCATATGGGGATTTGGTGGATAATATGTTTGACTACATGATTGGTACGGATGACGTGGAGGGCCATTCTCCTGGAATCAAGGCTGCAGTCGACTACGGAATCATTCAGTATGTTGGTTTACGCTGCCCATGTTCTCCCCCCTCTAAGGCTTTGACTGGCACGGGTATTGACGAACAAGCAGTCTGGCAACGTTTGCCCACCACATCTTCATCCTCTCCCCCGAGGGCCAATATCTCCTCAAACTCATTGAGAACATCAACGGACTTATCCCCTACAAGATGATCAAGCAGACGCTGCGTATAGGAAACGCCGCAACCATGATCTCCGGAATGGTGCGCCTCATGCTCGCCAAGTTGAGCGTGACGAGCGTGACGAACTGGATCGGCCTGACTGCCAATGCCGACGACGGCATGAATCTCCTACAGCGCATAATCTCCCTCGTGCTGTCCTGGGATGCCTCGGAATTTAAAAAGGGAGCAGAGAGGATCGAAAAGGGCAAGGAGGAATCTGCTCCGACAGAGGAGATGCTGCAGGCGATTCGGAAGCATGTCCAGCAGTTGCGGAGTGAGCGGATTGTTGTGCGCAATGCTAGCTTGGAACATAACCAGTCCATCATTACTGCGATCCTCAACGCCTCGGATCCGGACCTCGTGTCGTCTCTCACGGAGGCGCGGCATGCGCAGTGTCTGGAGTACTATTCCGCCCTTTTATCCGTCCATGACCGCGACGCCATCACCTCTGTACTCTGTCGACAACCTCCCGACCTCTTCACACAGGCTATCAAGGATGTAGTGGCGGCTTATGACCCCATGATCCGCAATGTGCATGCCGGCGTGGACCTGCGCGACTACCTCGAGTCGACGCAGGGCTTCATATCGGACTTGATTCACGCCAGCAAGCCCAAGAAGATGAAGACTAAGGATGGCAAGGGAGAGGAGGAGAGGTTAGCGAGTGTGGAGGACTATGTGCATCTGCTGAGGAAGAATAAGGGGTTGTTGTATAGGTGGGTGCATGCTTTGGCGAGCAAATGCCCGGATGTGTGGGAAGAGTTTCGGGTGTGGGCGAGAGATGTGGCAGTGAGGTTTCGGCAGCGCGATGATACTGCGGTGACAGCGGGAGCATCAGATAAGGACGGCAGAGGCGTTACGGGGAATGAAAAGAGGATGAAGGAGTGTCTTAACGACTTGTTTCATTCTCTTGATGAACCTACACGGCAATCTATCCTGCCGGTTATAAACGCTCACGCAACTTACCTTTCGCACATTACTACGCTGTCTCTAGCCCGTCTCCAACGCATTATCACAACAACATCCACTTCTACTTCTACTTCTACCACGGCTTCCGTCTCCATTTCACCAGGCACGTCGTCATCGTCATCATCATCAACCACTTCCTCCCCCGGCCCGGGAGTCTATCTCTCCCGCTGGCAAAGCCTCCTAGACGAAACCCGCATCACCCCGTCCCTGCCATATGGGCCATTCCGCAGCGGGCAAGATGTGAAGCATATCTCCACAATGGGGAAGCTTGGTCTAGGAGGGAAGAGAGTTGGTGCGGAGTGGACAGCTGGGGAAGGGGGTGAGAAGGAATTGGAGGTGCCTGATGTGGGAGTCGTGGTGGATGCGTTGGGGGGGAGGTTTAGAGGGTTGGTGAGGGAGAGGATGGGGAGTGGGAGGGTTGTCTGAGATGGGGATAGGTTAGAGGAAGGGAGATAGATTAGAAAGGCTTTGTTAGACTTGCGGAGAATGCTTGTGATGAAATGTAGATGTGTGTTTTGTCTGATGATTGTGCGAGTATATATCCCTTATATGAACCTAATGACGGAGCATTCTAGAACCAAGCAATCAATACAAAGTGGCAACAATAAGATCCCATTAATATATCCCTTTCTCGAATATTTTTCGCATTATATTCATCTTCCTCCACAGTGTATCTTGTAAAAGCCAAAAAAAAAAAAAAAAAAAAATTTGTCAAAATAGTTCAAGGGAACTAAAGCATTTCCTCAATAGGAACTCAACACAAATTATCGTTTTTAGCCTCTTCTACTAATGTTGCTGAGTTGCCTTCTCACTACTACTGTTGCTGCTGCTGCTGCTGCTGCTCCTGTTGCTTTTGCCGTTAAGTTTCGTGGTGCCTGCTCTACGAAAGGAGTAGTGCCGGCGTTTGCTTACACCAGAATGGTGAGTGACCTCCTGATTATGATGATGCTCAGGTTCTTGTTTTCTTTGCTGGTGTCGTCTCTCGCACGGTGAAGGGCTTCTTTGCTCGGAGAATGACGATGGCTCTCTAACGTTTGGTAGTGGGTTGCTTGGACCGCTTGCGCTGGTTGGGGGTGTGAGCAGTTGTTCTGCTTGAGCTGTTTGTTCAGTTAAGGTGATGGGTTCGTTTGTCGAGGATTCAGGAGATGAAGAAGATAATTGGGGCACTGTTGGAATTGTACCTTTGGATACATGTACGTTCGCAGGAGGTAAAGTCTCTGAAAGCCCTGCCATCATCCACCCTGGCGGTAGCGTCTCTGGCGTTGCTGGTAGCGGCTTGCTGATATTAGCCCAGGCTTGATGATTCAACGGCACTGGAACCCGTTGCGTTTTGTTGTTAGTACTGTTGCGGTGGCTGCGGACCTTTTCAGCCAGCTCGATGATGGCAGCTTGGGCGCCGTGCGGGCACTGCTCCATTTGGCCGACACAATATGCCAGGCCATCGAAGTAGGAGTCCTCGACGTAGTGCTCTTCTTGTGCTGGGGCGGCTGATGATGGTTGTGTGGGAGAGGGTGAGCGGGAGGGGATGGTAATGTTGTTGCTGTTGCTGTTGCTGTTGCCTTCTTGGCCGTCAGTGTCGATGAGGTCGATGATTTCGATAAAGGATGAGTCGTGGAGAGTGGTATAAGGAAGGAGGCGAGGATCTTGAGTTAGGTCAACGTATTCTACTGGCGTGACATCATCCGTAATGATTGTCTCGTCGTCTTCCTCCTCCTCCTCCTCCTCGTCAAGATCAACCGGGCCAATTTGGCGTCCTGGATAAGGTGCGTTCCTATTCCCCATTCCTGGTCCGCCAACCCTTGCCTTGGGATACACTATCTTGACCAGCCTCTCTTTCCAAACAAGCTTGATTTGGACCCCCGTCATACTTGACAGTCGCCTTACCAGACTCAAACAAAAGGGGCAGTGTTTTCTGGAAAAGTATATCTCAAAAGAGGGTTTCGAGCCATCTTCCCACCGGGCTTGGCGCAAGCTTCGCAGCTGTCTTCTCGAGATGCTACTGAGGCCCTGGGAGATGTTGAAAGTCTTGAGGAGGACGAACACGGCGTGGACGGCTAATTTGACTTCTACGTGGCCGCCGAGGAAGACGCCGGACATGTCCTGTCCCATAGAGCGGGATACAGCACCGTCGAAGACGCGGCGCATCCGAATGCCAAGCAGCTTGCCTACGGCTATGACTCTTTGTGTCCATACCTCGTTTGCCAGCACGTTTGGCCCTGGGTCCAGAAGATCGCCGAGACGACCTGCTCCGTGGCCGCTTTCTGCCCAGGCGAGGACGATGCGTCTTGAGCAATCACCAACGACTAGGGAGAGGAAGCCGGTTGTTTTGCGCTCGAGGCGGAAGGTGATCTCGGAGGGGCTGAGGAGCCGCTGTGCTCGCTCGTGGTGGAACGTGTAAGTGAGGTTGACGCCGAGGATCTCGACTCGCAGAGTTGCGGCGACGGGGTCGATGATGTGGTGGAAGTATATGGCTGGCTGGGCGTCTTGGAATGCAGTGTCGAATTCGGGCAGACGGTCGCCATTGTCGAGAATGACCTCCATGATGTAAATGAAGAAAAAAGCGGTTGAAGTTTCTGGGTTTGTATCTTGGTGGTGTGTTTCTATGAGTCAATGCGAGAAGGATAACTCTGCATTGTAGTGTTAGCTATGGTGCAGTTGTCTGCGATGCGCCTTGCTTACACGAGCTGACTGGGACTACTCGAAACAGGTAATCCAATCCTTCGACAATAATGAAAGAGGAATAAATTGATGAAATGAAAAATAGAATATTTGCAAAGAGTTCCTTCACACGAAAAACTATACATTTGGTTAGATACACTGAAATGCGTGAGCATCAAAGTCGAGCAAAAGAAGGAAGCTCAAAAAACCTGAGCAGCCCAATCTGCTAAGCTAGATCATGCGCCAGCAGCGGTGAGAGTTGAAATTCACTACATTTCATCAGGCAGAAATAGATGGTGCTTCATAATTCAACAAGGAAATATCGCGAGACTCAAACAATGGATTTCCCATCACCTGACATAGATATTGAACACGTATCTTTAGGAGCGAGAGTGAGTGGAGGGGATGTTGAAGGCATCGTGATAGAAGAAGGGAGATGACGTGAAGCAGATGTGTTGGTTGAAGTAAAGGAAAGTGAGCTATGTGTGAAGATAGGTCGCTTAAATCGTTAAACGCAACTTGATAGGAATGTTGTGCTGGGTTGGGCTCTACAAGAAGTGATGATAGTTAGAAGGTTGAAACAGTGGAAGTTAAGCTGACATGTTTGAATGGCTCTAATAGTAAGGCAACACTATCGTCCTTACAACATGCCTCTTTGAACTTGCCAGCTTATGTGTTATAAGTAAGCTGATATTATCGATAATCGTATCATAAGGGATAATCAGAAAAGGCGTACGAGGACATCACAGTGCAAATATTCGTGGCAAAAGACCGCTTGGGGAGGGTCGGATTGAGGAACCGAATGACCCGGTCGGGGGAATCTCATTCATACATCTCAAAAATCTAGCCCGTACGCCCAATTCCAATGCCGCCATCCATGGTAGATGAAAATAAAGAATACTTTTTTTAGAGAAAAAATTGTTTACTCGTCATCCTCCTCCTCCTCCTCCTCAGCCTCAGCAGTGGTCTGGGCAATTCGGTCCAAATCACGCTGGCCGGACTGGGTGATGCGTCGGCCACCCTTCTCCTCGTTGTGCTCAACAACACCAATCTTCTCGAGGGCCTGGAGGACCTTGCGGTCGACAGAGCCGGAGGCGTCAACGTGGTGAGACGGGGCGTTACCGCGGTTCTTGGCGGTACCGTGGACCTTGCGGAGACGGCCAACACCAACACTCTTGCGGAGGTAGACGTGGCGGGCGACGGAGGCAGCGCGGACGTAGAACCAGTCAATGTCCTGGGGAGGGAGCTCCTTCGCAGGGCCAGTCTTGACGGTGTCAACCCAACCTTGTATAGTCTGTTAGCAACTGAAAGAGTCGTCCATGCTGCTCAACACTACATATAGGCTGAGGGTTAAAAAAGGACATACCAGGGATGGGCAGCTTGCCCTGACGCTTCAAGAAAGCAGCATAGGCAATGATGAACTTTTGCGCCTGATATCACACAAACCCATTAGCAATTATTCCGTCGTCAGAAGTCTTGCGACTCCCTCGCGCCTGCTCCTCAATCCCACAAAGAATCTATATTTCCGCCTTGTCCACAGCCATGGCGCACACCGATTCCCGGGCACGCGCATGTAGTTTGTTTGGTTGTCTTCAAATCAATTTCAATTCAGATCAAACCCTACTGCCGTAGCTCCGGGACAAGGTTTCGGGTTGCCATTGCAGCATCCAAGGGTTTGTATTCTTCCTTTGGGGCCAAAGTTGCGAGATCGTCGAGAGGTCGTCTTGAATCCGAGTGATTCTTTCGATTCCATTTCTTCAGGGAATACCTACATCGACGTCGCGCACAGTGATTCCGCCGGCCATTTTTGCGGTGTTGAGGGTTGGATGGGGAGGCGTTGACTGAGATTGTGGTTGGATAGGCGTGAAAATCCAGAAGTTCGTCAAAATGGCAGCCCTTGATGTTGGAACTTTTCCCCAGCCTAGGGCTTGTGGCCCTAGTAGGACAGGAAGAAACTACTGATGAAAGTGGATTTGTTCGCTTGCTGACTAAGACAGTGCGAGTAACAGTGTTAGCCAACGGAATAGCAATGCACACTGCCTTTGTGGTGGGGAATGTTCGGAACCTGCCGTCAGCCCCCAAACAATCATCATCAATCAGCATCACAGACAGACAGCAAGATCTTTGGGTGCATAAGTCAGTTCTATTTTCTGACTAGCATCTAACGTATAAACATGTAAGTCTAAAATCTATCTTTACTTTTCCCGTCCAAGTCAAATGCAGTGGTCTCCCACGATAATAACCTAATCCAATCGCTGATTCTCAGATGCCTCTATCGTTAAAACAAAAAGTCGTGAATTAAAAACGTTCAATTAGGCCCATTTTGCCAGAAGTGCCATAACCGTAACTCCAAAAGCAACGCACCCAAAGGCGAAAAGTTGGATTTTTAGCGGTGATTTGCGCATGTGAGGGTTGAACATGAATTCGTGAGCGAGAAGCTCAACCAGGCCGGTATACATCAGGATTCCGGCGCTGATTGAGTCAAAAATACCATTCACCAACTTTTGGGTGCTGGCATTAGTTGGTTTTGCAGCAAGTCCAGCTGCAACACCGATTGGGGTTGAAAAGGCAAAAATGAGGCCCAGAACATAAGGCAGCCATTGTTTGTCACGGGGCCATGGGGCCGTGGCCAGTCGGGATCCTAAACCAAGACCCTCAAACATTTGATGAAAGACCAGAACTATGAGAAGAATAACAAGCTCATCAGTCGTACCAAGAGTAAGTCCCACGAAGATGCTGTGGAATACGACGCCGAATTCAAGGATGAAAATAGCTGTGAGCTGGCCAGCAAGTCCACCGTGCTCGTCACCGTCACGGTGCTCATGACCATGTGCAAGGTGAGCCTCGCCTCCAGGGGGGTAGCTCACATCATCAGGCAAACCCGGAATAGTTGTTGGATCGGGGCCATGACGTCCTGCATCTCTCTCAACGTCATGAGGACATGGTTGCGCAATGGTATCCTCTTTAGGGCGCCGCTTCTTTGCTAAAACTTCCACGCTCGGGTCTGTATCACTATCGGACCCAATGGAATGATTGTGCGAGTCGTCATCTCCAGCCATCCTAGCAGCAAGAAGCTCAACGAAGAACATGACCATGACAGTCATAAGGCCAATGCACAATGCCCAGGGGTAATCACCAAGCCGAGATTCCAAACAAGGATCTGAAAGATTCTTGATGGCCGGGTCCAGCAGATGCATCCACGCGGTTGCTATTATGACTCCCGTGCCGATGTATTTGCAGATGAAGAAGGTGAATTTCGGCACATGCATTTTTGTCTGTCGGGCCAGGAGGACGGGGGCCAAGGCTCCAAATAGTGATGCCGCCATAATGATGAAGATGGCCCCGATCCGCAAGCCGCGATGGCTGAGGTCAACAGCCCCGCCATTGCAACTGTCTGCATCGTCGGCCATGATAATGACTTTGTTTGTGTGGATATTGCGTTATAGATGCAGGAAGAAGGTGTTTGGTAATAATTCAACGATAAGTGTGATTCGTCTGCGGCACGCCCGGGAGCCTGAGAGTCCCAGCAATATCTTTCAATGTCGGATTGTCGAGTTCCCGTTTTCTGTATCAAATCGATGTTGAAATAACACAGAGGACCAGATGCGGTTTAGATATAGCTTCAGAAAAGAGCTGTGCCAGCTCTTGACTGCGGTTGTAGCAGGACCTTGATAGAGAGGGAGAGATAGACGACAAGGTTCTCTGATTGCTTGAAAGACGGCAGTCAGCCACGCAATGCAAAGAATCAATACGAAAGATGGAGCTCCATTCAAAATCGCAACACGAAGCCATGCACCCAGGGATTCGCTAAACTTCCAAGGCAAGGCAAGTACGAGTGTATTGTCTTGTGCGTGACGGAAGACAAACTACCTAGGCAGCTGTTGACGACAGGCGGATACTAGGCAATAACACCACGATGAAGCTTGGAAGTTTCCACGCGCGTGTTGGCTATGAGACAAAAAGACGCTCAAAGGAAGCGTTCAGCCGTTCCGAGGTACGAAACGTGGATGGTCGCCCGGACCAGCCAGGCTCTCAAAGCAACTGATGTTAGCGCGATATGACGAGGTCAAGGGACCAATTTGGTGTCCGTCGATAGCAATATCCACTTTCGGTAGCACAGAGCCTTGTGCCTTGGACAATGGCTGGGAATTAAGAAAAAAATGTTGGTGAGCACAAGTCTAGCTGGAGGGTGAACGGGCCCGAAGCGTTTTTGCTGATATGGACGGGGACAGGCGGGCCCCCACGAACCTGTGTAGTTAATGAGAACCTTGATGGCCTCCCTACCTGCTTGACTCTGCTTTCCCCTCTACCAGTCCTGCGTTAGGCTTACGGGGAAATACAACCCACAAAATAATGCGATAACGGGCAGGTCGTAGTCACCAGCGTTATTGAATTGAAGGTAGTGAGTGCAATGCCGCTATCTTGGGCCAGGGGATGCTGGGTATTTAAGGCCTCTGGGGTGTTATCTCTGCCACACATGAAGCTTCCTCGAGCTGTCACAATGAAAAGCATCACCCAGTGCTCTGATTCTTTGGATTCTTGTGTTTGCGGATATGAATACTACTCTTCCTACAAAAAAATTCCCTAAAGCCCAAATTCTAGCTTCTAATCACTGAATTTCCCCCCCCCCCCCAAATATCTCACGGATAAAAGAGACATGCATGCCCACGAACCCTCGACAAAAGTTCTGTAATAAACAATGATTTGCGGACAAAGGTGGAAAAAAAAACGGCACCAGCCACAACCTACGTCAATTATCGCCTCTCTGATTGGCTGCAGCGCCAGTCAAGCCACTCGAGAACCCTGGTCTCTTGCTGAACAATCAGCCGAAAACTGGCCATCAAGGTTCACGGGCTAGAAAGCAAATGGGACTTTGGGGACCTAGAATTGGCAAGTCGGTGATAATGATGCGTGTGCGGCTTTATAGCATAGCGAGCGGCGGCATTGAGAATCTGAAAAGGTCTTTTTTTTTTTCTTCCTATAGGATATGTTTAAGAGAAAGTCACATTATTTCTATTTCTACCTGCCTATGTACCTAAAGATTTGAAAAATGCCCAGGAAGTCTTTATAACCCAAGTTTTGGTTCTCGGCCCAAAGGGCAACCTGGGAGTAAGCACTAATCCAAGTTAACAGCTCAGAAAAATCAATCTTGTACCTACTATGCGGCAATTGCAACTACACAATTACCTATTTTTAGGGATTGCTCTACTGCTGTCACTTGCGAAATAATTCATTCTAGGACATGTCGCTAGAAAGTCCAAAAATTAAAATTAAAATTAGAACAAACAACTTGGTTGCTACGTCACAGATTGATAATCTTACAGGGTAGGCCGTCCAAGCTAGAGCACGAACCGCCTTCGTGGTCGGTATCTTCTTGAATGTCGGCTTTCCTTAAAAAAAAAAACCCCCCTCCAGCGTTCTGAATTCCGAGACGACAAGTATATTCACATTTGAATGCTCAAAATCTGGTAGTTGATGAAACGGCATTATACACGTGAGTGATTCCACTCTTTCTGCCCATATTACTACACTACACAGCAAGACAACACCCTAGGTTTGTGAAATCGCAGCCAATGTTATGATGAGAACTGTATCTCCAGTCCCAACGTCCGAAATGGCTTATCCATATTCCTCAAGTCAATCCCACTTCCAAGACTAAATAGCAACGACTTTAATCGACCCTCCCAGAGCACGCCAAGTCGGAGATTTTGATCTAGCCGAGCTTTGAGCACCCCGGCGTACTCTTCTTCGTCGTCTTGTTCGTCACTTTTCTCCATTGGTGTCCCTTTCACATGAGGCTTGCTCGTGTTGTGTTTCATGCGCCTTGTTTGTGAATTGACCTTGCGGTTCTCTGTCTTTTTGGGATCATCGAGTCGCCATTCTAGCTTTGCTTGGAAACTCCGTTCGCTCGATGTCGGTTGTAGTTGTGGGTTTGGGTTTGATTCAACTGCTGTGGCAGCCTTGTTCCCTTTGCTCGTGGATTTAGCTCCATTGGGAATCTTTTCAACGCCATTGGAAACCTTTTCAACACCATTGGAAGCCTCTTCAACACCATTGGAAACCTTTTCAACACCATCATCTTTGTGCGCGTCAAAGGAGGGTTTGTCCGCAACAACAGGCGGTTCAACCAAGTAAGGAGACTCCGGGGGAGCCGACTCCTCCTCAAGCACTGCCGGAGCGAAAGGTTTTCTCCACAGCTCCATCCCCACAGCCCAGGAGCTCTCATAGCTAAAGACGTTGAACTGCATCCGCGTCGCCAGACTGCAATGCTTCCCTGCCATGACGGCATAGCTTGCCGCAATATTCCCCATGAGAGGGTTGAGAGTCAGAGTAGCGGAAAGCGGTGTCCCCCTGTGATCAGGCAGCGTCGCAAATCTCGCCCCAAGACTGATCCCACCAGACTTATTCAATGTGCCGTAGTAAATTTCTCCTCCCGTGCTGAAGCGTCCGTATATCCTCTCTTTGTCTCCATTGCCATTGCCGCTCCACTGCCTGTGCCCGTTTCCGTTATCCGCCGCAGAGCTTCTGGTATGATATTTGTTTTTGTTGCTCAGATCGCCGCCAAAATTGTATACCCCTCTGAAGCCAAGTAAACCACCGTCCGAAGAAGCCAATCCTTCAAGGGCATATTTCCCAACATCATATTGTACCAACCCCAACGCGGTTCCACCATTCTTTAGGTGTTGTCCTGACACCGCACTGAACTGGGCTTGTAGCGCGGGGGATATGCGCCTCACTAGTAGTGCTTCTAATTGCGACTGCGGAAGGTATAGTCTGCCATATAACAGCGATTCGTTTGGCTTGTCGTTGTCGTTTGGGCCGAGTAGAGGATCATCTCGTCGTGTGAGCGGTCCTAGGGGGCGATAGGATCGTAGGAGTTCGGGAAGAGGGACATTCTCAGACTGAGGGGTCAAGAGGACGCGGAGTGGGACGGAGGAGAATAGGTAGGATATCGAGCCATCAACCACGCCAACAGATCCGAGTTGGTAGGAAGTTGCGAAGTTCGGGCTCGCAAGTGCTGAGAGGGTCAGACGTAATCCGCGAGGGGTTCTGAAATTCAAAAGGGCTATCGGTAATGTCAGCAAGTTTGTTGTCAAGGTACCAGGCTTCGATCGGGGTAATGGAATATACCGTCGGTAGTCGAATTCAGCGCGGCATATGAGTTGTCACGCCGCCAACCCGTCGCCTCATAGAACGCGCTGTGGACATAGTCCATAAACTCGCGCATCTCAGCGCGTATTGTACATTCCCCCAAGAAGCAGCCGATTCTGCAGGTCCGCTTGCAGGTTCAAACACAGGCATCTAGAACTGAAATCGAGTGGTATCGGCAAAACGTCGGAAATATCACGCTGGCCCGGTAGAGAACATGATGTCAGCCGAATAAATACATTGGTTTGTTTAAAGAGAATTCACTGGATCTTCAAATTGTTTTAAGTGTTGGCAGTTTTGGAACTTTTCAATTGTATTGTCCTTGTTGGCTGTTATGCCAATCCACTATGTAAATCCTTATCTGACGTGCCACTCGGCTTGGGTATCTTCTCTGTGTAAGAGTAGCTCCAAGAATGAAACGCCGGTGTTATGTCCTGGTAGCCTGCCACGCCATGACATTGTAATTAGTCCTACATTCCTCACTTCCAATGAACCGCTCTAAACTTGGCCTATTCCCATTGTGATATTCTCGTAAAGTACTGTAGCTTCGAATGTCGGAGGGGATATGTGGGTTTTATTTTGGGAAAGTATTTATTGATGGAGCATCTCAACTCGATAGATTTTGGATAAGAGAAACGTTATCACCCTTCAGCAGGATTTGGCCTAGCAAAGTAATCAGTATTACACCTCAATCCTCAGAACATGATACACAAGAGATGTACCTAGCGGTTTCCGAGATTCCTTGTCGTTTGTCTTGGTGACCTGCCTGACTTCAATCGCATCGTCAATGACCAGGTTCATAAATTCATCGAAGCCCTGCATATTAGGTTAGTGGATGAATCTCGTCCTTTTGAAGGGGGTCCTGCTACTAACTCGGATCTTTCCCTCGATGCGGATTGAAAGCTGCTCATACAGCCAAACACTAACGGTGGCATTCTGCAAAAGTTAGACATGAACATTCCATGATCGGAGAGCATGAATGTTTGAAAAGTCCCTAGTTTCGTAAGGCTTCGAGACGAGGCATCGATGTGGTAGTTTGCTGTAAGATCTGCACGTCCATGCGATTCCAAACACCAAAACATAACTAAGGATCGAATCTGTGAACCTCTCTGTTTATTCCATCGGTATATGCCCAGCAATATTCCAGCCGCCAAAGCGACATCCAGGCGACACCCTAGCAATAGCTTGCCAAATAGCCAATGCTTATACTCAACGCCTCGTCTCTTCGTACGAATCGCTTTCGAAATTGGGTTCAAGACAAACAGGGATTGCACTCACTGACTGAAGGAGCTTGAAGATCATGTTACTGCACCAAGTTAGCGATGTTCGCTCATCGAAGGCCTTGTAGTGGGGCACCCGATACTGGGAGAGAAGCTTACATGGGAGGGAGTAAAACGCGGCGACCGCCGCCTCCACCACGACCTGTCATGGCTGCTGAATAGGATTGAGAGAAAGTGTCGAGTGGTGTGGATAGGGAATTGCGAAAAACTCGTTCGCAGCGGTGTCGCGCTTTCGGACCTGTAACTCGAGCTGTGGTGTTGAAGTTGCTCGCCGAAAAGCTAAAGAAATGGAGAATAGTTTATCCGGACACGGCCAGCGCTCCAGCCCGCCTTTTACCACTACGGAATACCGTGGTCGGAGCTCTGCGCGCGATCAAGGGCAGATTTAACAACATTGAACCTAGCGTGCATGTAGGAAGAGATGCACTACTTGAACAACTAGCTTTTGTAACTCAACCTATTAAAATATACGAACATTTCTTTTCTGAGTTTTATTTTTGTATTTTTATTTTATTTGGCATTTTACCTTCTAGGAGTTGAATATTGGGCTCCTCATTGTGGCATTTATCTGTCCTAGCAGTGGATAACGACTGTGTCTTGATATTTTCATGGGCTCCTTCGACTCTCATACTTGCCTCGATGGCCAACTCTTTGTGGATAGACAAGCCCAAAATTGTGATGTCTTTATGAATGATATTAGGCGATCAATATTTATATTTATATTTTGAGGTGAAGCACTATATATTGGAATCTGGTACACGCGCGTTTTGGGGTATGCAATATGTAGACAATTCATACTGCTTCTAGAATCAGATTTCCCTGACGCTAATTTTCAAAGATTAATAGCTTAACAGATCTCGTATGATATGTGTTAACACGTTATGAGGTACAAGGGAATGAAATTTCTCGTGCTCAAGCATAAATCCAACTGTGTTGATCTGTTCGGTTCACCGTTCGCCATAAAAGAGACCTCCTACGAGCTACATCTAGATAATGAATCTATCACATTAGGTTTTGGAGCATCGGCGTGGATGACGAGGTGGAAAGAGGACTAAAATCACATCGATGAATATTTCGGGTGTTCTCTCGAGGATGATATGCTACAGGCGACGTTTATCAAAACAAGCCTACGAGTTAAGAACATAGACATCAAGATCGAGATAGCTTAATTAAGCTGAGGGATGTCAACTCGTGCCCTGAGAGTGCAAGACATTAGCATATAGCTTCTAAGGTGGCAGGCACTATCAAAGAAGCGACAGAATTCAATGTCAGAAAAAAGGCGAAACCAATGCCCTGGAAAGCATCCACACATGTATTTCGGTACGGCGAGTGAATTCCATTTAATCATATTGTCTGGGAGATGAAGGGAAAGGGGTAAGACAAAAGCTTTTCTAGACTTACCATTTTCAGTGATGTGTCTGGTCTGGCAGCTGATGAAAACTGGTTATCAAATTGACATTCGTATCGACTGTTAGGACACCCTGTATAGACAGACATTCAAGTTGAGAATTCGGATAGGAGTTGGGGTTATGCTACTTTATAGAGCTCCGTCTGTTTACGATGTACGTACTCAGCAGGAAGCTCGGTCATTCCAAGGCGATTCAGGTGTCTTGGGCCACAGAATGCACGTCTCGGCGAGGACGAAGGACGATTCGGCTTATAAATTCCCCCGATTTTACCTGGATGATGAAAGAAATACACCCAGAAATTGCTGATGGCTTGAAAAGGGCGCAGTGCAGATCAACTTAAACGCGAAACTTTATTTATACCACATGTCCCTAGCATGATACTCGATATCTGACGCAACGACAGCTCTAAAAGTTATTTCTGCAGCCCTAATTCTAGGTAATTTCAATTTACACACCATCTTCGATGTTCTTTGCTATTCAATTTTGTCTGGTATAATACTTCTTTGACCCCGTTGATGTGTGGATAACCTCGTTTACTCTTTTTGGTAAGGCCGACGTGGTGTAAAGCGGGTGAGTCATACCAATGACTCAAATGCAATATTGTCCATAAAGGGAAACATTTGACCAGGAATCAATAACCGAAACGACTAAAATATCTCGGAAGCGCGGCAACGACTGTTAATTTAGTGTATCATTAAATCATATACTCATATAGCACGACGCGATGAGGGATTTGCAGAGGAAGCTCAGTTAATCGTTATCATGACGACGTACACTCACGTCCATTTTGCAACTACTTCCTTTATCGCCAACTTTTCCATAAACACAAGCGTCGTTGCTAGCCAGCGACCGCTTCTGGAATGCACAGCTACGATGAAGAAGGGTATTTCGACTGCCATTAATTTGATGAAGAAGGGCTGCGTCTTTCTCATCATTTCATCCCATGTAACGGATCTGTTGCGGTTTTAAGGGCACTCATTCAACGTGCTAAGATCCGTCACTGGAGAAGCTGTGGAAGTTCCGTTCACTTGCGGCCCACAAACAACATTGGAATCGTGGGAAGATATTGGAGACAGAGAGAATCGCTGCTAAGACGGCATTCAACTTCACCACCCGCTTTTCACAGCCAAACCCAGCCCTGGTGTATGAGTACTAACACTACAGATCTAATAGCCTGTGTCATAGATATAATTTCATTGAGTCTAATTAGAGCTTCCTTGGTGTGTTTGGCAAATTTAGCTTCCACCCAACTTCCTGGCATAAGGGAAATTTCTGGTTTGCCACGGTCTTTTGTTCTCAGCGTAGCTATTGAATAGGCTCCTCATTTTCCGAATCCAGTTATATCAAAATAAGCTTCTTTTATTATAAAGGTGTGCTTTAGGAATGATCTAAAAGTCAAAGAGAAACGATATTATCCACCATCTGCCTCACTGTTAACCTCTAGACCATTTACATGTGTCTATTTTATTCCTCGAGAAGACTTAATACCTGATCGTAGATCCTATATTATGAACTAGCTAATCGACTCGCTGGTCTTCTTCCCACTTTGCCCGTCGATCTTTCTTATGCTTAGCCTTGCAGTTCGCCTTTGCCAACTCCTTTGGATTGTCAAACAGCAAGGTTCCAGTTTGTTCTGCCCTAGCTATCTTAAGCTCTGCCGCCTTCTTTACCGCCCTCCCCAATTCCTCATTGTTGGCTTTCTTCTTTGCTTCCTTCACTGCCTGTTTTTTTGCTGCCTTTTTCGCCCCCTTTGCCGCTCCTCGTAAGGCTCTATCGCTGTTCCCCCCGTTGTTCTTTGATGACCCTTCTCCTAGCTTGTTCTTGATAATCGAATTCCCATCCGCTTCGTGAGTCCCGTCATTAATTTTCATATTCTTCAACGATTGGTGAATAGTAGTTCTGGTTTCCGCTGTACCGTCCGGTCTAGCCTTGCCGTTCTGATTCGCCGTTTGATTTGCTCCCGCGTTGGAAGCGGAAGGCCTATTCTCGCTCATATTCTTGTTTGGAACTTGTCTTACTGCTTTGATAGTTTTCCCCTCAGCTTTCTTCACATCTATCGAGTTCCAATACTCTTGTCTCTTGCGCTTTCCCCACTCCACTAGTTTCTCAGGCTGTTGTATGCAACGCAAGACAATCTCCCTAGATGCCAGTGCATTCTCGAGAGGCACATGCATCTGGTTTCGTGGGGTAGCATTTTGGCGAATGGGTATACCAAGAAACTCCATGCAGACCTTGTCAACTGGCCATTTGTTTCGTGATATTTTATTCTTAATAGAGATAGCATCCATCGTGAGTACTTGCGCGTCGACGATGCCCTTATGAAACACGCGCAACGCTTCTAAGTCGTTGCGGATCATGTATCCGACGAGAATCGTTTGGTCGTCAACGTACTCGAATAGCTTTGCTCGTGCTTCCTGCCAATCCTGGAGACAATTATTTCCCTTGATTGCGAGCCTTATGCTCTTTTCAGTAACACCATGGATATGGCTGCGCCAGTCGGAGATCGGTTGAAAGGGTGCGATGAACGAATCGAGCAAAGTTTGGCCGGTGAGAAAGTCCACTATGCAAATGCTTATCGGTTCTTTGCCATTATCTTCAGCTTTGCTCATTTCACAGGCGATGACCACTGCCCTTCGCTTTCCAATGGCATGAGTTCTTCTCGGAGTCGCCACAAAGTCTTCAATACGCAATCCCGTTATGTGTGGTAATGTTTCTGCCGGCTGGCTCATGTCGAGTATTACATTCTCACGCTGCAGGACCTCCAATGAATGGCAGCTTAGCTGTAGCTGCATGAAGGTATCAGATTGCTGCTTGCTGGTGAGCACGGAGTACGTGTTGCCCCCGCATTGTGGTTTGCTCGGTAATTGATACATTGGCTCACTGAATATAGGCGAATAATGTTATGAAGTTTGGATTGGTCATTCAGCTGAGCTTTCGTTTTTACGTATAGTCAAGGAGTTCCTCATGGCACCAGTTGGAATCAGGTCGGATGGGTTGCGAAGAAAATGAGGGGAACGTGTTCTTTGCTTCTGCAAAGCCTGATGATTGTATGTCTCTCTGCTCCCTTGCGGCCCAGGGCCTGATTGGCAAGATATGCTGCCCAATTCATGTTGACTATATGGGCATGGCTACACAAGCATTCTGGCCAGTCAGATCATTTAGCATTGGCCTCCTGACTGGAAGCCCGCCAGAGCGTGTGGCTTGCAGCTTCACAGCCTGAAAGGTCAAATGTAAATGCTTGAGTGATGGCTTGGGATGGGAGAAAATTATCTAGGAAGGTAACCATGACTGGTCTTGCCCCCGATGCTGAGGAACCAAAGACTGGAGGGTTCAAAAACTGACGAGCAAGATTATGCGTAATTACGTAAATGAGTAAGAAGTAAGAAAATCGTCAAGACCCATTTCATACTATTGAGTACGTTTCAATTATTTATGTAGCTGATGTCTCCAAGCATAGAAGTACATTTCTAGGTCGCTTCATATGAAATGTCGGGTTATAAGGCACTCAGTAGTTGGCATTACGTTGCGCAAATCATAGTTCTGATCTTACTTTGATACATGCATGATTTAATATGGCTGTTTAGACTGGTACAGCGAAGATAAGACGACGGGATCGAATCGTTTCATTAAGGTGCAGACCTGGTGGCATTAGATGATGTTCTCTCTGCTACATGATGCTCAATGATGCATTTTAATGTCATCTACATGTAACTAGACATATGATCGCAATCCATTTCGACGGTAATCACCGTTGATAAGTACTGCCCTATGCAGATAAATTCCTACTTGCATAAAGCCAGCTATGTTACAATGCGTCAAGAAAGAATCTATCAATATCAATATTCTCTCCTCTACAAGTGTGGCCATCTATTCAACTGGATGAGAATATGAGAATACATTGGGACACATTGGCAAGTTTGGAGAGCTGGCGCTGGGCGGCGGCGGCGGTGGCCCCGGACTTCAGAATTTCTTCGGCTTATCCACTTCCTTTCTCCTGACGCCAACACCTCCCACGCATCCCGTTCGGTTCCGGGGATTGTGGGGACTCACACGGGGGTTGTGGAGAATAGGAATGGGCGGATCTATGTAAGAATCACGCGGTTAGGGGCCATGGAGGTGATGCCATTTTGATGCTGCTTTAGGCGATGCCTCGGTGGAGCTGTTGGCAAGGCAAGGGAAGAGCTGACTTGAGCTGACGGTACGTGTATGGGCAATACGTGAATTTTGAATACGTGGCCGGATTACTCTATCAAGACAGTAGCTGTTATGCATTCGCGAAGTTGTAGATCTGGGGGGGGGGGGGGGGTAATTTGGTATGTTCGGGGAGACGGCATATGCTCTCGGCTCAAGATGGGGGCATCATCTCGGCTTACCGCGCGGTGTGCGGGTGGTACCATCGTGAGGGCAGTATCGGAGAGAAGGAAAAAAAAAAAGATTAAGGAGAGCTGATTAGGTGAGACAGTCATGCTGAAACTACAGAGTATGGATGCCCTGGGACTGTACAATGAAAAAAAAAATAACGGTCCGCGAATCGAGTGCATCAGATGTTTTTGGTTTATTTTCATTTGGGATACTTGGAGCCTGGAGCATGGGATCCATGGTGTATAGGCTTTAACTCGCCGGAGAAAAAAAAAGTTAAGGGGGTCAGTTTACCTAATTGGATCCATAGATGGAGCAGGCACGTTGGCAAGCAAGCATATTTAACTTGATGAAGGTGGGCTGTTTGATGAGATGAGACGAGAAAGACGCCATAACGCGTACGCATGGGACAAGATATAGGGATGGATTTGTATAAGCATAGATCGGCTTGTGAGACTTGGCCATGATGACACGACCTTGGCTGCGGTGTAAATGACGCTCCCCCCAGTGCGTTGCCAAGGATGAAGCCACCCGGGTATTAAATAGAAATCGAAGATGCGGCTGTTAATTGCCGGCATAGCGAATGAATGATGCCTGCCCTGAAGCACCCGCTTACGACCATGCTATATTGCCTCCAAGCCGCGATTCATAGCCGGCCAAGGCCAAGGTAAAGATGAGCCTCAAGGGTACTATGGTAGGGGGGACGAGAAACCCGGCCCGCAGTATGCCCTGTAGGTATGTACCTGCGTGAATACCTGTAAATGTCAATCTTGTGCCTGAAAGACGTACTAGTACGCATGAAACAGGGAATAACAAAAAAAAACAAGAATGAATTTTTTTCTTTCTTTCTTGGAACAAATCCCATCGTTCTACTGACTCGTTGGCGGCTCGTTGTTGTACGTAATGGAGAACCACTAAGGATCCACAACTCGGCACCGGCAAAGGAGGCGGGAGCCAATTTTTGGATGGAGTGGCTGGTGACTCGTAGGGCTATTTTCAGCGACACGTGGGATTTTCACTGGTGGCGCGACTCAGAGCGATCGTTTCTGTTCGGAGGTTCCCTTGTTGGTCAGTTGCAATTTAGTTGATGGTAGCGGATTCGATTCTGAATGAATGCGGTTATACGATATATATATGCTGGTAGATGGATTTTAGGGAAAAAAAAAGAAAAAAAGAAAAAAGAAATATGTTTTATGCGTTAATGAATGTCCTTCCACGACTCTTCTAGCTCCTCTGTAGTGGTAAAACAATATTCCTTAATTAATTCCCGTGATGGTTGGCTCTTCGGAGCCTTAACCGACCTTGATGGTTGGTGTCTCCTGTGCTGGTGGTGTGTGCCAGTGCCGCCTTGCCGCCGTCCGCACTCGATGGGTGTGGCGCGGCCACAGTCGGCGAAAGCAAGGTTAAAAGAAAGAAAACTTTTTACTGGCCCGCGGCTTTGAGTCCGTCATCTAGGTAATATGGAACACGCTGTCTGGGATTCTTACAGGATGGGAGATCCACATGGATCTAAAACCAACGGGGAAAATTTTTGCAAGTTTTTTAAAAAAAAAAATTGACGATGCCAGGTGACCTGACAGAGAAATTAGTGGTAATTGAGTGGATCTGGCCTGCTGCTGCTGCTGCTCGTATTGCTTTACCGTCGGGATGCAAGTCCGTTACGGAGTATTGGAGAGAAAAAAACAAACACGTGGGAATTGGACTTTTGGATGTCCGCCTGAGCTGAAATGGAGTGAGGCTGAAGATTTGGGAAATACAATTGATGAGGTATCAATGAATTGATTCATGGAATGCTTTTATGTTGACATGGCGACATGGTTTGCGAGTAGTAATTGTAAGCTTATAAATCGTGGGATTATTAAGGTCGGCGGCGCTGTTGGCGCCTGAATAAAACCTAATCAATATTATGTTGACATCTGTACTCTGTACGCCCTTTTGGATGGCGAGCTAAACGCCGTCCTCTTTTTTTTTGGGAGGGGAGGCTTCAAGCCACGGGGTCATCAGCATCCTCAGCATCATCATCATCATCGCTTAAATGACTCCTCCGTTGCTCTGGAATTCACGATGATGGTGGGGATCCTTGAACCCGGCCGGAGATGGGAAATCACAAGTGGAGCCCATGGCCGGCCTGCTTCGGCGGAGGGTCGGTGTTGGCGGAGAAGGAAAAACCTACAGGTGGTTACTGAGGGCGAACGGCTAATAACCGCTGGGAGCTGACCTGAGACGGGGCCGTGGGAGACCTCCAGGGCTGGAGTGGAGGGGAAGGCTTTAGCGGCGGCTGGCGCTGGCTGTGGGAGTCACAGGGCTCAACTCTCACTAAGCCGATCACGCCACCCGCACTCTTTATTGACAACAAGTACAGGAACGTGTCTACTTTATGTAAAGCGGCCGAGTAAACCAAAAAAAAACAAAAAAGAGCGTTACATACTTGGAAAAGAACTGCGCTGTTCCCGAATTGGGTAATAAATTGAAAAGGTAGAAGGGCGCTGACACATGGTTGGGTAGGATTTTTGGACAAGCCTGTTTGTATTTGGTATTTAGTATTGGCAATTGCAGTAGCACGTAGACGTAGTTTAAACCTACCTAGGTAGTCTACGCCCTCTTGTCATCACAAATGAAATGAAATTTGCACTACACGCCTTACCTTGGTCGTTTAAAAACACAGGCTTTGTCGGTCAGCAGGTTGCTGTTGCTGTGGTTGACTAACATCTTTTTGGTGTATTTGTTATACATTGTCGTTAATAATGACATGTCGTGGGTGTTTGACATTCAAAAAGGCTTGGACTAGCACGCGCCCTATGGGTGTCATGCCTGCTGTGGTGGCTGCTGAATCACCATTTGCGCCGGTACCGGCGTCATCTGGGCAGCAGGATGAGACTGTGGGCTGTGTGTGAACCATTGTGAAAGCGAAACACAATTGATCTAAGGAAAACGACGAAATGAGATTCATTGATTTTTTATGGTTTTTATCATTATTTCGATACAGGTATGATGAAACGTGATGAAATGTATCCATTTTTAAAAGTAAATTTTTGTTAAAAAAAAAAAAAAAAAAAACCATTTTCCGTAACAGCGGCGAATAAAAAAGAAAAAAAAACAGGGACAGCCGATCTATTTGCAGCGGCCCTTTCAGAGTCATGCAATGCATGCAAGGGCCTGTGCGTGCGACCGTGTTTAGCAGGCAAGCCCCCCCACTAAAGTCATCGGAAAGGCGCTTCGGAATAGCTTTCCAAGGTGCTAAGCTGTCAAAGTTGCTGCTGGCCGATGTATGGATGTGTTGGTGCTGTGTGTGTGTTGCTCCAAGGCTCCAGGGCTGTGTTGCTTTGTCAACTCTGCAGGGCTGCCTGCTCACCACACGCCGCCCCCACCCGGCCCAGCATCGGCGGCTGATGAGAGGCCCAGAGCCTCCATACAGCCCCGGAACTCCAGCGAGCCTTGTAGCGCTCTCCACCCCCTGCAGCTTAACCTTGGACGCACACCCGCTGGATGTGGACAGTTTAAGCTGCTGCTGTGGCCGCCGTGGATCGAAGAGCTCCAGCATCGCCTAAAAAAAAAAAAAGCAGGCCAGAAGCGGAGTCCCCTGGCCACGCAGTGACATGACACATAGTTTTTGCCGACCACCTTCGCCGCCGCTGCATGCCGAATTTGAAAGCGAAGGGGTGCGCCAAAAGTATTTAATAGAATTGATGCCCTCGGGGATTTTTTGTTGGTTGCCTTCTTAATATCGGATTTGGAATGAATCCTATATCTTCTTCTTTTGGAATCGTTTCTCTTTTCCATTTTGTGGAGTAAAGCAATTGAACCACGACGAACTCGGTTCAGATACTTACATACCTGCTGCCAAGTGCCACTTACACACAGCAAGCAAAACAAACGTTCCATCAGATAGCTACGAAACGCTTGAAGGGTCATTATTGCCCTGTCTACTTCATCCGAAGGAAAGAAAAGCCCAGAGCAACGCAGATACAAGCACAGCTTTGATCCGCAAACAGAATCCGACTATTGGAAACGCTCAGAGCTTGATTTCCTATTACGGTCTTTCAGCTTCAACTCCAGCCTCAGAGGCGAAAATCCCAACGGCTCTACCCAGCTCAGCGTTTTTAAATCGACAGCTGAATACCAGACAAACAAACGATCGATCACGGCTCAGCATCCAGCGTTGTGAACACCAGTGGCTTGCAACTAGCCCAAGCAACTGCCGCCAAGCACGACCGACTATCGGCGCCCCCTTGTAACCATCACCAGACCCTCCCTCGCCTGCACGCACTGCGCTGCAAGCACACACACACACACACATACTCATCATCCCACAACAGCCAAGAGGGGTAGAAAATCGAGAGCGATCTGGTCTAGCCAAGCCGCTGTTTAGTTCGGCTAGCTGGTTAGTGACGACGTACTTTCATCAGTGGCCAGGGCATCACCCCAAGGGGGGAGGTGCGTTGCGCATCGGGCGTCAAAGAGGAGAAAGAGGAGACGACAACAATACAGACAGCCAAGCCAGCTGGCCGCCGGAGAAGCAAATATCAATTAAAGGGGCATAGATTGGCTATCTCCGAAATAAATCTCCAACCAAAAAAAGACATATATATAACCTTCAAAGGCGGTGACATTCTTGCCACCTTCCCTACCCACTGCATCGCCATCGTCACTTCCGCCGACTAATTCACCACCCACCACCGCCGTCATCATGCCCCACCTCGTGTCCAACTTCCTGCGCACCTCATCGGGCTCCATCCCCCACATCAAGGCCGTCTCTCGCTCACGAAACACCTCTCGGCGCAACTCCCGCGATGACTCCCGGAACACCAGCCCACATGCCTCCGACGGCGATGACCACAATGCTGTCAAGATGCCCGACCTGGCAGAGGCAATAAAGAAGCACCATCGCCTGTCGCTCCACTTCGGACGAGCCTCTTCCAAGGAGCGACACAATGCCCCGGCACCGTACTCACCTGTTGTTATTGACTGGAGGGTTGAAACGCCGCCCATTGTGTTCCATGGCAACGCCGAGGAGAGCACTGGTGCGTTGGTGTCGGGACAGATGTATTTGGACGTCAAGGAGGATGTGGTAGAAATCGAGGGATTCGCTGCCAAGCTGAACCTCATTCATACCCATAAGCGGCCGTTCCAGAGCAACTGCAGCGATTGCCAGATCCAGAAAACCGAACTCCAGTCTTGGACATTCCTCTCACACCCTACGACACTGCAGAAAGGCAGGCACCAGTTCCCCTTTTCTGTCCTGCTGGCCGGCAACCTTCCTGCGTCCATGGACACGCCTGTCGTTTCCATCAGCTATGGCTTCAAGGCGGAGGCCAAGTTCACCACCACTGCAACCACTGCCTCCTCTAGCTCCGCGAATACCACCCCCAGCACTACAGCCACCAAGTTTGAGCGAGTTCTTGACGTCAAGCGATCAGTGCCCGAGCCACTTTACCCCCACAACTCGATCCGCGTTTTCCCTCCCACAAACATCAAGGCTGCCGCGAGCTACACCTCCGTTATTAAGCCCAGCTCTTCCAACAACATGACGCTTAAGCTGGACGGGCTGCTGACCCGCAATGAAAAGGTCAAGACCTTTGACATGTGGAAGTTGAAGAGGGTTACCTGGAAGCTTGAGGAGACGATCAAGACTGTGGCCCCCGCCTGCGAGAAGCATAACCCTGGCCTGGCCGAGTCGGCAAACAAGGGTCTGCCTCGCTCCGAGACCCGGACTATCGGCGAGAAGACCCTCCACGAGGGATGGAAGTCGGACTACTCTGGCAATGACGGAACCGTGGACATGGAATTTGATTTCTGCGTCAACCAGTTCAAGCCCAACTCTCCAGAGCTCAAATACGCCAGCGACCTCAAAACTGAGGATGGCACCGAGGTTTCGCACTCCCTCCTCCTGGAGATGGTTGTCTCTAAGGAGTACGCCTACGAAGCCAAGCCACACATTTCTCACCAGACCGGCTCTGGGCGAATCCTGCGTATGCACTTTGCTGTCATCCTGACAGACAATGGCGGCATGGGTATTAGCTGGGATAACGAGGCGCCCCCAGTCTATCAGGACGTGCCGCCCAGCCCTCCCGGATATATCCCCGACGACCCTCCGATTGAGTACGACGATCTTGAGGAGTTGGATGCTGCTCGAGCTGCGACAGCACCAAACAGTCGAAGAGGTAGCCAAACTGATGTTTGAACGCCGATTCTTTTTCTTCTTCTAATGCGACACCTAATGGTCTTGCCTTGTTTTATTTTTTTGTCTTTTTAAAAATAGCATGGTCATTCATCATGACATCAACGCGGCATGCGGCGAATGGGCTCTGTATTTTTTTTTTCCATTAACAACATATACCCCGGCAATAAGGCACGGTATGGAATGCGGAATAGGCTTCTTTCTTATTTCTTTCTTAGTAAATGGTTTGTGTTCATGGGAGGAGATACCCCAGCGGGAAACAGTAGCTGGAAAGCGAATTGGATAACAGTGAATTGGGTTTTCATTACTAGGCAGAGGTTGCATTTGTTGATTGGTTATACCCACGATCGGCTACGCGACGGTAGTTTAAAGAAGAAAAAACATGTTATTGTTTTAATAAGTTAATCTCTTGAAATGTGTGTCTATTGTGTGATGCTCGATATTAACGTGTGTGCGACGATTGATGCGACATCATCGTGTAATCTAGCATATTCCATAGACAAATATAGACAGGCAAACATTTATGCTGATTGAGTGAGACCCAAGATATTCTCTCAAAAAGCTCAACCGACTTCACTTTTCTAGAACAGCTACTTGTTCCTAAAACCCCCCCCTACTAAGTATAGGTAGTAGTACCTATATCTACACACACAACCCGTAAGGAAAGAATCCTACACGCGAACACTCTCCCCCGCACCCCGCAGCTTTACAGTCCTCGTTGCTCTCACACATTTTAGGTGGCTTGCATTCCTCGGCGGTTGGTAGCGAGGTGGTGAGTGGCGGGCCGGAGATGGAGCCGGTGTCGGTGGCGGGGGTGGGGTCGAGGGTCGCTGCTGCGGCTACTGATGCTGCTGGGGCGTGAGAGGTCGGGGCGGCGAGGATCTGTAGGTGATGGGAAGGGTGTGTGAGCTTTTAGAATTGGTTTTGTAGATGGATTGTTTGGGAGGAGGAGGGGGGAGTCGCACGGTTGAGATTTGGAGGAGTGTAAGTGAAAGGATGGGATTGGTGCGCATTTTGGTGGTCGTTTATTCTTGAGCTGAGAAGATGAGATGGTAGGGATTGCACAATGTGGATTTGGACAATTTGGATATTGAATATGATGTTGGTATTGGTCACTGAATCTGTGTTGGGATACCGTGATGTTGTTTCACGGCAAGTCAATCCTGGGATGGCATCTCTTATAGCTATCTCAGTATATCCCACTGTAGTCCATCTAAAAGATGGAAGTGAACTCAAGCTTCACAAGGTGAGCAAATTCATATCAAATGAAATGCCTTCTTACCTCCCTTGCAAACTCACACTCTAGAATCTCACACATGCTAGCCACACATGTGAATGAGACTGCAGAGACAGAAAATGGACTGATTTTCAGGTAGCGAAAGGTGAAGCTATTCCCATTTCAATGCTGTGTAGGCGAGAAACGGGATGGAGATATATGGTGGCTTTGATAAATGCCACTTAGTTTGACGGCATTACTTTGTCAGTTAGAGGACGTAGCTTATCCTCATTTTATTGGGCAGGATGGCATATGTAGGCGAAAGCCGATGATGGTTGCTGAGCAGGATACAGTTGTATAGGACTAGATACTAGACTGGTATTGATGAATAGCGTAGATATTTAAGCGTGTCTTGTGATAGTTGTTAAGGGCATGTTTGTAGGGAAATTGGACAGAAAGGCGTTTAGCTGCCGAGGCGGATGCGCTAGATGAGTTGGGAATATGTTTGGTGGCTGTTGAAGTGGAAAGTGCCGTGTGGAGCTGGTGATGGCCGGGAACCTTCGTTAAAGGCGGAGGTGAAGATATAGCTACCTACCTAGGTATGTAGTAGGTTTGATGGAGTGTATAGCTGTAGGGTGGTGGGAGATCTATACGACATCCGGGGATACTAGCCGTTCTAGATTATAATTCCTTTTATTCCCATCGTCTTGTCTACGGGACTGTCTCTGTGTTAATTGCGTTCTAAAAAGATGATACTATGAGGTTTAAAACTGGATAATGCTAAAAATCTAGTGCATTAGCGACTAGGAACTTCAACTACCAGGCGCTACATACCTCCGCTGGTGAGTTAAATATACAATCACGGATAGACGTCCCGTCAGGAGTTTAGGGCATTGTGGGAACCAAAATGAAGGGGAGCGAAGAGGCTGGCTGCGATAAATGGGGGAGTGCTGTTCTGTAGGTGGTGTAGTGAACTGGGTTAGTTTTGAGTGAATTGTGTGGGAGCAACATTTGCTGGTAGGTACTGTACAAGCAGTGGCATCAGGACTGATACTCATTGTTTTGTGTGAGGTCTATGCTAGGGGAATCGTTATAGATGGTTTCAATCGTGATCGTATTACCGGATGGGTGAAGTGATGCAATGGAGTATCACTGGATCTTCTTAACAAGCTAACACAACATGGCTCTGGGGGGACGTAAGTCCAATTCGGCTTCGAGTAATGCTTCGCCCTCTTGTTTCAAGATGTTTTTTGTTGTTGCCGAAGGTGGCGCCTTGTATTTGACTATTTCAATTAATTAGAGGTGTGGGTTGGGATGCACTAGGTTTTGCGACTTGGTTATAATCGCTGTTGAAGCGCTCTTGGATAAGTGAATTTCTTGCGTGCCCTTTACTAACTTAATGCGACGTACGAAAAGGAAACTGCTAGTGCATGTACCAGCTATACCCGTTATATTCTCACACTTAATAAGAGCCTTATGAAGCGGTGAACTTCGCAGAGGTAGTTTGGTTAAGGCGTCTCCGGCACCTGGCTGAGCTGCCGAAATCACGACTGGCTGAAGCTATGATTATAATGTATATCTGTTCCAAAGTAATGCAAACTTATAGGATTTGAAGTTCTGGCATTTCTGATGCTCCAAAAAAAGCAAAAGCAAATGGTGGAAGGCCCCGTGAAGTAGTTCCCACCTCAGTGCCAAATCCTTCAATTTACTAGATATGTGAGAAATGGGACTCTCTTGTGTTTTAAATCATGACACATGGGATCTAATTGGAGGCTTCATATGAATCAAGGAGCTGAAGAGGGGGTGGTCTTGCCCGAAGATGTGTTGGCGTCTGCTTGCCTTTTTGGGTACTTGGTGATCCAGTGCCGTGATACAATCGCAGCTTCTACGGTGTTCAATTGCTTTTGCTAATTAATGTACGGACTGCCATATTGCTGCCACATGGCTGACACACAGGGAAAGTATTGACATCTTGCACAGAGTTTACTGTCATTATTTCTTCCTCTGCTAGAATAGGAGGTAGTCATTGCACCGTCGGACTTTACTTTTGCGCGGTATCCCCGTAAGCTTATTGATATATGCATACATAAAAGAATGCAGACCTTTCTGAGACTATTACTGGGTAGACTTGGCCAATCGGGAAACAATTCTCGAAGCTAAAATGGCAGCTGAGTTTGCTAACTTTTTTTTTATTGCCGGATCTGACATGTCTAAACCAGCACTATCGGAAATAGCGCCGCCTCAACGCGGTTCGCTGTTCCCAATCGGGTCCGCCAATTTAATATCAACATTCCATTTGAACAGGTTGACCGGTCTCTTGGCGACGTTTCTTCTTTTGTTGATGACTGCGTTGCGTTTCGACTGCTCTTCTCGTACTATGGATTCATGACTGGCGGTGATGGGACTGGAAGAGAGACACAGCGGCTGAACTGGGTCATATTGTATCGATGAAGCTATGGATATGGGGACCCCTGTTCACTCCCAATTCTGGATAGCTTCCTCTTGTCTTTGCCAATATTTGATGTATTTTGGCTTACTCTTACTTCCCCAGGACTAGCGAGTTGGCAACGCTGATAATAGTGATGGTACTAAAGCGAAGAGGGAGCGCGCGCGTCGCAAATTGGGTCTAGAATCTAGGTATGCTTATGCGGGAGGCTTGAGGCCTAGAACATGCGGAAATAAGAAATTTAGTTATATTGTTATGGTTTAGATCTCATCCATAATGTATATATAGATTACGGATCGATCTCTTCATCTATCACGATGCGTGGCCCATCACCATCGACTTTCTTAGTTACATCTCAACCCCCACGATGAAGGGCTTCTCTACAGCCTCACTGCTTTCACTGAGCTTGCTAGTCCCATCCTCATGGCAGACACCTGTTGGCCATGTCGAGTCCCACCGCAATTATGTGCCTAACAACGCCAACCCGCTCAGCGAACGAGAAGTCAATGGTCGCGGCCTCCTAGCCAATGGTAAATGTGATTCGCCCTGGATCAAGATAGCAGAACGCCTGGCCGACCATGTGCCTCACCATGAAGTTGCTACGCTCTGCTCTTCACACATAGGCAAGTACAAGACTGTCACTACGACTCAGTACACGGCCACGGTTACGCCAACAACCACTGTCCACGGCAAGACGACGGCACCGCGCGCAACTATATCTACTACCAAGACTGTCCAGGTCACCAACACGGCTACGAGCGGCGTGACTGTGGTAGTTACACAAGATGTTACCGACGTCCAGACTATCATTACCACTATCGCTACCCAGGTAGTGACTGTTACTCAGTCTCCTCCCGTAGTTAGTATATCGCCTCGTGGCCAGCAGGACATTTGCAGAGAGCTTGCTCAGATTCTTCACGTCGGGGAGTACTTCGTCCCGGAATTCTGTTCTTGCTATGCCTCTGGGCCAACCTCGACCATCACGGTCACAAAGAAGGCAGCCAAGACCGCGCAGACGATTACTGTCACCAAGCCCACAGCGACTGTCACTTTGGCTCCGGTTATCATTACCGCGACGGTCACTAAAACGGCGACCCTGGTGCAGCCTATCACCGTGGTTGTTACTGAGACGGACACTATTACCCAAACCACAACTGACTCTGTCACGTAAGTTTAAGCCTACTGAGATATCATTTTATCCATAGTGGGTGTTTTTTTTTGCTAACTTGAGACCTTCTGCAGTGCTACTAGTACTACTACCGTCGCCCCTGTCCCCACGAATCTCATACAACTCGATATGCCAGGCACTCCATACGATGGGCTCTATGGCTTCTTGGACGATAGTGTCGCTGGAGGGCGGCCATTGCAGTTCATCTCCGATGTTAACCTGGCCACAACATTCATGATCGACGCCTCCCTCCACTTGGGCACAACAAAATACCTGGGCGAGCAAATCGCCAGTAGTAATCCACATAGTCCGTCAAGTGATGCCGTCTATTTCCCACTGACGGCCTCAGCCCTGTCTGCAGCTGCAGGTGGGCAAGTGGTCTTGCCAGCGTGTACCCTTTCGGGGACAAGACAACTCATTTATGCGGAAGATAGGCCTTTTGACCCCAGAAAAGTGCTCTCCATCTGCCCTAGCACGAAAACTGTGTTTGGCGGCATCTATCCTCGTGACACACCTTTCCTGGTCTTGAGTGCTTCTGTTCTGGATGGCTGCACAGTAGCTACGTTGAGATTTACGTAATGGATAATAGAGGAGAAAAGGAACGATCATCCTTTACATCTCTGGCTGTGGATGGGACAAAGATTAGGGTGCATGAGATTTTGTCTACAACATATAAGATAGAAGTGCATATGTGCGAGTCTAGGAGACAATTTAATTAAATCTAACGTAGTATAAAAGACTAGGATGGAATTCATCAATTATCCACCGTATTTTCCGGATAGACCAAATTTGCACACATCTTTCAATCGCTCCTTTGAGCATGTACAATAAAGTTTTACTTTCTACAACTCCCTAGTATCTATAATAATAACAGCTTATTATCTCTATCGACATCCCTATTTGGTTATTTGCCGTCTTATCCGGCCAATCTGTGATCTGGCCCATCCCACATTCATTCCCAGGGCGACTCTACAGCAACTAGTAATTCCTTCAAGAATGAAGAATGCATATCTAATACAGGCATACATCGCAACATTATATAAAAAATACCGAGAAGTTACTATACTTAGTGAACGGCAACACCTGATAGTAGTGATGCTCGTGCGCTCTGACCCGCATCCTGTGTAGCATTCACATTCTTCTGAGGAGTCTGCTGCCCGTGACTAAGACTCAGCTTGAACATTTCGGTGCTGATGCCTACATGGTGGGTTAGCGACCCTTCGGATTTCTTTGCACGTACTATCTGGGGGGGGGGATTTACCTGGCAGACCTGATTTCCGATACTTGTTGCAAGTCTTCAATCCTTCCTTGAGCAGCTTCACTTCCTCGGACAGATTCTCTCTCTTGACCTGGATTTTCTCCGACTCAGCAGCCAGTGCGGTGAGCTTTTCATCCTCAAAGCTGAGAATATCGGCAAAGACATTGTGAATATCACTCATCAGTACATTCTCAAGTGCGAGGATGACAATGTTCTCTGTAAATGAACGCAGCGTCATCTGAAGAAGAAGAAAAAAAAAAACACATTAGTAAGAAGTGGTGCTTGACATTTCAAGGGTAACAAGATTCAACTTACTCCGTAGTATTCAACCATGTTGTAGATGACGCGCTCGATACTGAAATCGTGCACATTTCGCTCTTCAGCCGCCACCGATAGTGTCGCGACCTCCTTGTATTGCATGGCATGTTTCTCCCTCTCGCCAGCGCCATACTTGTGCATAAACTGGGTCGCTTTTCGCAGCAGACGACGTTGCTCGCGATCAGCGATGCGTTGGTTGAATTCATCCACATGGGCCTGAATGAAGCCAGATACACTGCATCTGGGGAGCAGCTCCCTCACTTTGTCTTCCAAAGCAAGTGCCTTGGCTTGAAAGTACGGCTCAACGCAATGCTTGAGAATGTTGTCTCGGGTCTGTTCGTCCTGGCCGACCACGTGGACAATTGCCTCATTGACTAGTTGCCTCACAGCCTGGAGTGCTAGATCGACATGCCGGGATGCAATGTTCTCCCACTTCCGGCTTTCGCTCTCGAATAATTTGAGCGCCAGCTTGCTGCTGGGTGATCCGGGGAAGTCTTGCCCCTCGTATACTTTGGCGCGCAGACGTACCTCCTCTACGAGAGCCTCTTCCGAGACAAGCTTTGGCTCTTCGACTTCGTACAGACCGGATATGCCTTGAAGATGCTGAGGCAAAGCCTTGAGTTGGTCTCTGATGAAATCTTCTTCGAATTTCCATTTGATGGTCGTAGCAGAGCCTTTTGCACGCATGACGGCAACGAAGGTCTCGTTCAAAATACTGATCCATGTACGAAGCTTCCTCATCTCATCAGAAGGGTTCTGAATATTCGTGTTGAAGGGATTGCCGAAGAACTCATCGCTTCGGTAATCACCAGACACAGCTTGGTGGACCAGATTCTGGAATCGTGAAGATATTCCTCGAGGTAGCGGCCGCACTCCTTGGGGCTGGACCGTACATCACCCAGAGTGGCAAGTTGAGCTTCCCGATTCTTGACATGTGTGTCAATGTGAGCGATAACACCAGGTAAGCTCTTGTCGATATGGTCCAAAAGCAACCAGCCAAGCTTTTTCACGAGATTATTAATGCCCTTGTCCTCTTCTGGAATCGACTTCCAGATGTTTTGGTTGAAGAGTTGTCTCTCGTATTCATCTCGTCTCTCGTCCGAAAAATCGGCTTGGCTTCTACTTCTGTTGCGGAGGACGTGCCATGACTTGAGCTTCTGTGTGGCTTCCTCATTCTTAATAAGCTTGATATAATTCTTAAGCTCGTCTTCGGAGTAGGGAGCATCTGGTTTGGTGATGATCCCATATGTTCGCTCATGGTGTGGATCGTGCACAGAACATTCTGTCAAGACATCTTGCATGATCAGGCGTGTATCAGCAGACATGACTGCCAGGATGATGCTATTTGGCTGACTCATGTAGCTGCCTACAAGTTCATTGACGATTATTCTGCCTTCGTCGGATTGATTTTGGCTCCGACCGCGATAGAAACCTGGTAGGTCCACAAGAGTCAGGGCAGGGATTTTCGGACCGGTGATGCGGATGATCAAGGCGCGCTTAGAGAACCCTTCCTGTTCATCAATGCTCATATATGTTTTTGCCTCTTCAATTACAGTCCCAAGTTCTTCCTTGTTGAATTGCGACTTGGTGAACGCCTCCAATTTCGCCTTCATTGTGTCAGAGTCATCGGCAGCAGGCTTGATCCTCACCTCGATGTGAGTTTCAGGGGCCTTCCGAAGGATGAGCTCGGTCGCGAATCGAGTGCAAATGTCATCGTGAACTGGGAAGCGAACCCTGGAAATGGCTTCCAACACGGAACTCTTGCCGGATGACTGATCGCCGACCACGATGATTTGGGGTAGATCGACAAAACGGTCGACACCAATATAACGAAGCTTATCTACAGTGTCGAGAAGCTCCTTTTGAGATGAGTTAAGGGCGTCAATGGCAGCGGCGTCCAGCACTAGTTGCTCATTGGGAGAATCTGTCATGATGATGAGGGGGTGGATGGAAAGAAATGTAACGATATATTAACAGAGAGAGATATGACGTTTAATAAATAGAGGGGGGAAATTAGGAAGGAAATGTGCTGTAAAGTGATAAGGAAAAGGAAATGAGAATGTTGAACTTCATTATTGACGAGGTGTTTCTGCCTGTTGGCATGAAGACTATATACCTTTATCCCCACCGTTCAATCCACCTATTCTTCACCAATGAGAGCATCCATTTGTCTTTCTCACTCACGAAGCGAAGGCTAGAATATGCTAGTAAAAGGGTAAAATATCAACTTCACAGAAAACGGGTCCTATTTTGGCCTCTTTATCATAACGATTGGACTTGAACTCGCTCAACTTGACACAATTCCTTGGCTGCAGGTATGCGACCAGGCACATAGAGAGCTTAGCGCGAAGGGTCGATTTCTCTCTTCTAATCGTGGAAGAAGTCATTGTGCTATTGGTCTCACGGTGAATTGGCGAAGGCTGGATAAACATGTTTGGCTGGTTGGCTACATGCATGTATCCACCGTTCAAACCGGCCAGTCCGGCCATCCACCCGCTCGCCATCTCATATCGTCTCCACCAGAAACCCAAGCCATATCTAGACGGTCATTATGGCGGCTGGCTTCTTTATTTGGCCGCATCGAGGCAGTGCTGCCATCTTGGGGACCTCGCCTCGGCCCGCTCGGTAACTAGAGCTCTGCAAAAGCTAAGCGCGATTACTGGCTAATTTGTGATTGCTGTGGCTGTATATAAGCGCTCGGGTTCCATACTTGTGACCACTTTCAGGACCTGCATGTTTGGGCGGCTCAACCTGGTCGTTCCATGCTCCAATGTTTGTTTCAGTGTGGCCCGCTCGTAACGACCGCTCGGTGGTCGCCCGTTCCTGGCCTGTGGGGGAGCGTCTAGCTGTCCCGGTCATAAACAGATGCTTCAAGTAGACAATTGACGGCTTGCGAATAGGAGCTGCGCCATTGTGTGACAAATCAAGGCGCTAAGAATGCATCATAATATGATACATTTCTGTCCTGCTAATTTTTTGCGTTGTTGGTTGTTCTCACCATCTGGTAAGCACCCCGTTCTTGGCCTTTCCTGGCGCGTAATCGATCGTATGATATCGGTTCATAACTCGGCCTATGATTTCCATATAGACGAAAAATTAAAATTTGATAGGTTATCAAAGAGCAATCTCCATTCATAGTTCCACTTATTTTCCAGATAAAATTCTAGAAGCATCGGTTGTGAACGTGGTCGAGAAGACAAATGAGACCCTCAGCAGTGTTCACAGGATATAAATGTTAGCAAAATATCCAAACTTCACGGCATCCATCACTCTCTCATCACGATCTCATCACGATCTAATATTCATAATCTTGACCACCACTATACTAAAGACAGTGCATCTGATTATCTAGCAAGTAATAAGTAGCCTGGTAGCAGCCCCATTGACCTCTGCCTGCGATTACCATTTCGCCAGTTCAAGCACCCTCCACTAGATGATCGCTTCGCTCACAAATGGATGTCCAAACGAGTGCTTTCATCCAAAACACCTCCTGATTTTTGTCTCTATTTAGTGCCACTAGCCTTGACACATTAGTGGGCGAATAACCACTCCAATTAACCTTCCATTCAACCTCCGACCCAGAGAAGAGACCGCTGGTGACTCGCCGTCCATAAGGCTAGAGCCAAGCTCAAAAACTCGACCACTAAAAAAGGGCATACCGTAAACATCAATAAGCATCCGAGTCTTCTAAAGCCTTATAGCTAATGCGCCGAAATTGTGGAATAGGTAGGCAAGGTCATCCTAGGCCGTCTTGTCCACCTCACCAATAAGGAACTGATATTTTTCCAAAAACAGGTGAACACACGAATCGGCACACCACGATAGGAAATCTCCTTGGGAAAATGCCTTGAGCAGCTCTTTGATGGTGTCATGGTGAAATCCCTGGAGACGTTTTCTGCGTGCTGAAACTGCCATAGTGCGAGCCTTTTCCACAACCTCTTCATTGCTTGCTGCCTCCTTCTTGAGACTGACTAGAGCAGTCTCTGCCTTTCGCAGATTTCCCTTGAGGACTGCCACTATTTCGCACAAACGTTGTTTTCGACTACGGCACTAGATATTCAGGTCTCAGTTTTGCCATCTCGAATGCATCGGACTTCAAAGATATTCTTCCCGGACAAAGTACCCCGGAGCATCTTCACACGATGCCGAACACTGCGTCAAGGCACTGACACGGGTCGCGTTCAAGGATGAAAATCTCGATGTTGCTCATAATGTATGGGGATATCAAGTCGAACCTGGCATGAGAGCCTACGCCTGGGCCAAGCTCCTACTCGACAAGTCGGCACTGAGGTCCGAGTACGACGACCCTGATCTCTATCTAGGAGCTGGCGCTGAAATGATGAATCTACCTAGCGGAAAGTCGGCAAAGGATGTTGCTACTGAGTATCTCCGAGGGAACGCCTCAGTGAATGGTGCAAATGCAATTCAATTCGGCTAACTACACCGATGTCTGGCGCTTAAGTTTCAGATCTGAATGAGTGTCCGCAATATTTAATTTGACGCAACGCTAGATGGTCTGCCGTGGTTTGTGGAGCAGTCTTACGCGACCTCGAAGGTTCCATCGTGAGAGAAAAGAAGTGTCGACGGCACTATGCCCATGAACTCTCGCACACGTATAACCCATTTTTTTTTTCACGAGAAATACGACAGAAAAAAAGGACGTCTTTGGATTGACATGTGGACAGGGTTGGAGAGTTTAACGGGGTTCATGCACATGGAGATGCGAAAGGTACATTGCATTTCTTTTGCTTGTTTTCTTTGGGCATTGCTGATGATTCTATGTGCAGGGAGACATTATCGATGACTCTACAGAGATCAACTCCGATTTTGTGTCAATTCATAGAGATCGAATCACGCTTCATGGTCGTCATACTTTGTATTCTTGTAGCTTAGACCAAGCCCCAGGCACTATCGAGAACGAGCGTAAGAAGCCACCTTCCTACAGTTAAGCTTTTATTTAATCTCTTTACAATCGCTAGTGCTTATATAGGTATTGACAATGTCGGAAAGGTGAAATATTGGTTGGAAGGCATGAATCTAAGTGATGTACCGATGATGGTTGGCAATTTGCATAACGTATTACAGACTTTCGCTGACGCTCAATATTCGCATGGGTGACGTAGCTGGACGATTGGTCTTCCAAATATTATACAAGGGGTTTGAAGTCGGCAAAGCAGCTATAAACTTAGGAGAGTCGTGATCGTAGCAAGTTTCAATAGCATTGGAAGTATCACTGCTATGTTATGAACTTCGTAGTTGCCTGTTAGTTTCTAGATGAAGAGTGCAAGAAAAGTAATATTTCTTTGATATAGACACATAGATAAATTCTGTGGACGGAAATGTTAATTGTCCCCCCAAGTAGACTGCTTGGCAGGTTTACTTCTCAGAATCAAGGCGAATACTGCAATGACGCGGTAAATGTAGGCATGATTGACATCACAAATCACAAAGCATCAGTCAGATAGATAAATATTTAGTAGAAGGCCTTATATTGGTTTTTTTTTTATATTAATTTTATAATAGTATCTTTTCTCCCTTGAGACGCAAGTCATCCCATCGTCCATTCTCATCATGATCGACGTATCAATCTAATTAAAATTAAACTCCCAATTCCTAAAAACAATCTGAATAAAGAGCAAAATATTGCCAATATCTCAGTAATTGCATTAATAATATTACACCATCCATTTAAAGGACAGAGATGCGGCGCGGCTCGTGTTTCGCAGCCTTAGGCACCACAACATTGAGGATGCCATCCTTGAACTTGGCAGTCACGCCGTCCTGGTCAACGCGTGTAGGGAAGTTGAAGTGGCGCGCAAACTCGCCGATGCTGCGCTCAGTGAGCCAGTATTTGGCTGTGTCGGCGGGTGGCTGCTGTGTCGTGGTAGCGACTTCACCTCCAGAGTGAGAAGTGGTGTTCAACGGCGCGCCCTCCTCGGCGACCTCCTCGACAGAAGCTTGGCGAGGGGCTGACTTGGCTTCTTCGCCAGCTTCGGTGATAGTGGCGGTGGTTGATCCCTCGAGATGGCCAGCAGTGGGTGTGGTGGCAGTGTGGTAGCTTCGCTCGACTTTGCCACTCACAAGCATGGTCTGAGCATCGGAGAATTCGATGTGCACGTCGCTCTTGTTCATGCCGGGGAGTTCGCCGTAGAGTTCGTAGGCGTCTTCGGTCTCGCGGATATCGAACTTGGGCTGCCACTGGGGCACGGCAGCGCGGCGGATGCCATGGTGGTGGCTCCCATGGCGAGAGTAGTTGTCGAAGTCATCAAGAAGGCGGAAGAGGGGGGAGAAAGAGGAGTCGTGGTTGTGGAAGTTGCGCTGGAAGAAGGCCATTGTGAGAGTTGGTATTTGTTGTGATGTTAGTTTTTCTCAAGGAGGATGATGTGTTCGTTTGGATGGCTCTTTGTTGTATGTGAATTCTGTGTTGTGACTTGGTGAGAATGAAACCTAAGTGAAGCAGCAGTCAAGGAATTCTTATACTTGAGGCATCGCAATTGGAGCCGCTTCCCCAAGTATCACGAAGGCACTAGAAAACAGGCCATTGGAGGGTTCTAGAACGGTGGTGGGATGATAGGTCTCTTTTGCGAGTGAACATCATGAGATTGTGACGTTTTGCAATTTACGTACAAGGCTTGTTGTGACTTCATGATGATGCTGGTTAATGGTAGAAGTCGCTGTTTGGCGCTAGAAGCTTCCAGCGGGTTCCGGGGTTGGCTGCAGCGGTTTCGTGCTGGTGTGGTGGCGAAAGAGCTTACCCTGTAGTGGAACCACTTTTACATGCGATTGTAAAAAAAAAAAAGGGCTCCTGTTAGACTTGCATTATTTCCAAGTTGCTCACATAGCATTATCAGGCAGGTAATGCCATTAGCGATTCACTCCAATTAATTGTATAATCATCGTGAGTATATACAGGTATGGCAATGAATCTACGATATTGTGGGTGTGCAACACCCAATTTGAGTGCATCAATAAAATCTGCCTGAAGAATAGCACTAGGGACGTGGATAGGGTTTGTACAGAGGGTCGCAGAAGGTTCAGAGTTATTTTTGCGGGTAATTCTGTGCCCCACTGTAAGCCTTGGCCCACTAACATTTGTAGTGGGACTATGAGTTGCCTAATCGGGTAATTGCAGAAGTGTCAACGGCTTCTCACATCCAGCCTAGCTTCACTTAGATGGGCTGTGTCACAAACATTCTGATAGACGCTACCACCTATAGCTAGGGGTTGGTCTCATCGATGTAGCGCTAGATGATGAGCTACAACAGCCTTCCATAGTCATGCATGATATACTTCATTAATACTACTACCGTCTGATGCAACATACCTGCTCTCTTGAGGTGGGGGGAGGTGATGATGGCCCTTCACCTCGCTAACCCCCGGTTGGTGCTGAAATGGAGCGAGAACTAATCTGGCAGATCATCCTGCGCAGGGGTAGTTCAACCCAATCAAGTAGCTAGAAGCGTCAAGTAGCTGTTCAAGGGATCGCTTCACTTTCACAGACGTGGTTTAGCTTAGCACAGTTTCGCCGAGGCTTTTTGAAAGGCCAATGCGTGTAAGTTGGTGAGGGCATAAGTGAAACAAACAAATAGAACCAAGGAAGAAAATGCCGGTTCTTCGAAATACGACCTTGTTGGCGCTTATCGTTGGATCTGCATTAAGCACCCGATCACCGTAGCCGATTAAGCCTACTGAAAAGGTTATACTAATGGTATTCTAAGGGCAATTCTAGCCGATTTGCTAAGACCTTGCCCAAGTCAAAGTACCCATACTAAGCCTGTTTCACCCGTAGGTTAACAAAATCCTTCAAGGTCTAAATCTACTGCTGAGTCTCATTGTCGAATGTACACGAAGCTCACGAAAAAGGACGTAAAAAACCGCCGTGCCAAAGGTACAATGTACACTGACATAACGATCTGGGTGGAATTCACTGTATAGATACAAAATATGGAGCTCAATGCTGTCTGCTGTTTTTTTTTTGTCTTACAGCGCTATATTATAGCTATCAATCCTATGACGGTCCATCATGACGACGAGCCTGGGGATATGCCTAAGCGCAGGATCGGAAAGGCAGACTACTCGTAGCTAAGCCCTGCCAAATATTAGCCGCCGTCACCTTCTGACCCCATGCAACCGCGTTGATGGGTATCCTCTTGTCAAAAGTCGAGTTGCCTTCTTTGGCCCTGGAATATTTTTTAGACAGTGACTAGTAAATGTACATGCAGGCTTATGATAGATTATTCTACTTCCCGCAAAAGGCTCAAGAGCTAGATTGGAGAGTCTCATCACTATGCTTGCTCAGCCTCTGTCTTGACCAACAGTATGTAGTATCATGATCCTTCAAAGTAAGAAGTAAGCCCGCAATGAATCATACCTAATCTTCCGTTTGGGGACATGCCAAGTACATCGCATCCACCAAGCAATACTATTTTGCGTCTCTTCACAAGGCAAGAATACAGAGATAGAACTATCCCACTGACAGAAGCACCAAAATAACATTGAAGGCACCAACGGTCTTCTTCATACCCAACTATAAAGAGGTCTCAACTTCCCGTTACAAGAAATAGAAAGAATCACTTCACACATCGTTTCCATCTCTTTTCGTCGTCTATCAACCATCAACATAAATAGCAAAATAACCACGACAAGAACAACTAGCAAAGATGAAGTTTAACAACCTTGCTGCCTCCGTCCTTTTGACTGCTTGTACTGGACTTGCCGCCCCAGTTGCTGATAGCACTACGGATGTGGCTGTTCTCCAAAGTCCCAACCCCCAAGCCATGGCATTGGCAGCTTTGGATAGCGTTCAGCTGGAAAAACGGATTAACTGCACACCTCTTAAAACCATCATTCACAGAATCGGGGCAAGTGGCGTTGCGTACGTGTTCAAACTTACTCCTTTTCGTTACTTCAAATACTGACATGTCCATTGGGCAGCGTCATATTTCTTACACAGGCGCATACTTTGACCAGAGACGTCTGCGAACTAGCCAATGGCGATAAATGTGAGACAGTTGCCAGAGTCGTGTCAATCGCCTTTGGATTACTCTACATCGCAGCTGGAGGCACCTCGGGCGCTGTCCCTGTCGGCGATAGTCCTGCGAAGCGAGGTGAAGCAGCCATGCACGCAGCCTTCGTCGATGGGTGGATCGACGCCTTTTCGCAAGAATCCAGCGGCCTCACCTACACCAATGTCACCAACCTCCCGTTTAACACTACTCACGAGGCTCTTAGCCGCCGTGATGGCGATCCCGCGCTTTTGAGCCGCGTTCTTCTCTCTGGTCTCAATTTCCACGGTGACAATTCTACACAAAAGCATGATATTGTTGTCAACCACTATGCCGACGGCAATGCGCAGCTGCATCTTCCCCTTGCGGAGAATAGCGTTGACGAAACTGGTGCAAAAGCCCCGGGCTTCAAAGTATCCTACGTGAGTGCCGTCCCCCCTCAAGCGATATCCACTCAGTGATCCAGGCGTTTCTCATTCATGAGGACATACAATGCAGTACTAACACTTTTATTTTCCTATAGACTACCAGGCAGAAGTCTTTTCTTTCGAGATCCCAGCAGAATGAGATGTCGGCATATCTCTCTGCATCATGGCTTGTGCACGCCGATGAGTTTAGCATGACTGATTTTATTGGCTTTGCCGAAGACGGCCATAAGGCCAACTTCTACTACCGCGTTATTCCTGAGACCCGTGAATTTGGCCTCAATTACGAATCCGTCGATATCTGTGGTGGAATGGGAGGTTACCTGTAGGGATGAGGCTTGGGAACCACATGTCTTCCTACCCTCTCACCTTCTTTTACTAGCACGACGCGCACTGCCGCGCCGCCTCGTCGTTTATCGAATGTAGCTCCTCTATTGGGATCTTGAAATAAAATAAATCGTGATCGAATTTGTTCAATTAAGCATTGTTTTTAAACTTGTGATATTGCTCAACCAGTAAATCAGGGGTCTTTGGCTCATGAACGCCGCGCGAGATGACCAGTTGCATCAGTCAAGTCTCTGTAAGTTACCGACGCCACACCTCCAGGGCCGCCTTCATGAATTGGACACTACCGATGTATCTCCCGCAGGGCGGCCCTGTAAAAGTTGTAAATGGCGCTGGCGCTAGACGGCGGGCAGTGGACGGACCTCCATTGGTTCCGCGACAGAGTTGGATCGTCCACCAGGTGGTATCCAGGCTAATAGGGGCTTCGCCACAGGCTGTGAAACCAAAACAAGCCGCTACACCTAACTGCCAATCCCATGCCTATATCCCTTACGCAATACTCTGGGCTGTTGGCCCTATGAGCCTGCCTATTGATAGACATCAATAGGCAGCAAACAAGCGATGCAACTGTGACTAAGCTAAGTGAAACATCTGCTATGCTGTATTTAAGTTCTGGTACCTCTCACAGCACCGAAAGCCATGTGCCCCTCTGTTCAGGGCCCCTCGTGATACTCGGTCTCTCGAACCTCTGAAGGAGGAACTTATCTCTATATCATATTGATCATTTATATATTCACTAGTTTATACCTGGATATCTAAATTTACTAATCAATCTTGAACCCGAAATCAATCGTTAGTAGAAAATGTCTTCGACAAACCCAGAGACGGAAAAGTCAGGTCTCCTGGTAGACATCTCGTCAACAGCAGATGAGCCGGCTCGCAACGCAAACAATATACCCATACATGAGACACCGGCTTCTTTGCCTCCTACTCCGTCCCCACAAAGTAGGAGTACCGCTTACCGACTTCTGCAGCGCTATGCCTATGGTACTGAGAAGTATGTACCCCCAAAATAGCCACATCTTTCTTATCATCATGAAGTGCCTCCCGATCAGCGTTTTCAACATCTTCTTCCATGTCAGCTAATTTTATCAGTATTTTAATTATTAACTTGATGCAAATCTTTGTCTATGAGGCATGTAGATTATTGCGTTGCTCGAGCTGCAACGACTCCTATTGCGGTAGATTGGAGTGGGTGCTTTGGGGTGTTCATATGGTAGTTTTTCTGTTGGCAAAGTGCTTTGTGGATCCTTGAGCGTAAATATCGGTTACATATATCTTCTAGTTTTTTCAAATAAAATTTCTAAATATAAAGACATCTGCACCAAATTTTCTTAGCATTGGTTCTATCCATGCCGTTGCTGACCTCGCCGCCTCATGACTGCTGCACATCATCTAATCGGACCGTTTTAGGAAATACGTCAAACTCTCTGGATATAAAATTACAGTCGCTGGGTACCTAGGAATTGCGAAACACATGCTCATTGAGGGTCTCGGTGATAGATCTTGGACTAGAGCGGCCACAGCTTTCTGTTGACGTTGAATGCGTGTGCAAAGAGCTGAATTGCCAAACGCGGGGAAATAGTCTGAGAACTGGGAGAGCTCACTGATAAAACGATACAATATCGCGATATAACGATAGCACTCATTACAGAACAAGATGGGCTTGTTTTTTCGAAGAGGGACCAGGACTGGACAAACACACCACACACCACGCACAGTAGACTAAGATTGTGTCTCTGCTGTGTCTGTAGGGATATCAATGCAGTTCAGTTCAGCCATAATCGAGTAGCGGATTCGCCTGAAATAAACCCTGGTAGTCCCGTTGTGCATCCGTGACATCCTCGGGCATCAAAAAGTCCATTGCGAAGGGGATGTATTGGAAAACGCTGGGTTGGTGCCTCCCATTTCGTTGACAATATTTCTCCTCAGACTCTATTATCTCTGTGGTGTACTTTGCTTCGTTGTTAATCAGCCTCACAGCCGGAAATAATACACCATGGCGCAACTTGCTGGGGAGGTCATTGACCTGCTTCGTCAAGTTGGCCAGACCATCGATACAATCAGCAGTGTCGCCAGTGACCCCATAGATCCCGATGGCCTTCCCTCTGTCTTCCTTGAGGTGTCTCAAAGACTTCCCCTCATTCGGGAAACTCTCAAAATGATTGAACGAAACCTACTAGAGTGCAAGGTCAATGAAGAGGGCTACAGACGACTACTATCTGTTTTGAGGGGCTGCAGGGACAACGCAGGATCCTTGGAGCATATTTTCCAAGTTGTCCTCCCGGTGTCTAATAGTGACACGAGACATTCGGTTTACCGCGATACTGTCAGCTCTCTGGGAAAAGGATCTCGACTAGAGACACTTACTATATGGATATTGGAGTCCTTCACACGCTTGGCTGGGATCCACCCAGATTTGGTCACCGAGGAACAAGTCGGTCGATTGGGTGATGCCGTTCTAAGTCTGTCAGTGTTGCCACCGTCGGTAGGATCGGATGATCCTGTAGGTGTCAACATCATCAATACAGGCCCCGGGTCTCAAACCATCTTTTTGCATCAAAGTGCCGGAAAACAACATAACAATTCCGGGCCAGGAAACCAATATATTGCATCGGCCATTCATTTCCGTGGTGACCCTATATAGAAACCACTAAGTTTGCTTATCACGCTTTGCATAATACAAAGCTCTACATACAGTCCCTCCTCATAGTTCTGCAGTAAATCACTATAAAAGTGTCTATTTCCGGAACCTATCCTTGGCGTGAACATCAACATCCGAACACCCCCGCAGTAATTGTGCTATGTCTCCGTGGCCTTCCTTGGTAGCCCATGACAGCGGCGTCTGGCCCCAATGTTTATCTCTCGAGTTGATATCAATACCATTCTGGCATAAGAGCACTTCGACTATGTCCTTATGCCCTCTACGTGCTGCCCATGATAGCGGTGTTTGACCCCAGTATTTATCTTTTGCTTCAAGCTCAATGTCACCATGATGAAGAAGAAGCTCAACTAACCGTGTGTGTCCTTCTCTTGCGGCCCACAAGAGGGCAGTTTGGCCTGAATTATCTCTCACACTTACGTCAATAGCTTCGTGGCCGAGGAGTAACCTGGCGGTGGCATATTGTCCATTTCTTGCTGCCCAGGATAAGGCAGTTTGTCCGTGGCTATCTCTAGAGTTTAAATCGAGATGGCGTCTCGATAGAAGAAGGCGAAGTACATTTTCATGACCTTCTCTTGCAGCCCACAACAATGGCGTCCGATTAGCTACATCTCTAGAGTTTATATCAGTATCTTCAAGGCCGAGAAGCAGTTCTACCACCTTCTCTTTACCCTCCCGTGCCGCCCAGGATAGCGGTGTCTGTCCATAGCGCTCATTCAAGGGTTCCACAGGACCCCATGATGTCGCAGTTGAATCGAGGAGGTCGGGGTCGCTCGACCGATAGAAAAAAGAACTTTGCGGCAATCCGTTTTTATTCCGTACCGATAATAGTGTTTGTTTTGGCGCAAAACTGTCTCGCGAGTTGACATTGACGCCACCATGGTTAAGAAGCATACGGACAATCTCTTTATGACCTTTCATAGCAGCACATGACAATGGTGTTTGTCCCTCGTTGTCTTTAGAGTTGACTTGGATGTCGTCTCGTGTAAGGAGTAGCTCGATAACTTCATGGTGTCCGCTTCTTGCAGCCAATGACAAGGGGGTTTGTCCAGTATCGTCCCGCAGATTGACATCGGCGTTATACTTCAATAAAAGTTTGGTTATAGTTTCCCTCCCTGTATTCGCTGACAAATGAAGAGCTGTAAGTCCATCTGCGTCTCTATGATGAATTATTGCCCCTGAATTTAATAGAGTCGCCACAGCATCATGGTTCCCCATAGTTACGGCGTAATGTAGGACGGTCTGCATTCTCATCCTCCTGTCCTCGTTCTCTATGTCAGCATTGTGTTCGAGGAGAAGTTCAATCATACGACTAGAGTTATCGACTGTTACTGCAGTTCGAAGCGCTTGGTTGATATCGCTCATGTAGTTAGAAAGACCCAATGTGGAGTCTCGGTAAGCCCTAAGGAGAACATCCGCAGCGGAGACGTTTCCATTATCGATGGACTTCAGGCAGGCGTCACGGATGTCTTCATCCTTTAGTTGGAAGTATCCTAATACTAAAAGACTTATGGTGTGGTAAAATTTGGCATCCAAGGCAGCATTGAATAGTGTCTTAAAAAATGCATAACGGTCTGCATCGGCCGCCAAGAGTGGTAAAAAGGCAAGGCGACTAGGATTTCGCGTTAACGTCGTAACTGCATTAGACTCGTCTTCGTGAATCTGGAAAAACTCCATATAATACGACAGAAGTGGTCGATCCTCCAGGTGACTAGCCAACTCTCGGAAATCCGAGGCTTCCCATTGTGCGATCGGTTTCTCCCTAAGCTGTGGCATTGGTGGGAACGTGGTGATGTACAATTTCAAGCCAGCATAAATATCTCTGCAAGCTTGGTCCTTATCGAGAGACAGCGGCTTTGCTACTTCGCCACGCGTCAAAAAATTCTTCACAGTCTCGTGACAGAATTGAACTAAGTGATCACGGCCGACATCCCTTCGTTTCTTCAATTGATATCGTGAGTCTGATGATTGTTGGGGAACAACCTCGAGCAGACCACCACAGGTATTTGTGATGGCACGCGAGACATAATCCCATCCTCTTCCTTCAAGCCTGAGACGCCGGCCTTTATAACGACTTTGATTTGACGAATCGGCGGTATGATTCCAGTCCAAAGCGATGGCATCACGAAACTCGGCGAGGGAAAGCGGTCGTTTTACGGCGAATGTCCACATAAGCATTCGCCGTGCCCTCAGCTCCCAATCTTCCGGGCTCCAGTGTTTCTTATCTTTGTGACTCTGTAGGCGTTTGATTATGTCTTTGTACAGATCTATTAGATCTGAAGGCAAAGCCTCAACTGTCTGAAGCAACGAGTGTTCCGTCATGCATGCCTCATCAGCCTCGTACCTGAGCGTCTCTAAAACTAAGACGACCCACATTATAACTCCGCCTGAAAGTTGCAGTAGTTTGTCCTCTATCACCTGCAACAAGTCTTCCTGCAAAGGTTCTTCATGGTCTTCTGGGTTGTCTAAATTTGTCTCTAGCAATCCTTTAATCTCGTCAATTCTAGTTCGAACAATCTCCTTGATTACTTCAGTATTGCAATCCTCCACGCTAATCTCCCAGTCGCAGCCGATATTGCGCCTTGTAATACTTTGAGTCTCTCTGCTGATGACAATGAGCCTCAGCCATGGATTTGAATTACCCCTTGAGATCATTTTGGACAGCCAGGATAGTAATTGAACTGTCGCATCCCGCTGGACTAATTCTCCTAAGAAGATTGGGTCTGAGGGATCTGACTCATCAAGACCGTCCAGAATACAATAGAAATTTCCTCGGTCCAGTGTGTTATCTTGAGCAATATTCTCAAAAACTAGCTGCAAGTCTGGTTTATCCCAGGCCACTCTGTCAGCGTCACTTTCACATAAACGCCGGTAGGTCTCTCGGTAGTGGGAATATAAGGAGCTATCCTGCTTCAAAATCTGGTATAATAATGAGCGAATCATATACTCATGGCTTGTCGCTTTCTTGCCTATCTTTGAGCTGTAAAAGAAACTGGCAATTATCGACTTTGTTGAACGATTTTCCTGGTCCATCAGACCATGGATAATGGTACGGGCGGTGGTTGATTTTCCACTTCCGGGTTTGCCCTTGATCCATAAAATTCCGCCTTTCTCTTCCCAGTGCTGGAAATATCTATTCGTCCATATCCAGTCGCTCTTTTTTGTTGAGGGAATCTGTATTTGATTCATGCGCTTTTCCCACTCATGGAAGAAGAGGGTGTTAAGGCAACCTGATAGACACTTTAGCTCAGAACTCAATGCTGGGCGTTTTGTGACGAACGCTCTGTCTCTGACTCATTATCAATAGTTAGAAATCTTCCTACTAGCTCTTGTAGTGCTGAATTATGGCGAGCGCATAGTAGGTATCGTACTCGCTGGTTCTGCTCATCGTTGGCACTGAATAGATCAATAAAATATTGGTAGTTGTCCTCGGACAAGTTATGAATTCCGTCGAAAACGAGGTCAATTTTCATTCCTTCCCAATTTCTCAAGATGTATTGTATGGCTTCTAGTAACAATCTGAGAGTAGAATTGATTAGTACTGTGTCAATGTTGGAGCCTAGTAGAACCCTTTTCCCCAGCTTCCTAATGTGCTCGTCCGGAATGCTTTGCATAATAGCCTCGCCTAGCGACGCGTTCCTATAAGCAATTAAGAGTTTATTCATCGCAGTCGATAGATTGGTAACAATAAATCTCCTTAGGCGGTCAATGTCTGTCGGCCTAGCTTCCTGACCAAATGGTAGGCTAAATGTCACATCTTGAAGGACCTTGTCTCGTTTCAAGAACTCATCAAATAGTTCAACTCCGCCAGTGCCGAAAGAAATGATCTGATATAGAATCGATTCAAACATTACTGCAAGGGTTTCCAAACCACTCTTTTGAGCGTTGGGGCTGACCTTTACAAAAACTGTGGTTTGTTGAAGCATACGGGGTGTTGGTCCATGATATTTTTGCCGCCATATTTGCTGTAGCATGTATAGGCCGGAATATTCTTCATCCATGAAGCATAATACGGGGTGAGAAACCTCATTGCGCCATCTCTGGTATTGGGGAGATTTTAAAAACCACTTGACAGACTTCGATGAAGGTGTGCCGGAATGATCACGAAACATGTCGATGATAACTTCACGGTGGTTCTTGGCGCGCTCGGCTAACAGTGCTCCTGTCACTATACCTAAAAGAACTCAGTTAGCACCAGCCTAGATCCTGAGGCATTTTCATAGAGATAATTATATCGAAGATTATATTAGGATATAAACTCATAATCAATTACTACCTACCATCCATCACTAAAAACCTGCTGCGGATGACATTATCCGCATCTCCAAATTGGGTTTGAAGACGGTGGAGGACAACTCTGTATTCACCATCTAGTTTTCCAAATTTCACCATGTCTGAGTGGTCTTTGTCAATTGGGTGGATAAAATTCTCCCCAGTTTCCCAAGACCTAGCATGAGTGGCCGAGTTGCGACTGACAAGTAAAACCGGCTTCCCCCCCCTTTCCCACTTGTCGCCAATCTGTGGCTGTGTTAGCTTGAACTTTTTATAAGAGAGAGATCGGTATATAGCTTGCCTTTGTTGCAACGGATGTTTCCTTTGTTTCGTAGAATGAAATAACTTTCGAATCGAAGAAATTGAAAATTTGAGGAAATTTTTCATTCTGACTCTGAAGAACTTCCGAGACGCCTTTTAATGTTTCTACAAGATATCTGTTTGGCCCATCTTCTACCATGGATACAAAACTATCCGTGTCGATTCCATGATTTGGAACGCCGAAAAACAGTAGCATATATGTGGCTTTGAGATTAGCACGATCGTCAGGATACCCATCATGCATCCGAATCAAAGCCTGATGACCAATCAGCACATTCTCGAGACTATGAGGATTAATGTGCACAATACCTCCTTTATGATAAGGCCGCCTAAGCTGTGCCCTATGAGAATAAGTGGCTTTTCTGGGTTCGATTCGTCAGAGTCCTGCCGCAGGTTATTAGAAGCTCAAGTGCGTAGATTCCTAGAGCGCCTTCTTACAGAACTATATGTCCTTATGAGTTTGATTTCATTCCTAAATGAATTGGCAAGATCTCTGATGGTTTGAACAGACTTGCTTTCAAGCATACGAGAGTCATAACCGTAGATTAATATACGTGCCATCGGCAGATCGTCAGGGAGACAATCTCGTAGCCACATGTGGGAGCCTTTTCTTTCCTTAAAAGACCCGAATGCATGGCCACCTAAGCCAGATATTGCAATCAGACTTAACGTGTTAGAAACATGGATCTGATAGAAACTCGGAAGCATACTTACTCGACAGCACAGTCTGAAGTATGCTGGAATGGTGTAAATCCCAAAAAGTGTGTATCAAGAACTAAAGTAATCTCCTTTCGTTTGCCGCCTTCTTGCTCTCTGACAGTGAATACCCAACGGTTTTTCTTTTCGTCAAGTAATGCGATTGGCACACTTGAGAATGATAGCGTGGCAATCTGACCCATATCCATAGGGTAGGGGCTGCTTGCAAGAGAGCGAACATCGACGGATACATCGCATTCAAGTTGTAAGGTTGTGCTGACGAGTGCCGCTACAGCATCTCTATCCAGGCCTAGGGGGATACCCTGTAACCTATACGTTGGGCTAGGAACCAACGAGTCGCTCTTCTTGAGCGGATTAGAGATGCCGTCTTTCTCGGGCAGCGTGTGATTCTCATATCGTCGACTGCGGAATACAAATATGGCTATAGTAAGTATAGTGATGATAAGAGCTGTATTTAGAACGGGTATTAAGACATCCCAAGATGCTGGCAAGACATCTGGGAGGTCCATTGTGTCCTTTTTGACGGAATCGACGAAGTGGAGAGTGAAGCTTGCCAAAACCCCGCGCACCTCATCCTTGCTGTACTAGATGGAATTGGAACTGAAGTGAGCAATCTGTCGGGCCGCGCCGGCCCGATCCGATAATTGCTTGAGGACCCTATCTGGGGCGTATAATTGGGCGTCTATGGTGCCCATGGTGGCCTATGAATTATATGGGCTACCCATAATACTGAATATATAAATTGATATAACCCATGGGTTAACCAACCTCGATAAGATGGCCCAATTAATACCCATGTATACCCGCAGATATTTATGGGTAACCCATAAGCCTTTTTTCCCAACCCATTACCTCCAGGGCTGATACCCATGCATTTTACGTCGTAACCCTACCGGCGGGTTGGTGACTTCAGCGGCTTGAGTGAACAAGTACGATACTACATGGGTAGGTGCAAAATCATTGCGCCCATACAAGTAAGGGCAGGATGAAGAAATTGTAATTCATGATTAAAAGAAAAAGAACGCCGATATTTGAGAATAACTTAGCTGTTGTGAGAGTGGAAGCATGTTTCAATATCTAGCGAAAGGACAATCGGCATGACAGCCGATATATGAAGTCTACCGGGTAAAACGCCATGATTCATCGAAATGCACCTAGACATAGCCTGGATATGGAAGACACTACTTGACTTCCGCGCATTCCATTCGTTCTATTGTAAAATGATCATTTTAGGCTGATCTACATCTGTAAGAAATAGCCACACCGTGCGCCTTTTTAGGGATCCCCTCCTTACCTAGCCTTCAATGTTTGTAGAAGACTCCATCATGCTTCATGTGTATCAAAAAAAAAAAAAAAAAAAAAAAAAAGAGTTATCTTATCATTTGTAAAATTCCCCCTTCCAGGTTCAATTTCAGAATTCTTATTCGGAAATCTAATTCTTAGTGCGGCTTCCCATTCGTTTCGATGCGTTTATGAAGCCACGCAAGTCCTTCTTGAAGGCCTCGTCCATGTACTCAGACATGGGTGACAGCCCCAGACACTCGTCGGACATATTCAACGTCTGAAACTCATCCTTATTGGATCTAGCATTGCTTGATTCTGACGTCAAGGGCTGCGAGATTGTTGCGCAGTTATTCTTAGTTTCTCCTATTGATCCCAGCCGTAAAATTGGCTGCTGAAGGCTCAGCTCGTGGGCGGCTTTCTGTCGAAGCCAAGGCAAGATTTCTTCTATAAGAGATTCTAATGTGGCGCCTAGATCCGTGAACGAGTTGGAAGTCAAGTTACTGAAAATGAGAAAATAAAGCTCATCGCGTAGTCCTGCGTCATATTTAGAAGCAGATTTCTCGAGAGCGGAGCGCTTAGCTGATGAGATGTTGGTCAGCCAGGCATTAAAAAAATGAATATGATGTATCATCACACACATGGATCTGGAATAAACTTATCATCGGGGAAGATAATTGCATAAAGTCGTCTAGCTTCCTCCCTTGGTGATACTCCGCTTTTTGACCTCTTTCTCAACTCAGCTTCTTGTTTCCAGTTTACTGCGTGAGGAAGTGGTTTGAGAACCGCTTGACAAGTGGGAGGTTCTGTTTGGTGTGAATAGAGTGACGTTTTGCTATCGAGTATTTCCGAACATCGAGAACATTGGTATTCTGGCAGCAAGTGTTTGCGATAAAGGTGTTCCCTATAACCTTTTAGCATGACTCTCGAGTAGCGATAGTCAAGCTAGTAAGGCCAACTTACTTGAGTCGGTGGATAGTCTCCCAGCTAGAAGTAGCACAAGTATCCTCTGCTCCGTAGCTGTGAGGGTTTCTTAAATAGAAGGGACAAGCCAGTCGTAATTTTTTGTCATTGGTTCCTCAGAGATTGTGCTGGTCGCCAGCCTCACGTTGCCCTTCGTCCTTCTCCCCATCACCATTTTGTCGAATCTTACTCCCTCGGCGACCACTATTATCATCGCTGTTAATGCGTCGTTTCTGTCCTCTACCAGAACTACTTCCACGTGTGTTCGAGGTGTTCGAGATATGCTCTGTCTCTTGTTCGTGGGGCTCTTCAGATTTTGACAGAGTATTCCTGAGGCATTCTATCAACCAAGACATAATAAAGTGGACCGTCGAAGCTATAAACTCAGGATGAGCGGCTTGAACTGAACGACTCGCAACTTGTTGACAGATGCATTTGAAGGCAGGGGGTGGAGCGTCCGAGAGAAGCACTGGTATATCTGGAGGTGAGGGACTGTGCATCTGAGAGAGCAATAACCTGGAGGATGATCCTTTAGAAGATGGTAAACATAGGTTAGTAGAAATTCTCTGAACTAACTTCAACAAAATCCTATTCTGTTTCCGAATACTATTAATATCTTCGTTCGCAAAGTCAGGCGGTATCATTAATCTAGCATAAGGACTAGGATCAGCCTCAGGACATTGCTGCAAGAACTTTCGTATGCTGTAGTTCCTAGTCTCGTCCGATTTTGTTAATGACGAGTGGACCCCGAGCCAAGAGATCCTTCTCCGGCTTATGAAGGTGTTTGTGTGTTGACAATTTGACATTGAAATATATGCTTAGAAAGTGTGTAGAAAACTTCGCAAAGAAAAGTTTGCATATGTAAACTGACACATACGAATGGCAAGGAGTCGAGATGTTAAGCTTTCGGTTGGTGAGAGCGATTTTACAATATTACCCCAGGGTTCAGCTGTGTGGCGTCTACGCTTGGGCGCCGCGCGCACTTCCCCCTGATGCGTGCGCTGTGTTGATGAGTGCGTTGGTCCAATCAAGCCTTCTGGGCTACAAACTGGCAGTCTCCAGTTTGGATCTTTCTTTTCTTTTTTGATCGGACTCATCAATTTCAATGCGATCCTGCGATTTAGAATACACATAGCTAAAAATCGGGGCCTGTAGGCTGGCGTTGCTAAAGTCATGGCGGTGTTATATCGAAACTTGGATACTAATCGAAAACCCTCGAGTATAATAATTGAATGAACAACAACACCGCAGAATCAACTTTACGATACTTTCATAAACAGCAAAAGCCAGCTCCATTCATCGGATTTGACCACTTACCAATCCATTTTATGCCTGAGGCTTGATATTGTGGTAGCGTAGTCATCCTGATAGCTAATAAAGAAGCAATCCGTAAGCTGCGCTTTACTGCGGTTCTGTTCTACCTACGCAAGCCAGCTTCGAGACTTTGCTTGATGAAGTCGTTAGATAGTGGTCACTATGGTTATTCTTCACAGTCTACTAACATTTCTGTCGGTTTCAGCCTTAGAAAATATCCGTATATATTTAAACCAATTTCATTATTCTTAATAGCTAAATGTGGTGATACATCCTTTTCACCATCTCCCAATCATATCGTTAATCGGGTATCCGGTCTCTTCTATCCAACAAGAGAAAAGTAACTCGCCATGAAGGTAAACTATCAAAATATGCAATACAATTCCCAAAATTTCTTTCTCTCATCTGTTTTCTTGTCGGACTTGTCATCCAAAGTTGCTCTTTCCCCGAAAAATCAGGCCCAGGCGTCTTGGTGTATAAAAGCATCAAAATCTCTTTCGAAATCGTCTTTTTCTTTCAACACCGCGGGAGTCTGCAAATTAGGGGGATAAAATACCATGGGCTCAGCGTCATTTGCCTCCACACCCCTGGAGTTTAATAGCAAGCATTCAGGGTTTATGCTGTGGACATCATCCCTGTCTGCTATACATGCGAGCGATTCTTCATTTTTGCAATGTTGCCCATCTAGGTGTGCTGGCCACTGATCATGAAGAACTTCAAGATACTCATCTTCAAAGCATGAGTAACTCGGTCGTGTCACATTTGTTTCTGGTAGTTGTGGCTGGCACACCCGTGATGCACGTTCCCTCAACACATCTACGTTGTTCCTCCATCTTGAATAGAGTAAATGGCCAACCTCTTGCGAAAGTTCCCACAAGAATAAATCCTCATTTTTGCGTGTTATGTTAGGCAACGCAGTCCGGACGCAAGTCGTGACAATCTTGGTTGCGGAATCAACGTCGCTTACTGTCTCGATGATCATATCATGAGATGTGTTGGTAAGCTCGCTCCTCACTGGAAATGAGCCAGGTTAGCTCGCTCGTTTGTCTTGCTAGCTATTAATTGAAGAAACACTCACATGGATCTGGAATCGTTTGTTGATCTGGAAAGAGAATTTTATAGACCCGTTCCCATTCCTCTTTCTGACTAATGGATCTTAGCTTCCTTGTCATCTTCCCTTTTTGTTCTGGCGTCAACACTGGTAGCTGCAGTAGACCAGCCCCATAGCAAATTGGAGATTCAATTTGATGACGTTCAAAACTTGATGTGTTTCGAAAATCCGCTAGACATTTACCGCATTGGAAGGCCTCAGTCTGATGACGCCGCTTAATGTGTTCTCTGGATGCGATCAGTACCTGAGGCTGGCGTGGTTTGAACTCTCGCTTTTTCAAGTCAACATGGTGGGTATGCGACGATGATTACTTACTTCAATCGATTCAAGTCTGGCCAGCCCTTTGTCGCACACCCTGTCCATCGTGGCGGCTTATAATGCTCGGGGCTTCTTTTGAAAAAGGGACAAGCAAACGCTACCACCTTGTCTTGGCTTGTTAAGCCGGAACTGCCATGGCCATCCTCGTCGTCACTTTCATCTTCTTCATCCCCCCCATCATCACCCTTATACCGCCGATATTTCTTACTTCGGCCGTTGCCATGATCCGTGCTCCGCCGCTTCTGCTGCCTGTCCTCGCCTCTTCCAGCCGTGCTTCCACTTCCCGAGGTTTGATCGGCTCCTTCGTTCTCATTGCACTGGCAATACCAGGTGGATGCTTCTTGCTTCAGCCAATACTTTACCCAAGCTCTGAACCATGGCATAGTAATTTGAATCACCATTTGTATTAGTTCCCCATCGCCCATCTGGTCGATTGCGACAGGGCTGAATCTAGAGATCTCCGTTGGTGAGTGGGGGTTTGCAGTTGACACATTTTCCGAGAAAACTGCATCACTTCGAGTTAATTCCCTTGGTGTAGAGTTGCCTTCTGCAGAAGTGCCTGGTCCATCCAGTCCAGAGAAGCTCTCAAGATCGACTGCGTGTAGAAGCGGAACTAATGGAGGGGCAGCATGCAACTGTTCCTGCGACATTCCAGAGACACCGTGGCTGGCCACATCGGTATATTGATGGGATGCCTGATTGCCTTCAACTGGACGGACTTGACTCCGCATAATTGTTCCATACCCACTGTCTGTCAGATTTTGGGATTTCGCAACACGCCGTTGTGGTCTCTGGTGGCTTTAGACGTGGATGCTCGAATTATAGGAGGAAAAACAGGAAGGATGGCGATGTTTGTTGAAGAATAGATGTGGCGATAACGGGCAAAGAGAGGAGCCCGATCCAAATATGAGAGGTTGCACCTATTATTTGTATGCTAAAATTTATAGACGGGCGAAAGTTGAATGCGCAGACTACACCAACCTGCGCGATGAATGATAACCAATGGTTGATGAGTGGTTACCGCGCCTTCAGTACAAGCTCGGCGGTGGAGACGTGGTAGCTCGCAATGTATAATTTGCCATAAGAGATTTAGTCTCTATTGTCTAGACTGCGTGCTAGATACCCTTGTCTAGTACTCACTACGTTAACAGCTTCAAATGGCGGGATGCTGAGGGACCTATCGGCGGGATGACTTGAAATTTTATCAAAATTCACCCAATCGTTAGATGTATATGAGGAAAGAGAGCCATATTATTCTCAACAATTGATTTATATAATTCGTTTCCTGATAATATAGTATGAGTATTTACCTGACGCGACTGTGGAAAATAGTAATCACCAGTTGTGCCTGCATCTTGAACTACATTAACAGCTCTGAGGGCATTTCATTGGATCAGCTGCTCAACTCATGTACCTAATACCTACGGTGGTACTTTCACTGCTAAGACAACAGCTAGCTCGTCGTAGTCGCGCAGCCTCATCGAAGTTGCGCATTAATGCGTCCCCCTGTCTTCTCATGGTCTTGGCTCTCCTTCCCCCTTCCCATGTGTAAGACCGCACTTTATGAAACACCTTAACGCTCATCTAAAAGTTGACCGAATGGTCAAGTTAAGTTCCTAACTATTGACTAGATATTCTTCAGTTCTTTAGAACACATGCCATTCGTCTGTCCGTCCACACCGCGTTCGCGGCTGGGAACCGACCAAACGGTAAAAACTATTCCAAGGCTCCAAGGCTATCATTAGCATTGAGGTAATGATCTGCCTGCATTACCGCCGGAGCAGCCAGCGTAAACTGTGGTGTCTCATCCACGCCAGTAAAGTCTGCTTTGGTCGTCAATGCTGCCATTGAGAGGCCCGCCATGATATATTTGCCATAGGGAAACTGCGCGTCCACAGTTAATCCTGTCCCGTTCCATCGAAGATTCGTCGCAGGCACTGAAATTGGCTTGAGCTGCGCCGTCACATAGGTCACATACAAGCCGCAGTCGCCATGATGTCCAATATACTTCTTCGCAGCATCCACACCACCCAGGTCGGTATTGAAGCTCAGCGTCTGGTCTTTAGGCGGGATCATGCCGACGCCAACGAGATTAAACGGCCGGAAAACGGGGATATCAATCTTGGAGAGTGCAAACGGGCAGCTGTTAGGAACGGTAAAGACGTTGAGGGCGCTGAAGAGAAACGATGGGATAGAAGCTGTCGCGAATGGCTGTGCTGATGGCTTTTTTCCCAACATGTGGCGGAAATAGCCTGCCTGCTCGGCTTCGTTGGCAATCATGGCGGCGATGCTGCGGACTTGTTCGGAGTTTCCATTGCGTGCCAGGCTCACGGCCGTGTCTTGCAGCGCGCCCATGGAGATGGTTGTAAATACTTGAGCAAAGTTGATTGCGTGTTGTAGAGTGGTAGATCCGAACTCGTACTTGCACGGTGAGGGCATAAAGGCATTGTTGGACTTCAGATGGTCAATGGCACTGATTGCGTGGAGCTCTTCTTGCTGTTGGACTCGGGTTAGTAACTATCTTGAGCTGTGAACAGTATCTCAATACCTACAGAGAGGATGTCCTTGAGAATTTGAACAAGTTCGTCTTTTTTCTGGTACTCAAAACCTGGCACATTATTCGTGACATTGTACAGCAACGAGTTGAAGAAGGCAGTTTCGAAGAACTCATTAAAGACGATGAGTTGATACTGCGCAATATCTTGGGGAGACAGTTTCGAAGGCGCGACATTAGTTACGTTTACCAGTCCATCGCCTGCAGTCTCAATCTGCTGGAGTTGGTCAGGGTCCGGATTGGGGAAGTTGTCGGTATGCGGAATTGTGTAGGGATTTCGTCTGGTCATCTCTATAGTAGGCTTAGACATCGCAGGAACTGCAGCTACGAAACTAGCAGCAGCCGCCACAGCTGCGAAAAGATATTTGATAGAGAGCATTTCGTGATGCGCCAATCCACAAGATTGGGCTTAAGGAGAATGTGATTGTAAGAGTGACAATATAAGAATACCAAAGGCGAGGAACAGCAACAACTTATATAATAGCTATCCCAAGCTCGCAGCCAGTCTGCTGAGAGGCTTGCTTGCTCCCCTCGCTTAACATTTCGCAACACCTAGCCTCCTAATCGAATCAGAGCGGCCAGGTTGGAGATTTAGTAACGCCTCTTTCGTCGTCCTTCCTCAGCTCTAAATCCTTCATGAGGTCATCAAGGCAGGGGATGTGGTATGTAATCACCATTTATTTGACCAAGTTACGACCTTCATGGGCCTTGACTTCTCCAGTCGTTTAGGACGCCACGTCAAATACATCTAGGTTTGACCCTAGTCACGTCGGGAAGGGCGCTACCATCAGCACTAACCGGGACTGATGTGGCGATCGGCAATTAGCAGTCGACGCTGAGGACGTTGTGAGCTAATTAACACGTTCGAACTCAAGCAGATTGAAGTCAACGTGTCGTTTATATCACCCTCGTTTCTTAAGATCGCAGGTATCGCATCTTCAATGAATGATTCGTATGATTCACTGAGATTTTCCACGTATTCTTACACAATTGAGGTGAAGCATCCACCAAAGAGCACTAACTAGTCCCTAAGATTGTTCGAATGACAACTAGGGTCCGCCCTGTATACTTAGAGGTACTCCGTACGTACTTGCCAAATCGGGCCATCGGACTCGGGCAATCGGCGTCGCACAGCCTGATGGTCGCATGGCTTCCCAATTAGGGAAACACGGGGCATGACTCACGGGGCTCCGTTCCCCACTGCACTCCGTCTCGGCCGGACTTCCAAGTCAAAGCTGGCATTAGACGCATGCATTTATATTGAATTCATTGCCACTCAATACCGTATTCCACCTCTACTAGATACATCCATCCATCCAATTGAGTGCGCGAAGGGAGCAGTGCGGTATTTGCCTCGATGTTTTGACCTTATTATTCAACCCCTAATATGATCCTTGTATTCCTATATTCGGAAAAATCTATTAATTAATCAACTATTTAATTATTACCACTATCTAATAGTAAGGATTGAAGTATCTTATTAATTGGTATCCCTGATAGAGACTTCACTGCTCCCTTCGCGCACTCAATGGGATAGTAGTCTTATTACGATTATCACACAGCTCCTGAAGATAATTACCTAAGTCGACCTGTTGCTCGCAGATATAGTTCGTAGCCGTAGCCAATAAATAACAAGTGAGCTCATAGTCATGGGAGCTTTGAAAAGAAATCGCTGCGTTTGTGTGATTCGCTGCTAGTAATGTATGAACATAAGAGACCCAAAAAAATTTGCAAAAGATATTCTCAAACCGATACATAAGTAGTTTTGAGACATTATCCGCCACCATTTACGTTCCTCCCATATGCTCCATCTTCTTAAACATGCCCCATAACCCTTTAAACAGCGACGCTGCTGCTCCCGGATTGCCCATATACCCATCTCCAGGCTTCCCTTCCTTATCTCTCCAAACACCATCCTCTGCCACTCTACCAAAAGCTTTTGTGTTCTGATTTCTTTCAATACCCTCCCTCCATTTATCGCATATCTCTGCGCTGTCAACCATGATATTAATCTCCTGACTGTGAAACCACGATTGTGTGTCTTGGTTACCACTACCCTGCACACCAACAATACCATCTACAATGAGAAGTTTAATATGACATGAGCGTGATTTGAAGGATTGATGTATTGGGTGGTCTTGGTCTTTTCCAACATAATCGTATATGTGCAATAATTTGCGCTCAGGCCCATCTAGTAGAAGAGAGTCTATGAGGCCTTTTGCTGCTTGTTCGTTCGTTCCCCCTTGTCCAGGAATAATTTCACCGGGGTCGTTGTATCCAAAACACACATAGTAGGTAACCTCGACACCACGTTTCAGCGCATCTGCCAGTGCGGGCAGAAGCGGTGCGGCATTGAGGTCTGGTGTTTGGATGAAGACGTTATGCTTCGCGTTGCGGATGAGAGAGAGCCAGGCCTCATTTTGCGGCACATTGACGTTCTTCCCATCCATAGGGCCGTAAGGCGGTCGTGACACCACAACGATAGGAACGGGATTGGTAGTGGATGTAGCAAGGTATGGTGTCATTTCCTGGCCGTCGGGGATGTCTGGACCTGTTGGCTCAATGGGATTCTTGATGGCGAGGTTGAGCTGTCGATTGGCCGCTTGTAAACGAGTCTCGTGTTCTTTATTGGTGTAGCACGACTGCATCCGCGTGAATTCGGTGTCGAGGTCTTCATCGTAGTGTGGATCTTCGGGTGTGTGCTCAGGAAGGTATGCTTTCTCTTGGCCTTGGTCAGCAACTTCTTCTTGATCAGGTCCTTGACCACGTTCAAGATAAAGCGGCTCGTCGCTGATCGTTGGCAAGCCGCCCTCAGTCGCTGGGGAATCATACGAAGGCAGCGGCGGATTGAAATTGCGATCCCAGGTGATGAGCGCTGTGTCGTACAAACTATCCACGATGGGGCCTTCCACATGCGTCATCATCTCCATGTTGGAATTGTCTTCCATGTTATTGCTCATGATCGCAGCGGCTTTGCGATCAATGACGCAAAACTTAGCGTGCAGCGTCCCAAGCACCAGTCTGTGTAAGCTGATGACTTCCAGGTCAAGATTCGGAATCTCGTCCGGTGTAGGAAGTTGGATTCCTTTGCCGGCATAAGTGGCTGGTTTGATATGTTGATGAGCATCAGCCATATTTGCAGCCCCGGCTTTGTCGTACATCATCTTCACAACAACCCTTTGGCCTCTTTTGCCTGCCCGTCTTGACAGTTCGACCAATGCATTCTTTACTAACCGCTGGGCCACCGACGGTGACCATTCACAAGTGATGAAGAAGACCTCTCTCTCGGCACGCACGATGAGATTCGAGACATGGCGAATTACGTCTGCCAATGGCGCGATGACAGTCAGCGGTATTGTCCCATGAGCTCCCATCAATGGCGGTGATACCATTCCCGACATTGGGTCTGCATCCAGGCAATTCAACGAGTCGGCGAACGCTTGCAGAAAGAGAGGGCTAGGCTTTGTCGGCCCCCAGCGACCACATTTGTATGCCAATTCGATATTTTCGGTCGACGCTTCTATACGAGTCGTGTTGGGGTCATGATGTAGGTTTTTTTCGTATTGTCCATAGAGTCGCTTGACGATATTGCCTGGAGATTGTGTGGGGTCTTCGGATATTGCTGAGCTGACAGTGTCTGTCTGTTGACAGAGCTTCACAATATGTTCTGAAAGCATGGCAGCAGATTTTCGATGCGATGATGTCCTGTCGTGAGCTTTAAAACATAGGCACATAACAACAGAGACGCAAGAACATAATACACACGCTCGCATGTAAAGCATAAACTGTGATATTTTAGCAGCAAATATTGACGGTAGCATCCAGTTTTGAGCTTTTAGTTCATGATGGCATTCCAAAGCCACCAGGGCTGTGTGGAGTCCATCACGTATCTGACACAGTGACACGTCATGGAACCCAGAAAAACTTGATGCCCTTGGCAATAGATCTAGATTTGGAAGCCAACTAAGGCGAAGATTGGCTGCTTCGCCACATGGGGATCCCCATCTGCAGTGCCGCAGTTCCGAATCCCCGTTTTCTCCAACATGAGTTTGCCGTTTAGTTTGTCAATTGCTGGGGCCGAATTGCCGCCTGTTCCAATGGGGAACGATGGAAAAGCGCCTCGTGCGACATTATTGAATTACTGCGAGGCTAGCTGGTGGTCTGTCCGAGCTAGCCTGTAAAGCGCAGCGGCGATCAAAGCTTAGCTAACTTTTATCGACAATGGGTAGCCATGAAGCAATCTTGACAGCTAAAATAGGAAATATGGGAATATTTCGGGAGGTGAAGAGGCGTTTCCAGCCTCATAGTGAATCGGGCTACTAAGATTGTCCTGGCCTGTAGCGTCCTCAACACGCGCTAATAAGATAATGAAACATTCTTCTATTAATTCGTGGGCAAATCAATAATTAAGTGTTGGAAGGGGAAAATGGTAGGTCGTTAGATCTGCGGGTTGCATCTCGAGGTGTTAATCCCTAGATACCTTGGACATGTGCAAACTATGCGCGCATTTGTTGCCCTCGCTTGTGGTCGCAACAACTCCTAACACACCATTCGAAAGCAACTCCAAAATTTGCGTAGAAGCTTATATGTACTAACAATAAGAATACCATTCTGTATTGGACTCTGGTTAATTACTACGCGCAGCATCTCTCTTTCCTTTACGCACCATAAGATAGACGGTGCACTTTTGACACCAATCTCTAGATGCCCCACGAATTAAGACACCTCCTGCTTAGACTACTGAGGTTGCAAAAGTATCTTGATAAACCGGAAGACGAAGCGAAGGCTATTATCATTCTGCTTTCTTTTCTAATATCAACGACGGCGTCAAGGTTCCATAGCTGAACATGTTAGCTGATCCAGATGCGCGCAACTAAGGTTTTGCGACGTTAAAAGACTTCGAAGTGCTGGATTGTATTTAGTGACAGATAGCTTGGAAATTGGTTAAAATTAAGACATTTGGAAAGATCATGACCTCATCAAAAAGCATGTAGAGGCGACGTGCCATCAAGAACGCGAGGCAAGGGCGTGTCATTGGAGGGATTGTTCGTTGATTGGGACAATGAAACACAAAACATTTATGAAATGGCAAAGAAAATCAGACCTGCGAGGGATATTCCTGCCATAAGTTCTACATGATTTTCCACTCCCAGTGTCTCCACCAGTCAAGCACCGAACAATGAGGAGTCTCAAGACCCAGTTGCAGCCGCTTAATTTTCTAAACTGATAGTTAGCGCATCTCGTATCAGATGGCTCCAGGAGCATCACATAACCTTCCATATTCATGAGATTGACTTGCATGAGAGAAGTCTGCGGTTTCACAACGGCGATGTAATGCTCCATTTTTTCTCGTCGTCTACCCGCCTATAGGCATATAGTCATATAGATAGCAGGAAGAGTGAACCGCTTGATCGTGCATGATGTATATTATAATAAGTAGTCCTATTGAAAAATTCTAAAAGGAATGAACATGGCCTCCAGAATCACAGTATCTCATCCCGCATGTTGTCGTAGTGGGAAACCGAACACCGCGGGGCAATCCAAGACCATCAACCCGAGCTCCTCCATCTTCTCATCTGTAAATCCATGCTTGCGTTTAAAGATATTGGACTACAAGAGCACTTCAATAATCGTAGATAATCTTCAACTTCATTTATGGGATGGTGAAGTTGGGAGGAACGCAGTAGGGGCTGCCATTTTCGTGGTCAAATTTGCATACTGTCTTGGGCGGGCAAGTTCCAGCGAACTTTAATAGATAATTGTTAATACACACAGCATCTACATTTTAGAAGTTGATAATGTTGATACTTACCACCCAGTAGCCCTCAGTGTTGCAGACTTGCCAGCCGCTGTTGTTCCACAGGCAGGCATAAGTGGCAGGCTTGCATTGCTTTCCAGGAGGGTTGGCAGAAACGACAGAGGCCAAGGCGGCAACAGCGATGGTAGATAACTTCATGTTGAAGAATTGAGAAGCTTGTTGAAGCGAAAGAATATAAAATGTCTGAGAGGTGAAAGTGCTCGAGATGAAGTGATTTGAGAAGATGGGTGATGAGGGAAAACTCCAAATGAAGGGGGGTTCAAGAGAACACTTATATACCTGAAGGGAAGCTAAGATATTCAACACAATTAGGCTACATTACCTCATGATCCCAAGCCGAATATACAGCCTCCATGTGGAAATCTGCACTCATGTCACTAGAAGCCTGACGTAGGGGGCTGTTGGGCATGCTCGTATCTCAAGCAACACGAAGAGCCTTGCGGCAATGACCAATACCGTGATGCTCTATGCTGACTGCCAAGTCTACCGCCAGATCACGATGCATGTATTACCGTAAAAGAGGGCGAAGAAAGCCAGTGGTAGTCGACTTCGGACAGTCGGCATCCACGAGGAGGATGGTTAAAATTAGGTTCGTGGTGGCTGTTCAATGAGCGTACAGAAAAATAAAGCACGCTTCCTTAGTCTATATACACCTTTTTTTGCTCTATTTACATTTATATGACAAGTAGAGCCGCTGTCCAGCCGGGTTAATGGTGAAATAGTGTCATGTCTTGCTCCGGGCAGTCGGCACTTTAGCAGTACGTGACCTAGGCGTTGGCTGGCGGCTGTCTTAATATGGGAATAGCTAGCATTGTAGAAAAACCAGCACGTCAAAATAACTCCCATCGTGACTCGCGAGTCTACCACTGGCGCCACGATGGCTTGCATTATACGAGCAACGCTAGAAACGCTACGAGTTGGGATTCGCCCAGCTAAATCTACAATACGGCTGAAGCCACACGCCATCCCTCCGAGCAGCTAAAGATGAAAGGGTCTGTGGTTGGTGTTGATGCGGGGGCCGGAATCTCTGATGCTAGCGGCACATCGGGCAAGGAAAATCAGCCTTATTCTTAGTAGGCTAAATATAATCCTTCTGCAGTCTGAAGGATGGAAATGTGTAAAGTCAAAATGTGGACGGACCATCGGCGACTGCTCCGTACGTCCCGGCCGATCGGCGGGGTTGGTCAAGCAGCCTACATGCAATACATGTTGAGAGGGGCATTTTAAAAGTAGTAAGGGCACATGACATCATTTTGGGTCGCACAAATAGGCAAAGAAAAATTAATTGATCAGGCTGATTTCTGTCTCTTAACAGCTGCCTGGTTGAAGGATGCGTTAGGTGCTGGGCTGGTCCGTCGATAGCTGGATGGAAATGCCGATGTGGCGCGCAGCCACCCATCATCCAATGACAATGGCATTCTGCAATTTTGGCAGTTGATGAACGCAATGGCTTATAATACTAATGTGGCTCAAAGTCTTTCGGGCAGACATTAGGCAGGTGACTGAAGCCACAACGATTCCAACAGTGAATCGGCAACACCGCCCCGGAGAGGCCTCAGAGCCACTGGGTAATGGACTTGATTCAAGTCGCTGGCTAAAGGAGCCACGAGAACTTGTGACATAATCCAGACTGAAGTCCACCGAACGCGTCGAAGAAATACTTGGGTGAAACGTATGAGGCAAGAGAGTGGGAAGATCATGTAGGTCACCAAATGTAACGAACGCAAGGCAAATTGTGACAAGCTATGAGCAGGATTTCTCTCTCTCATTAAGGCCCTGGATGAGTAATTACTCCACGATCAAAGGCTTAGGTTATGTTTTATCGGTACACAAACATTTAGTAATATCTGACCTCAAAAAAGTACCTAAAATCCGAAGCAATAACGATCTACATACCATAAAAACTTATAAGTTCATTTCTTCTAGGTTTAATGCGGTCTCTATATCTTGCTTTAAGTTATACAGCATCCAGCATCCTAATATCTCGGAAAGAATTCACAAACATTTAGAAAGAGACCTTGCGTCGTTGTGTACCTCAGTGACTCTCGGATATAAGCTATTAGATTATTTGATCAAGTGTTCTAGATAATGTAAGAGGTACAGGAAAACAAGACAAAAAAGCCGGCGGCGTCAAACGAGATAAACTTCGTGAAACTTTGGAGCAATAATTATACTCCGATACCATCTAGCTATCTACCTATCCTAAGTTGCACTAACCGGCCTAGTTCAGTTGAACCATCAGTTCTTGCGGACTGCTGTTCCATGTCCTGAAGTATGTTGTCAATGTAAGAGCCTGCAGCAGAGAGATGGAGAATATGGCCAATGGCGCGGTGAATAGCAAGGAATCGAGGAGATGGCGGTTCAATAGTTCGGTTCTCTATAAGAAAGAGGGGATGGGTTATAGGTAAGAGGTTATTCACAAGCGCACGTGGGAGAAATGTATCGATTCGGTAGGTATTTGGTATATCATCAACGGGCTCGAAATATATGTCAAAGTCCCCAAAAAGTTGATGCAATTTATGCGTGAGAGTTAGTGCGTTGCGTGGTCTGTCAATGTCAGGGCCTTCAATGAGAAGGGTGACGTCGTTGTCAAACATATTAAGTATTTGCAATGCTGATTCTCTAGAAGTATCCTAGGACAGTTAGTACTATAGTTCTTTTGTTAGACGGGCCAACATACGAGCTTGATATTTGAGTTGGTTTTCGTCAACGAATGTGGTAGAATATGTGCAACTTCAAGGAACTCAAACGATGACTCATTCACAAGTGGTTGCCCGTCGTCATCCTGGGCGTTTTCCGACTTTTTCAAGCGCTCTTTAGCCATTTTCTGGTCGAACAAACGCGTGACAACACAGCGATGTCGGTCACGTATTAAGCAGTGGCCTCGGAGAGTTGATAATCTAGCCGACGTTCCCACGAAGGTTTGACCGCCAGCTCGTGTGCTTTGGACAGCAGAATGATAGGCAGGGGATGGCTGAGGAGTTTTTTTGGTTGACGCCCTCACTTTATCGCTCGTCAGTACGGGCTCATCGATAACGAGATAGGAGGGCTCACTAGGCAAAAAAAAGTTATCCACCAAGTAATCAGCAAAGCTGATTAATTTTGACAGAAGCTGTTCCTCCGTCTCCTTGCTTGAGAAGTCTATGACCTCTTCACTGGTGACGGACAATTCCATGGCGCTAAAGAATGATCGCAGTACATTGTCTTTTGATTTCTCAGAGGTTGCATATTCGTAAGTTAATCTTACTAGTTTAGGTCGGTCGTATAGGCTTTTAGAGGCGGGGGTGTCTTTGTTTCTGAAATGATCAACAATAATGTAGAACGTTTCTTCTGCTTGACTGCGCTCTTTTGATTCCAGAGGAGGGCTAGATGAGAAATTGATGACCTTCTCGAGGGATGACTGATGGCGATGATGGTGGCTAGACTCCATCATTCTTGTTAGGTGAGGAGTGGGCGATATGGTGAAAGTGATGAAAAACGGATGCATTAGGAGAATGAACACTGTGCGAATATTGATTTAATAATACGATCTATGCACTGTACATATTCTGACCTAATCGTTGGAAGCACAGTGTTCATAGTGAACTCCATCATTTCATTCAGTGTGCCCCGCACTGTCAATGAAATCCAACATCTACAAAAAAACAAAACCCATGGCTATTATCTGGCAACCAGATTCCGCCATGGACACTCTCGCCATAGGCACTCTCAGCGAATGAGATTGGGGTCGTGATCGCGGATAACGTCGACATTAGCCAAAACCGCCCACCTACTGCGCGAGAGGCAGCATGCTATATCTCACGATTCTGCGATGCCTACAACCCGGGGAATCAAATCGCAGCGGCCCTAGCAGCAGCCCTGAGCATTCCCCTGCATGCAACTACAGCCGCTGTCAGGCCCGGCATGATTGAGCTGCCCAAGCCATGCCTCTCAATAACAGCGGCGGCTGTCCATAATGGCGAGCTTCCAGCTGAGTTTGCATCTATCGGCCATTACATGACACTAAGCCTTTGCACTTGGGCTTTTGCGTCATGCCTGTGGAGCATCTTCTTTGAACCCGACGTCCCATGCAACTTTGCAGGAGCTTGGGTTGGGCCAATTGCGGCGGTTCTCGAGCCCATAATGGAAGAAAATGACCTAGAACTACTATCAAAAGTTCTCTCGTTTACAAAAGCCGCGCCATTGTGGCTCGGTGTTGCGCTCTGCGGCCAAAAAGGGATAAGTAAAGCCATTCTACCCACGCTTGTCGACCTGTGGGATTTCTATGGACGTCCTGATACTGATGGCTCAGCATGGACTGGCATCACTCAATCGTTCATGGATATTGCTCGGTGTGGTCCCTTCATTGTAGATGGAAAGGTATCGAGGGCAGACGTCTGGCGCCTGCGTCATGACTGTCACAATGAGTATCTTGATGATGCCTTCCTACATACACCACCGTATGGATGGCCACCATTTGGTCATATGCAACCAGAGGATGTTGAGCTTGAAATACGGCACCATCTCACATGCTCGCATAGTTGGAAATACAAGCATTGGACGTGGCTACCCAGTGGAATGACGGATGATGGGTTCTTGAAAGACAGCAATGATGCTACAGATGCGCCCCATCTTCCTAAAGGAGATTTTGGTCAGGCATCCAAGAGTATGAATCTCGTTAGTCCATCCGAAACAGCCACGAAAGCTGTCTTTTGGTGGTGCTGTGAACAGGTTGAGAAAGGCTTCGGCGGGACTATTGTACCACGACGATTTGGCCCTGACACGCCGACAAAACCCAATAGGGTTAGCAGTATAGACTCTGAGGGGATTCAAATGGTTGGCGACCTTGGAACTCAATGACTGAACAGGAATTAAGATGAAAATTCATGGGCTACGTATTTTAGATGTGTCTTTAATAGACCCGGAGGGTCCATTTGTCGATGGTTCCTTGAATTCGCTATGCTTAAAGGAACGACGGCATAGGTCTTTTGGCACAAGGATTTGAGGTCTGCTCTCCGCCTTGTGTCAAATGAGCTGTTCAGTCGGGTAAATTTTATAAATTTCATCTTCAATTTGTCATCTAATCTTTAACATGTTAAAAAGTATGGTAATAAATAGTACTAAGCGACCTATACAAGACAAGGCTATTAAATTAAACGAATTTATCAAGCTTTCACAATATTCATATTTATAGATATCACCATAGCGTACAGATTCCACACTCATTTCTCAAACACAAAACACTACGACTACTAACCTCCCACTGCCGACGGGTACGATGCTCACATCAGTCCGCTGCTGTCCAACGTTCCGAACTGGAACGTCCTTCCTTACTGGTTGCTATGATATGCAGTCACTCGGAAGATGCCTAATATCACGGCAAAACTCCCAATACGACATCACCTCCTCTGCCGACCCTTACATAAACAGGAGCCAAAACAACCTAAAGCGCGGGGAAGTCTGGGGAAAACATGCATGGAGTTTTAATATATTCAGACAAACTCCCCAACTTTTCCCCTTTATCAATCAAGCTTACCGCGTTTTTATACCCAATTAAGCACACAATTAGCCGACGGGAACTCCATTCAAAACTCCATGCGGTAAGGTCTTTCGGTCCGTAGACATGCACCTTGATACTTGTTTCTGTTGAAGTGCGACGCGTAGAATTAAATTTACCGTCGTTGCTTCATAGTCTGGCATCACGAGGCGTTGCATTGAGAACCCCCGCAGCAACGGCTCACGACAATTGCCCGATGGCACGCCGAAGCTGGATGAATGCTCTTCAAGTGCTGATTATGGCATCGAGGATGAGGAGGATCGAGCAGAATGTGAACCACCTCGTCAGGCACTTTACCCGGACACTTGGTTTGCGAACCATAGGCTGTGAATTGGGCACTGTCGTCACAGACAACAACTATAAAGGAGAAGGACTGTCATCCAACAAAGCATCTCAAGATCCACCACGATACGGAATAACCATGAGATATTGAGTAGACTCTGACCTCATGCTCAAGATGGCTAGAATCATCGTCAAGGCCGCAATCCTCGGGTGCCTCGCCACCGCTGCCTCCGCTGCTCTTGATGGCAGCCGCTTCCTCTGGTATGACTCGCCCGCCACAGACTGGGAGACCGGCGCTCTACCCATCGGAAACAGTCGCCTCGGCGCAACAATCTACGGCAGCGGCAGCGAAGTCATCTCCATCAACGAAGACTCAATCTGGTCTGGTCCAAAGCAGGATCGCATCCCCCCAAATGGACTAGCTGCACTCCCCAAAGTCCGCGAGCTCCTTGTCGCGAATAACATCTCCGCAGCTGGCGATCTGACCTTGAGGGACATGACGCCGGCAATTGCTGGTGAGAGGGAGTTTAGTTATCTTGGTAATTTGAATCTTGACTTTGGGCATGGAAGTGGTATGACAAATTACTTGCGCTGGCTTGATACGCGACAGGGCAACGCTGCCGTCTCGTATACCTATAACGGGGCCGATTACTAGTACGTCGTCTAATGCTGCATTGAAGCTGCGGCAATTGGCTAACGAATCCACTCTTCAGTCGTGAATATATTGCCAGCGTCCCAGCTGGTGTCATTGCCGCGAGGTTCAATAGCACCAAGTCTGGCAGCCTGACTCTGAAAGCTTCCTTCTCACGACTAGAAAACATTATCAGCAACGTGGCATCCACTGATGGGCGTGTCAATGCAGTGACTCTGCGAGGATCAAGCGGCCAGGCAGCACAAGACAACCCCATAACGTTCACTGGAAAGGCTCGATTCGTCGCTAACGGAGGTAAATCCGCTGCTCAATCTGACTCCATGTTCGGTATGCCCACCGTAACTAACTCCATCAACAGCTCAGTTTAACGCCTCGGGCGATACTCTTACCATAACGGGGGCAACGACCATCGACGTGTTTATTGATGCTGAGACAAACTACCGCTACTCAACGCAGCAGGCGTACGAGACTGAGATTGATCGCAAGCTCAGCGCCGCTATCTGCAAAGGCTTCCCCCGTCTCCGCAGTGAAGCCCTCGCAGACAGCAGCTCTCTTCTCGGCCGCGCCTCCATTGATCTTGGCAACTCTCCAAACGGTCTTGCAAACCTCCCCACCGACCAGCGCATCCAACAAGCTCGCAGCAACTTTCAAGACACTCAGCTCGCGGTGCTTGCATGGAATTACGGACGTCACCTGCTTGTGGCTTCGTCTCGCAATACCGAGGCCGCCATCGACATGCCGCCTAACTTGCAAGGGGTGTGGAACAACAAGACCACAGCCTCATGGGGCGGCAAATTTACCATCAATATCAATACCGAGATGAATCTCTGGTCGGCTGGGCAGACCAACATCATTGAGACGCAAGAACCGCTCTTTGACCTTCTCAGCGTGGCCAAGCCACGCGGGGAGGAGATGGCCCAGAAACTTTATGGCTGCAATGGTACCGTCTTTCACCATAATCTAGACCTCTTTGGAGATCCCGCCCCGACAGATAACTACACATCGAGCACGATGTGGGTAGGCGGCGCAGCGTGGCTCTCACAGCATTTGATAGACCACTACCGGTTCACTGGCGATTTGGAATTCCTCCGCAACACGGCGTATCCGTTTCTTGTCGACGTAGCCACGTTTTTCCAATGCTACACCTTTGAGTGGGAAGGAAATAGAGTCACCGGGCCATCTTTATCTCCTGAAAACACATTCGTAGTCCCAGACGACGCCCGGAATGCAGGCCAGCAGGCGTCCATGGACATTGCTCCCGAGATGGATAACCAACTCATGCGAGACGTCATGTCCAATATTCTCGAGGCAGCTGAAGCACTGAACATTCCCAGCTCAGACAGCACTGTCAAGGCAGCAGCCGACTTCCTGCCCCTGATCCGGACCCCTCGAATCGGCTCCTATGGCCAGATCCTGGAATGGCGCTCCGAGTATGGCGAGACGGACCCGGGCCACCGACACCTCTCCCCCTTATACGGGCTTCACCCATCGCACCAGTTCTCACCGCTCGTCAACGACACGCTCAGCAAAGCCGCCAAGGTGCTGCTCGACCATCGCGTGTCCGGCGGCTCGGGCACCACGGGCTGGAGCCGCACCTGGCTGATCAACCAGTACGCGCGCCTCTTCTCCGGGGACGATGCGTGGAAGCACATCGTGGCCTGGTTTGCCACGTATCCCACCACCAGCCTGTGGAACACAGATCACGGGTACAACTTCCAGATCGACGGCAACTTCGGCTTCACCAGTGGCTTGACGGAGATGCTGCTTCAGAGCCACACCGGCACCGTCCACCTCCTGCCAGCCCTGCCCACGGCCGCAGTGCTGACAGGGAGTGCCAGCGGGCTGCTGGCCAGAGGGGGCTTCGAGGTGGATGTAAGCTGGCAGGGAGGCCAGTTCAGTAGGGCTACGGTGAGGTCAGCACGCGGGGGGACCCTGACGCTAAGGGTTTCGGACGGGCAAGGCTTCAAGGTGAATGGATCGCCGTACAGTGGCGCGATTCAAACCACCAAGGGTGCAGAGTACAGCATCACGACTTGAGGGGGGGAGGGGGAGGGGGAGGAGGAGAAGATGGCTACGTATGTTGTTTGGGACTAACAAGCGGAATATTGCGAACGATGATGAGTGAGAAAATAGCAGAATACATTATATCAAATTATAATTTGCCACCATGCTGACTAATTTTGAAACGACCGCCCTTTTATGCAATCTTTGTTTGTCTTTGATTGCTGTCTTGCGACCTGATAATAACATCTTTACCATCACCAACCATCTTCAAGCCAAGCACCTACTCATACGACAATAGTCTCTAAATAAGATTTTAAAATCCTCACCGCTGCTTACATTTTTATTATTTTTCGATCTCTTTCGGGCCTCGTACCCCAATATCCCCCGTTGTCAGATTTTGGCGTGATGCGGCCGGAGCAAGCCTTGCCTCGCCTCGCCAAAGGTACCAAATGCGGCGGCGGCGTCATCCTCAGGCGCCATGATCTGACCCATCCTGCCTCAATTATCGTAAGACAACACAGCCGCCAATGCGCGTCTATGTGCCTCAAGCCGATGAGACAACTCCACCTCTTAAGCTTCTTCGGGCGATTTCATGTATAGATACCTTTCCCGCTTACGGTTTTGGGCCACCATTGCATTGCAATCCATTCCTCCACCACCACCACTACTACCATCGCCCAGGGCCTGCTGCTGTTTTGTGCTCAGCTCAGAGGCCAGGAAATATTAGCGCCGCATTGCCGGTTCTTGCAAGCTTCCAATCCGCAAAATAAGCAACATGGCTGCTTACACGTGGGGGGACGCCAACAAAACATGCTGTTGTCCAGTTCGCTGCCTTGGGATATTTTGGGCATTTACCCATCGGAGCGGAGGGGGGACCCGGTCGAGATTGTGATGAGATGAGATTGTCAATTGAACGTATAAATAATGGGGGGGGGTTCCGCTCCTGTTCTCTTTCTGACGGAGAGATTTATCATAACTTTCCTTTTTTTTTTTTTTTCTTGGTTTGTTTCCATAGACAGACGAAAAGACAACAACGAGAGAGACAATCTACACAAGATGAGTAAATCCTACGATTTCATCATCGTTGGCAGTGGGCCAGCCGGCTCTGCCCTAGCTTGGCAACTCGCCTCAACACCAAAGAAGCCGTCCATTCTCCTCGTCGAGGCCGGCCCTAACCACGACGACATCAGGCTTCGCATCGAAGCAAACAAACTCCTCGCCCAGTTCAATCCCGCTACAGGATGGGGCTACCAGAGCACGCCCAACCCTTACCTGGACAACCGGGTCATCGGTCTCTCCCGCGGTAAGGGCCTCGGAGGCTGCAGCCTGATCAACTACACCCTCTGGACGGAGGGCCTGGCCGAAGACATGGAAAACATGGCCAAGATCACCGGCGATGACGCCTGGAAGTGGGTGAATGTCAAGGAGCGGTACAAGAAGCTCACGACGCAGCACGTCGAGCCCAGGGATCTCCAGGGGAGGGAGAAGTACATTTCTCCCAAGCCGGGCAACTATGGAACTTCTGGGCCGTTGCATCTCGGCTATTCACAGGTAATCGACAAGGAGAGCTTAGATATAGTAGACCGCTGGGACCAGGCAGGCTACAAGCTGCGGTCTGATGTCAACGACGGCACCCTCCTGGGCCTTGGAGTCTATCCGTTGACAACGTATCGCGGAACCAGAATCATAGCCTCTGACCTCCTGGCCGATGCGCCGCCCAACCTAGAGATCATCACCGAGGCGCCGGTTCACCGCGTTCTCTTCGAGGGAACCCGTGCCGTCGGCATCGCCACCATTGACGGCCGCACATTCACAGCCACCAAGGAAGTCATCCTCTCCGCTGGCTCCATGGACTCCCCCAAGCTGCTCATGCACTCGGGCATCGGTCCCGCCGACCAGCTCTCCAAGTACAACATCCCCGTTCTTCACGAGAACCCCAACGTCGGCCAGAACTTCCAGGACCACATCATCGCAGCCATCCGCTTCCAGCTCCCCGATCACACCTCCTCCCTTCCCGCCTATTTCAACGACCCAGCCGCGCAAAAGGCCGCGTTGCGGGAGTGGGAGCTCTTCCGAACAGGACCCCTAGCCACCATCTCAGGCACCATGGCCTTCATCTTCGCCAAGAACGAGGCCGTCCTCAAGAGCGAGGAGTTTGCCGCTCTTCCAGAAGCAACGCGCGCCCGTATCAGCCATCCAGACATGCCCACCTTCGAAGTCGGGTTTGGCCTCCCAGACTCTGGGTATTACACCAATCCTGGCAAAGATGCCACTTTCGCCGCCCACTTCCTTCTGCAGAACTGCCAAAGCCGCGGCGCCTTCACCCTGCAGTCATCCGATCCATCTGTGCCGCTGCTCTTCGACACCAACTACCTGAGCCACCCGTACGATCGCCGTCTAGCCATCGAAGCCGCCCGCGAGGTCAAGCGGGTACTGCACAGCCCGCCCTTCTCCAATGATATCGTAGCGTATCTAGACGAGCCAAAGAGCGACAGCGACGAGGACATCCTCGCTTGGGTCCGCACACTTGCCGGGACAACCCTCCACATGTCCGCCACGTGCACTTTGGGCAAGGACCAAGTCAAGGACAAGGCGGTCGTAGATGAGAAGTTCAAGGTGTTTGGTGTGCAGGCCCTGAGAGTGGTGGATAACAGCATCTGGCCTGTGCTGCCGACCAGTCACATCCAAGCACACGCCTATCAGCTTGGTATGATTGCTTCGGAGAAACTGATAGAAGAGTATGGGCTGGCCTAAGCGATAGATTTTTATTGTTCAATTTTTTTTATAAGTTAGAGTAATGAGACTAAGTCAAAGTTCATGTGTATGTGTCTATAGTGAATGAGTTGATGTACCGGATGAGCTAATCATCAAAAAACAGTAGGGGCGATTGATCTGCCAGGTTCTAACAGAGATAGTAGCGTTATATACAAGTGTCATTAAGTACAATATTACATTAGAGGTGAGTTTTTTGCCAACCTCTTGACAGAAGATTTTCCCTTTTCAACGCCCAAACCCCCAGAAGTGTAAAGCAAGATAGCGCCGCTAATCAACATTTTGTGCCTCGCACATCTTTCTATACATTCCTCCCTGTGCAATAAGCTCTGCATGTGTGCCCATCTCTTCTATGCGACCGCCATAAAATACACAAATCATGTCGGCGTCTTTAATTGTTGAAAGTCGATGGGCAACAGCAATCGTGATGCGATCGCCCTCCTTAGCGGCCTGGGCTAACGCACTTTGGACTATCAACTCGCTCTCCCGATCGAGAGCACTTGTGGCTTCGTCAAGAAGCAGGACTTTTGGGTTTCGGATGAGTGATCTGGCAATGGCAATACGCTGTCTCTGGCCACCTGATAGTTGTGAGCCGTTCTGGCCAGCAGCCGTGGCCAGGCCGTCAGGAAGAGAGGACACAAAGTCCCAGGCATTAGCGGCACGGAGAGCAGCCTCAATCGCAGAGTCAGAAACTGCAGTTTCCACGGTCTTCGAAGAGGTGGATGGTCTGTCTGAAGGAGAATCTTGATCGTCAATCCCAAGAGCTATGTTCTCACGGATTGTGCCTTGAAACAGGGTTGGTTCTTGCTGCACCAGTGAGACGATACGACGGTAGAGACGGGGATTCAGCTCGGTAAGACTGTCGCCCGCGATACGAATACTCCCAGTAGAAGGGTCATAGAAGCGTTCAAGCATGGCAATCATGGTGGACTTGCCGCAGCCAGATGCACCAACAAAGGCAAAGAACTGGCCACTCTTGATCTGCGACAACATGAGATACTATCAAAGACACCAATCAGGACTTCGGTGACACTTACCTCTAGGTCTATTCCCCGTAATACAGGTGCGTCTGGTCGCAAAGGATAAGAAAAGCGAACCTTGTTGACAGTGATCGGCCCTCCTGCCTTGGGTCCGAATTCCCGATTTTCCGGCGTCTGCTGGACTACAGGTTGAAGCTGACGCAGCCAGAAGATATAATTGGCTGCGTTCTTTCCCTTGGTTATGCCTTCACAGCTAATGTCAGTCCTTGCATATTCGGGCTAATAAGGTAGAGGTTTCTCACTTGTCGAGAATTGAAATAATTGGGATGTGGCTTGACCTGAATAGAACACCGCCATGAACGTAACGAAAAAGGCGTGCATACTTGTCTCGCCAGTTGAGACAAGACGACAACCATACCTATGAATGTTTAAATCAGTATTCTAATGGTAAAGACTTTGACTAAGCACTTACCAGAAACCCAACGCCAGGAACCAGTACTCAATCGACTGCGTCAGAGCAAAACACACCATCATGATCGACATTGGCTTCACTGAGCCAGCGACGGCGTGGTCCAATTCATCAGTGTAACTCTTCAAGACTGACTCTTCAATGGCTAGTGATGAGACAGTTCGAATGGCGTTCACAGCCTCTGAAGCAATGGCTGAACTCTTAGACAGGCGAGCCGATACCTGATGGTCCAACTTGACGTCGAATCTAATCTTGAACCAACCAGCAGCAATCATCGGAGGGAGGCCAGCGAAAACGACGACCAACCCCAGCTTCCAGCTATAAGCAATTCCAAGTATGCTACATGCTCCAACATTAAAGATTGCAATGAGGATCAGACCAATGTTAAACCCCATCAGTTCAAGGATCGCCTGTGGGTTTGCATCTACTCGGCTAGTCAGAGCGCCAATACTGTTCTCCGGTCTGTCAAAGAATTGAAGGTCTTGCCGAAGCATGCTGTCCAAGCTCTGGCGTCGAAATTTGTGGCTCAAATTCTGTAGGTGTGTTATTAGCTTCTGCAATATTACCAGAGCTTCTACTCTAAACAAACCTGGGCAATAGTATTGGTGGCATATCCCAGCAAAAAGTAAGAGATAAAGATGCCTGCTGCCATGACAATGAACATGGAAGCAAGAAAGTTTCCGCGGCTGACCATCTCTGAACCAGTTAATGTAAAGACATCCATTATACTTGACAGAAGAAGGGCTTGGCCCGGGAAACCAGCAGCTGCAACATATCAGTATGTGACAGATAACATAGTCGAATATTCCAGCATCACTCACATGATCCGAGACACCCCAACAAGACGATAACATATGCCCATTTCAACTCTGGTGACTCAACCACAAGACGCCACACGATCGTTAGAAAGCCTTGCTCCTGGTAATGCTCATAGTTATCGCGATCTCTTTGCAAATTTATGCGTGTCTGATCTTCCGTCGCATACCGACTTATAGACTTGACTAGGTCGGCCGGATCCCTGATGTCCGAATCATCCTGTTCATCCGAGTCGGAGTCCTCTTGGCCCTTGGTTACCGCCAAGTCTTGTACGCGAATCAGGTGTGCGTAAACACCATCTTTTTCCATAAGATTTGTGTGATTACCTTGTTCGATTATTTTCCCATTTTTCATCACCACAATGTTGTCGGCTTTGCGAATGGTGGCTAGCTTGTGCGCGATGACGATTGTCGTGCGGCCTTCTGATGCTCTGTCCAATGCCTGCTGTACTACGGCTTCCGAGTGAGCATCTAACGCGCTCGTGGCTTCATCGCATAATAGGATTTTTGGATGTGAAATAATGCTTCTAGCAATGGCAACGCGTTGCTTCTGCCCGCCGGACAGCAGGCCGCCTCGTTGTCCAATATGCGAGTCGTACCCATTGGGCAGTTCAGAAATGAAATCGTGGGCAAATGCTATCTTGGCAGCTGCCTGCACTTGCTCCATTTTCTCCTCGCGAGATGAATTTTCCCATTTGGTGCCAACCAGTCCGTGGGCAATGTTATCAAATACTGAGCCTTGAAACAGCACCGGCTCTTGTTGGACCAGTCTGACATTCTTTCTGAGCCAATTCAGATTCAGGGTATCAATCGGCTTGCCATCAAGCTTAATAGATCCAGACTTAGGGTTATACCAACGTTCAATAAGACCCACGATTGTGCTCTTCCCTGAGCCACTTTGACCCTGGGGCTAGAGATTAGTTCGCTGCAGACAATTTCATAATCGTGGATGATTGAACTCACTACTAATGCTGTGACCTTTCCAGCAGGTATGTTTAGTGAAAAATTATCCAGAACTGTGACGCCAGGACGTGTAGGATATTCAAAGCTGATATTGTCCAGTTCCAGATGCCCGATAACTTCCGAGGGTCGTTCACCAGCAGCATCAAAAGGATCAATTCTTGATGGTCGGTCAATTAGTTCAAATAGCTTGGCGGCCCCAGTGGCAGCTCGGGTGAAATCAATGAAGTATGGCGCAAGCGAAGTCAAGCTAATGGCAGCGATTGTGACTGAGAACAAAACCGTGAAGATGTCACCCGAGGAGTCGATGTCTCCTTTCTGAAGGAGATTGATACCTTGCCAAAATGCCAGGCCAAATCCCAAATAAATAATGGTATATTCAGCTGAAAAGAAAATGCCGAATATGGAAGAAAGCTTATTCCCCCACCGATGCGCTTCAGTAAGATGCTCATCAAATTTGCTGACAAGCCTAGATCTCATATTAAAGGCATGGACAGTTCTTGCACTGCCTAAGATCCCCTCTGCAAAAGCATTAGCTTTAGCAAGAGTGCCAAGCATTTCTGTTTCGATAGCAGCTTCAATAAATCCCACAACCGCCATGACAATGATAGTTGCTGGGGCAATGCACAAGGTGATTAATGTAAGTTTCCAACTGGTAACAAAAGCAACGATGAATGCGGTGATGAATGCGGAGACGCCTTGAAAAGTGAGCCCTAGCTTTTCAGCGATGCCACCTTGGATCATTTTGCCGTTGGAAGTTGCCTGAGTGGCAATCGATCCCCCAGTACCGTGGTCATAGTACGCAACCTCTTGGCTCAAGGCAGACCTCAAGTACGCATAGCGAATATTTCGAACAATTCTGTAAGCGTTGTACGTCAAGAGCGTATTATATATGTAGGAGAGCGCGAATCTGCCGATGCCAAGATACACAAAGTAGAGACTGGATACTGTTAGCTCATAGAACTACCACGACTTTTGTCATAAGCCGAGGCCAGGATAATTTTCAACAAGGCAATAGGAATGGGCACTTACGCTAGCTTTCCGGATTCATGACGAAAGTGAGATGCAGAAGCCTTGTCCGAAATGAAGTCAGTGATGGTGGTGACAAAGCTGCCAAAAATGAGGTTCTGGAGAGCCAGGGCGGCGCCTGAAGCAACAGCTGCAACAATCGAGATGGCCAGGATAACATGTTCTGTGGGTCCCGTAAATGAAAATATTTTCTGTGAATTGTTAGACTCACTTATTGAACATGAGGTTTCAGCAACTCTATATCACTCACTAGATAGGGATTTCCAGAGGCGGGCTTTATTGAAACCACGTCTTCTTTCGGTATGTCCACGACGGCATCTTCTTTATCAACAGCTGCTGGACTCCCCCCTTCAGTAGCATTCGTCTTCTCAGAGGCCACCATCTTGGCTGACTGTCTTTCGATATATCACCGTTGTGGCTAGAATGACGATTGCTGGGTTGCGCGCAGGTGGGTTTCTCGCGCTGAGTGAGAGCAGTGCGCTTGCTCATCAGACCAGGCCAGCCAGTCCTTTTGTGAAAAAATCATTGATTATTACTTGACGTTAGACTATATGCCGATGCCACATATTGCCACGTTCAAAGTCCCATTGGGAAAGTGTTGCGTAGACGGCAAGCAGACGCGCAGGCACGCCAAGTCCAGCGTCGTAGTCCGATCCACCACGTTATTTCTTTAGTTGATCGGGATCCGTACTTTCCGGAGTCCGCAACTCCACCTCCGCAGATCTGTAGAGAGGATTGTAAGCCAGCGCCCGGATTGAGACAAAGCTGAGCCAAAGAAATTTTCCAACAGAACGGGAGGAAGACTTTGAATAACTACTTTAGGCTTCAGCCGGCTGCCGTGAGGTGGCGCTGGTCACACCACATTGCTGTGAGCTATCCTGAAAAGGGCTAATTTACAGCGACGCTAACGCCGACGACGACTTGAGAGAGCCTTGGGTAGTTTCCTTGGCATCTTCCCGATGACTCATCGGTTGAATTCGTCCATCTTCGTCTTGTGGCTTGGGAATGAATCAGGATGCGGCAGCTCTTTGCTAAAGGCTATTTTGGGCCCGTAGGAACTTTGTTTTGGGAAGCAACTTGTAAGCCGCCACGTGATGTCAATTCGATTTAGTGCAAATTGCCTGCTGTAGGGGACTTGCGATAACGAACTCCTCATGCACTCATAAATGCATTTATCCGGAATCAAGTTACTCCATCGCGAGAGGAACTTTTGTCTAGTTGTTCCTGTACCGAACCATATTAAAATTTCAGTATCTTAACAACTCCATTGACTTAAGCACCGTCTCAAAGGGGTTTTCTAGGAGCGTTGGTGTTTTGTGAATGTTTTCTAGGGTAAGCATTCAACGGTGAATGAAATGGCTCAGAGACATCAACGCATTGACCATGTTCTCATGATTGAAGTAACTAGAAGTTCCGAAAAAGAACACCCAGCAAGCAATAATATAGCTAGGCCTAATAATATTGTTGTTGTATCTGCATAGAGTCGAAAAAGGGCCATCATGTCCGCGATGCAAAACATGGCCAAAAAAAAGGCTTCAGAAAGCTCACAGGCTTGCGTTTGTGAGTCGCACAATGATGAAATCGTACCCACGACTTGCACCAATGCACAGCTACCCCGCAGCGCCCCTGCAAGATAGCGAGGTTGGGCGCATTGATAGGCTATAGCTCCTTAATTGCCCGCTGCCAGTAAGAAAAAAGGCCCACCGCATGGCGCCTAGAGCTGCTGTTTTGGGGCAAGCTCACCCGTAGACCCCCTGGGAATTAAGCCTAGTGGGCAGAAGCCACTGCATCCATGCTTTGGGCCTCCGAGCTCCCCAGGTGCGTAAGCATCACTTTCTGGCCTACGTCTTATCATCGCCTCTATGCCATAAGCTCTGTGTTTCAGTTCCTTCTTTTCCTCCCTTTGCCTCTCCATCTCCCTTCTCTCGCCTACTTTCAGCCTTCCTGCTGCGAGAAGCACAACCATCAACAATGGATGAGAAGGCTGGACTTCCGCCTTATAGCGTCGTAGAGCTGCCTCCTCCAGGCAGCTCTCGTCCAAACGCTTGTCGATTTCGCGCCCGACGAGCTGCCTTTCGTCCGTCCCGCACCTTCAAATTGATCGCTGTCGCTTGCTTGACTTTGCTTGTTGTAGGTCAATGGAAGCAGATCTGGAGGGATGACGCGAATGCTCCTAGATTGTCCTTAGAGAAGCTCAATGACGACCTGCGAACCTGCCAAAAGCTGCGACACAAACCAGAGGACCCCATTGGCCTGGGCCGTGACAAGAATGCCAGGTACGTGGAAGGCAGCAAGCCAACCCTCATCAAGAATGCGACTATTTGGATTGGAGAGCCTGTCCAAGGTACCAGCGCGGAGGATGCGCGAGCTGGCAAGGGCTGGGAGTGGATCAAAGGAGATGTTCTACTTGAACATGGTCTCATCAAGCGAGTCGAAGCGAATATTGCGACTAGCTCTGTGTCCAAGGATACGCTCATTTTCAATGCGGCGGGACGGCAACTGACTACTGGCATCATCGACATGCACAGTCATGCTGGCGTCGATTCCCTGCCCAGCCTCAGTGGCTACGACGACACCAACGAACTATCCGCAGACATTACACCATGGGCTCGCTCCATTGATGGCCTCAACCCTCTGGATCCCCAGATTCAGGTCATCAAATCTGGCGGTGTCACCACGTCACTCATTCTCCCGGGTTCTGGTAACAGCATTGGTGGCGAAGCCTTTACCATCAAGCACGCTGTTGGTCCCAAGGATGGTCGTAAAGAGATCAGTGTCCAAGATATGTTGGCAGATCCGGATCGTAACTGGCGATACATGAAAATGGCCTGCGGAGAGAATCCCAAGCGAGTTCATGGTGGCATTGATAGAAGACCTTCTAGTCGTATGGGCGAAAGCTACAACTTCAGGCATGCCTTTGAACGGGCAAGTGCTTTAATTCAGAAGCAGAATGACTGGTGCGACAAGGCCGAGGCTCTTGGAGTTGACAAGCTGGACGAATACCTGCCGCAGGTACTGCACTGGGAGTCGCTTGCAGCGGCGCTTCGGGGTCAGGTTCACATCAACACGCATTGCTACACTGTCATCGACCTCGAGGCCATGGTTGACCACTCGAATGAATTCAAGTTTCCAATCCGCGCCTTCCACCATGCTCACCAAACTTTCCTCGTCCCTGAGGTAAGTTATCTTGTTTTTTCCAGCTACCAAGTGAATCAAGAACTGACTGGCAACCTTAGATTCTCAAGCGAACGTGGGGTGGCCGGCCACCGGCCTCTGCTCTATTCGCGGACAATATGTTCTATAAGACCGAATCGTACATTGGCTCTGAGTTCGCTGGGAAATATCTCTACGAAGCCAACCTCACCACGGTCTACGTGAGCGATAATCCGGTCCTGAATGCTCAACATGTTCTGTTTGAGGCTGCTAAGGGTTATCACTATGGGTTACCATACCATGCCGCTCTTTCGGCTGTTACAACTGCACCTGCTGAGCTCCTTGGTTTGGGAAAGCGCCTTGGTAAGGTCAAGCCAGGCTTTGATGCCGATATTGTAGTCTGGGACAGTGACCCTCTCAGCGTTGGGGCAACTCCTGTGCAGGTCTGGATTGATGGCACGGCTCAATTTGAGGACCCTGTTGAGCTGGCCAAGAATCCCAGCGGACCCATCACCCCCAATGAGGCCTTGGCCAACATCATTGAGGAGCCCACTGAAATACAAGATGTTGTTTTCCACGGCATCACCAAGGTTCTTTTGTCGGATGACTCAATCGTTGATGCTCAAGACAAGCCTTTGGATGTGTTCGTTTCCAAGGGCAAGATTGCCTGTGTTGGTCCATGTGGACCCGAACATGAAGCTGCTGCTCGTGCTACCAAGAATCACGTTGAGCTCAAGAATGGCTACCTCACCAACTCCTTTACCGGTGTAGGTGGAACCATCGGACTGAATGATATTGATGCCGAAGATGTGACTGACAACGGACCCAACCTCGTTGCCTTTTCACGGGCTGTTGACGGACTTCGACTTGATGGCAAGAAGCTCCACGTCGCAGCCAAGTACGGTGTCACCAAGGGAATCTCTGCGCCAAAGTATACGGGCGGCAAGACCCATCATGGTACTAGTGTTGGTTTTGTCACATCTGCGAAGACACTTGCCGAGAAGGGTGCTGTGTTCGACGCCGACGTTGCCGTTCACTACACGCTGGACCTCAATGCTCGTGCATCAGGCAGTTACTCTGACCTTTTTGGACGATTGCGAAAGATTCTCTTGGAGTCTGTCAAGTCTGAGAAGCCAGTGGATGATGTGTATTCCGAACAAGCCTACCTGAAGCAGGTCGTCGAGGGCAAGAGAGTGCTGGCTTTGACCATCAACAATGCAGATGGCATCGCTACTGCCCTGAAAATCAAGCGCCAGGTTGAAGAAGTCTCAAAAACCAAGATCAAGCTCGCTATTCTCGGTGGTGCTGAATCTTACCTTGTGGCTGACGAGCTGGCAGCTGACAAGGTTGGAGTGATCCTGCTCCCGCTCCAGGCCCACCCGGAGCAGTGGGACCAGCGCCGATCGCTTCCCGGTGCGCCGTTGAGCAACGGCACCACCATTGACTACCTGTTGGATGTTGGGGTGGCTGCGGCTATTGGCCTGCCAGAGGACTATTATGTGCGTGACCTTGGCTTCGACGCCGGTGCTGCGTATCGCAATGGCAACGGCAGGCTGAGCGAGAAGGCCGCGCTGGATCTGGTGAGCGTGAATGTGCACAAAATTCTCGGCAGCAAGGTGCCTGAAGAACAAGAGAAGACACACTTTATTGTCAGTGAGGGAAGTCCATTGGATATTGGGTCGAGAATCAAGGCGGTTGGATCTGGGCGAGAGTCTGTCGCTGTTTTTATTTAGACGCCCAATGCGGGAGTGGTAGAATATACAGAGAGAGATTTCAGGCTGATTAATACATAACTGCATAAAACGGCCTCAAAACATCTCATTATTATACCAACCAACTTGCTGATGAATATGGGATCTTTTGTCGGCTGACCAAAGCGAGATCTGCACATTAGATCGATCTGTCCCACATTCCGGACGGCGGCACCAGCGGCGGAGCACAGGCGGCCATTTGTCTTTCTTTTTCGGATGCAAAGTGGGATGTTGCCGCACCGCCTGGGATACGGCCGCGCGATAATGACCAACCTGGCGTGCCAGCCCACCACGGCGGCGGGATATGCTAGATGGCCTTGTCAGCCCCCATTGGCCACTACGCTTACTTTGCGGTGCGTAAGTGTGCTGTAGGACCAGTTGCTTAGGGCTAATGGTTGTATGTTTTTGCATTATTTAATGGGTTTGGCACGCTTGTTGTACATGAGGAGATACATTCATTGAATTAACGAAGGCGCAAAGGCGGGGCCGGATGGATAGAAGGGCAAGGAAGGTTGGCTATGTGGCGCCGCGCTTCTTATATAAAAGGAGGCTCGTGAGTTCATTCATTCATTCTCGATTTCTTAATTCCTCTTCACTTTACAAAACAAGATTCGGATCTCCCATAACTCGCATACCCTTTTAAAGCCGTATGAGTGTGGTTATATGAACATCTTGGAGTTTTGAGTAATTTACCAGCCGATGATAGCATAATAACACTCGACAAGATAAAAAAAAAAAAAAAAAGAGAAGCAGAAAGAAGAAAGAAGAAAGAAGAAGCCGTTGTTGATGAGATTGACGCCTAGACGAGTGGTTTCCTGGGTTGGCAGACTGGTTATTCTCGTCACGCTGTTGCGCTACGCCTCGACATTTGTACTGAGACGCAAAATGACTGTTGCACCAGTTATTGCGCTCTCCCACGGGGGAGGTGAGACGAGCTCCGTGTCTTCCGCAGCACAGTTACCCAAGACAAGACAATACAGACACTAAACAGGTTTATTTTTTTCGGAGCAGGCCCCCTTCCTATACTAGGCGACCCTTCTCACAAGGAACTCACCCGCTCTCTCCAGCAGCGGGTGCCCAAGATCCTCAAGCTGGGCACGCCGGAGCAGCCTCGGGCGATTGTGCTGATTATGGTGCACTGGTTGACTGTCAATCCGATAATCTCATTTGGCACCTCTCACGACTTGATTTATGACTACTACGGCTTCCCGGCTGAGTCGTACAATCTCAAGTACCCAGCCAAGGGGGACGAAGATCTCGCGCGGCAAATCAAGTCCCTCTTCGAGCAGCAGGGCCTCAAGCCCGTCCTGGACGCCAAGCGCGGCTGGGACCACGGCGTCTTCGTGCCCCTGCTGCTCGTGCACCCGGAAGCCAGCATCCCCATTGTCCAAGTCTCGGTCCTGGAGTCCGAAGACCCGGACGCCCAGCTCCGCATGGGGGCCGCACTCTCCAAGCTCCGGGAGAGCAACATCGCCATCGTGGGCTCGGGCTTCGCCTCCCTCCACAACTTCAAGGGCTTCAACCTCCTAAGGGCTGGGACGCCCGCCCAGGTCCAAGACTGGAGGGGCAAAGTCGGCGCTTGGAACGACGCCCTGACGGATGCGGTGGGCGCGGAGGCCAAAGCAGAGAGGTGGAAGAAGGTGTCTGCCTGGAGGGGGTTCCCGCACGCGAGTGACATCCATCCCCCTAGGGGCGGAGAGCACTTTTCGCCGTTGGTGGTGTGTGCGGGAGCGGCGCTGGATGGTGAGAAGGCGAGCGTGTACAAGGACCAGTATCTGGGAGTAGGGATTAATACGTATTACTGGGGTGCAGAGACAGTTGCGTAGAGTTAGAGGGAGGGGGGGGGGGGGGGTACGTAATTGATGACTTTGTTCACTTGGATGGAATGCTTCACTTTGATCGATCGTGATGAAGTGGTGTGAAAAGCCGTTGGAACGCTCGCTGTGAGTGAGTGATGTAGGCTGTTTTGGTCTCCAGATTTGAAGAAATAGTGGTAAAGCTGTGGGTTGAGACTTGTGTAGATTCGAACTAAGCATAGTCATGAGCATTAAAATCTTTATATATATATATATATTTCTCTCACATAATTATGGTAGGCTGCTGTTGCGGTCATCTTGCGTATTGGGATCACGCCTCTGACTTATCTAAATATCCTCTTGACAGCATCAAGGAAGCAAAGCTGTCACTGAGGGATCCTGACTGGTAATGGCCTGTGCTGATTAAGACATGAATACTTCCTATTACTAGATGAAAGTAATTAGTAAATGAAAGAATCTTCTGGTCTACTAGAAATAAAGTATATATCAAGAACTAGAGAAGAAACCCCAGGATTCAGAGGATAATTCTAAGTCCTGACGCCGTAGAAGAGAGCCCAAAGCCGTGGATCATAACAACTATCCTATTTTCTGATCAATTCTAATGGTATATGGTATGATTACACATGTCACTGAATAACGTGGTGGTGAGTGAAAAGAGAGAGAAAAATTGTTCCCATGAAAAGGGCCACCAGTGTAAAGGCAGACCGGCCATCCTCAACATTCACACAAATGAAAGAATTCATAACTGAAAGAACGCCATGATAAACTGCTTATATATAGAAGAAAAAGTCGATCAATAAATATAAACACCAAAGAAAAAAAAATTGTTAAGCTTCTCTTTGATAAGCGTGTCATCCTTAGTGCAGGGGCCATGCTAATCTTCTCTGCTATTAAACAGTTAGTATTCGAACTCGCGATCTCAAGGGACAGTTCCTTATTGGAATGGCTTACTATCGTTTCTAATTGACCAAATGCCCGCAGGCAAGAATTGTAGACTAATAACTCCTTATAAGGTTGGTGATTGATTCACTGAGGCGGCATGTGGTGGTCGTCTCACACGACTAACATGAGTTAACCTTGTTCCCGCTATTGTCACTTTCCTAAATTTGTATTGTCACTAAAAGGTTCACACTAGGGATACATCCAATCATATCTCATTAACATCCCGTCTTGTAAGACTCATCGTGGCAAGTGGCCCTGGAAGCATCGAGTATCGCCCCTTTCACGCCGGCGCCCTCTGGCAGTCTCAGTCCTGACCATGATGAATTTCCCGGGACAGTCTTCCATCATTACTCAAAGAAAAATAGAAAAATAAATCCAGTTCGTGTCTCCATACGAAGTCGAATGTACATCCGATGGCACGTACCAACCTCCTTCAATCTCCCCATCCCGTTACTCAAGCTACCATCAGCAACTCCACCATTGATGACTACAACTAAGCCGCGTCATAAATTTAAATTCACAAAAATTGCCTGCCCAAAATGCCAAATTATAACAGAGCAGAAGGAAGATTCAGTCAGTGCGTTAGAGTTGTCGGTTGGCTCTTCGCATTAGTGCAAGGCAGCAGTGACAGCCTCACAGCCGCTGCAACTAACACGTATGCTGAAATCATTGTGTCAGGGAAAGCTAGTCACATACCTCATGCGGCTGCATATAGACAATGCAATTATATCATTTATTTCCTTGGTGCCGGCTCAAGAGATCATATACATTATGCCGGGTAATAAGGCGGACATCAATATTAGTGTCAGCTTGCAAACATACTAGAGTTGACAAATTTTAACGCTACTACTCTAGAGGTTTCTAATATCGGCCTCTCTTATCGGCTTCCCCCTCATGAATTGCTCTCATTCCGGTATCGTGAGAAGGCAAGGGATTGATCATTTCGTAGCCATGTTAGCTGGCTGCGATTGTCACCCTGAACACAGCGGATAATCCATCTACGATTGGCTGACGCGGCAACACTAAGCGACAAAAAGCAGCTGTTAAATTGCCTACAGCATATTCGCCTCGTTTTTTATGTGTGAACTGTAGCTAGGGTGCGTGCTTCTTCAGCGGTCCCCCATTTAACGCTGGGTAGACATTCAAACTAGCTGCTGCCTCTATCTAGAGACTTGGCTAATTTTGGTTCTTCGATTGCTCCCGTTCATATATACGGGCTGGGACAAGACAGGGCAAACCCATCATAGACTAGCACCATTTTAATGGAAATATCAATCATTTTTTGGTTAACACAAAAATAAGTACTTTTCTACTAGATACATGGCCCATCAACGTGTTTTCTTTCTTCATCATTTATCCTTGAATCTTGGACTTGACCCAGTTCTCCAGGCCTTTGAAGCTGATAATCTCTTGCACACTGGGGGGAATCTCGCTAACCTTCTGTTCCCAGATGGTACCATCCTTCTCCGTAATCACAGCCTTGGAGCGGCGGACATCCCACAGAAGCTTCCAGCCCGTGCGGCGAGTAAGAGGCTTGTCCGCGCTGTCCTTGTACGACTCACGTAGGCGCTCGACCAAGCGAGGGATTTCGAGAGAGACCAATGCGTTGTTGATGCTATTGCGACTAAAGATGTTCCCGAGACTTCCTGCGACAACGAGAGGGATATCTCTTGCTAAAATGGAGGTAGCAGCTTGCTCACGGGAACTTCCTGTGAGGGAGGGGATCAGCCACCATACTGTTGAACGGAAAATGGGTTCATATAAAGAAATAGATCACTTACCACACCCAAAGTTGAAACCGGTTACTAGCACATCACCTGGCTTGGTGAGTTTGGTGAACTCGGAGTCGTAGTTCTCCATGCACACCTCAGCCATCTTTTCCTTGGGGAGGTTATCCTGATAAGTATATTTGCCTATTTTTGCTATTAGCCCTGTGATTGCATTCCAACAATGAGGGAGAAGAATTTGTCGGTGCATCGCATACCTGGATAGATACCATCCGTGTTGATATTATCATTATCCCTATCTCGGGTTAGCATATACAATGTGAGTGATAATGATTTGAGAAATACTTACAAGAAAACAATTTCGCCCTCGATTTTCTCGGGAAAGCCAGGAAGAACATCAACCAAGGCTTCATCTTCGGCGGCAGCTGTAGTTGACTCCACTTGGCCATTCTCAGCAACACTAATCATGCTATCCACCTCATTAATGATCTTATCAAATGCACTCTCAATAGAGCGAGCTTTATCCGCAGCAAAATCGCCGCTTCCCTCCCCGATAATGACCTTTTCAACACCCTCTGGCTTCTGATACCAACCAGGGCCGGCAATTCTGCCCTCGAGAGCACTGGCAGCAACAACCTCGGGACTAGCAAGATAGGCCTTGCTGGCCCGTGATCCCATCCGTCCGGCGTAATTACGATTCGAGGCTGAAATCCCCGTTTCGCCCGCCTCAAGCAGGCCTGTACCCAGGCCAATACATGGCCCACATGACGCTGGGAGCTCTATTGCGCCGGCGTCGAGCAGGATTTTCCAATCACCAGCCTCCTCGGCGATCTGCTGCTCGGAAAGAGAGGCCGCAGCAAGATAAAAACGAACGCCATCAGCAATTTTAGCAGGCTTGCCATCTTTGGCAGCCTCGCGGAAAACACGAGCCGCAGCAGCGATATCGCTGGCTCTAGAATTGGTACAGGATACTAAATAAGCCTTGTCGATTGTTATGTTCTGAGTCTCAAGATTTTTAAGAGGATTGGCGAGTTTGACAGAGTTGGGTCCAGCAACCCAGGGTGAGAGAGTGGACAGGTTAATATATAACTCTTTGGCATACGTAGCACCTAGGTCAGCGGCTAGCCCGTTCTCCGCAATCTCCTGAAGTCGCTCATGATTGATACGCTCCTTGGCAGGGCTGTCAGCAACAGCTGCCGCGGTGGCTTTGGCACGATACCAGGCAATAAGCGTCTCATCAACGGGGAACAGTCCACCTTCCGAGTCATAAATTAGCCTGTTACCCGTTTACTTGGGGAGGGGGGTGTTGAAATTACTTAGTGCGCCCCATTCCGTACACATGTTGCTGATGCATAAACGCTCATCGATGGGAATGCTCGCCAGAGTCTGTTCTGATCCAGTGAATTCCACACAGTGGTTCAAGACTTCATCAGAGCCGAACAAGGAGCAGAGACTTAGAATCACGTCCTTCCCTGTGACTCCAGGGGGGAGCAGACCCGTAAAGGTAACTTTGGCGACAGGCGGGAGCTGTAGCCAAGTGCTTCCCGTAGCCCATATTGCTGCAGCATCGGTGCGCACAACAGGCGTCCCGAGACAACCAACACCACCATAGATTGGCGAATGCGAATCACTCGCGACGCAAAGCGTTCCTGGCCAGGCGTGGCCTTCAATCCCGTTAGCTAGTCGCCTTGCGCTTCTATGAGTAGACTGTGCTTTATATTACTTTACCTTCGTCGATCATCAATTGGTGCCCGATGCCATGGCCGGCAGGATAAAAAAAGGTGTCATGTTTGCGAGCAAACTCCTCTATAAGTTCATATTTGCGAATATTGGACTCTGATTTATTGGACACATCATGATCAAGTGCTATTCACGTCAGTTCCGGTGGTTGTGGTGGTAAGGGGGTTTTTGGAGAAGATAGTACCCATCACGATCTGGCCTTTATCATGCATCTTGGTAAAGCCAAGGTTCATGGCCTTGGTGGCCACTGGATAGGTATTATCATGCGTCATGCAGCGGTGAGGCATCTATCAGTCGTTTAGTCGTCGGTTATGCAAAGTAAAGGGTACCGCTGAGGTTACGATTGAGATAAAATCGCCGGCCTTGACCGTCTTCCCGGGAGCAAGCCCAATAGCATATCGCTGGAATATCTTCTCGGTAAGACTCTGTGGGTTGGTCGGCGCGGCGGTCTTCTGGAAAGGTTCGAGAATGCTGGCATTGGGAATGCTCTCAAGTTGCGAGTGGAAAGCTTGTCTTCGGGGAACGGTGGCAGTATATACGCGCAGCTGAGAAGCAGATATTGAAGGGTTTCGTAAGCGGGCAATGGATGTTCGAGACTGAATAGACGCAAAGCCAAGAGACTTCAGAGCAATTGCTCTCTGCAAATGCCATTTTCATGTTAGCGAGGTTTCGTCGAGGTTAGAGCAGTGGTATGGTCGCAACGGAAAGGGTAACGCACAAGTCGCGCCATAATGAATACTGGTAGCCCGGTATTGGCCTAGATCATTCCATATAGATGCCTTCAAAACGGGGAGATACGAGTCCACGTTCAACCAAGCGTAGATTTCGATGTTGCGGATAACTTCGTTACGATAGGCCGGCGTCGGAGCAGGGTAAAAAGCAAAGAAATAGACGCAATAGGTAATAAATAATTAGCCTAGTTATCATTGGTGGGGTTGCATTAGGTGCATGACTAATTATATATTTTTGGTGGGCGTGTGGGAGCTTGCTAAAAGGGGCAGGCGGTGAAGCATGCAAAGCTAGGAAGCTATGACTTAACAAATTATAAATCACATTTGTCCTCGTGGTTTTTTATTGTGAAAGTGATATCAATTATTATCACATTCCCCCATATCATCACATCAAATGTCGTCCCTAGATTAGATACGCTCACAGGAGGGGCGATCGGCTCGTGACTATATATATGACCTGACATAAAGCGAAACCCCCAAATCTAGCATAAGTAGCAGGGTTGGCCAAGGTGGATCCAGGGTCGGCCCGTTACTGTTCTGGTCAAAAATGGTAACCCTAACCCTACTAAGTATGAGTGAATGTCTGAGCGCTTTGGCGCTGTAGATAGAGATCGAGGTTGACATCAACATCCTTACAGCATCGTATCCACAGCACAGAGAAGTAAAGTGTAGAGTAGCGGAGCATAGATATTTACTTGCAACTTCAAGCTATTCTCTATTATATTATACGAATAAATATACACAAGCTCTTATAAGGGCTAGCTCTATTAACCTCGACCTGTCTCATCATTAGCTGGTCCCTGCATATCCTGGGTCCTGGAATTCTCACTCTGCCAAGAGTGCCGGAACTTTAACGATCCGTATGCAGATGCTGTCAGACCGCGATGGTCCTTGTGAGTGTAAGCGGGGAAAGTGGGTGAGATTGTCATGTCAATCGCCTAAGCATTATATATCTTAGCTTTGTTTAGTACTTGCAAGGTATATACTCGTGTTGTCAATGACCGAGCTCAGACTTTTAAACCCCCAGTACATTGCGCATCCTCGTATATCATGATATTCTAGCTCGTATGGCAGGATGGAACGTTGCGTAATATAGCTATCTCAGAAGTGCTCTGCGACTATTTTATTGAGTCATCTTAACTACTTGAATCCAAACTAGTATATATACTTGTATTAGAGATAGTCCTTCATTTCCTGACCCACCATAAAGCCACTTGCAGCTTCTCATTCGATGCATACCCGGCTAATTAAACAATCTCTCTGCGTGTCAACCTCATATTTAGAGGACCTTTATCCCATACAACAAAGGACCGCTGGTTCTCCATCCAGCTACTCATTTCCGGCCCCATCTCGAAATCAAACTGGTACAGAAACTTGCTCGCAATCAAGCGCATCTCAGCGTAAGCGAAATTCTTGCCAATGCAGTCCCGAGGACCGACGCTGAAAGGCTTAAAAACAGCACGATTATCATTCTTAAACCTTGCATCGTAGAGGCTGTGGGACTCGGGAAGCCAACGCTCGGGATGGAATTTTTCCGGGTCGACAAAGTAGTTTGGGTTGCGGTAGGTGGCCCATTGATAGACCGAGACGTAAGCCTTGGGGTTGAGTGAGCAGTTAGCAATATACTTCTAGACTTGACTCGTGTTTGTTTAGCAGTAGAGGAGGAGGGGGGTGTGGACAGCAGTATGCTTACACCAGCGGGGACGTATTTGTCTTCAACGAGAGCACCAGGCGATTGTCGAGTAGGAGTTTCCGCAATAGGGGGATAAATACGCAGTGTTTCTTCAAGGCAAGCATGGAGATATGGAAGCTTTGCCGTTGACTGAAAGGTAATGTCCTCTTCAGCAGAGAAGGCACAACGAATCTCCTCCGTCACAAGCTTATACGCAGCTGGGTCCTTATACAGGTTGAACATCAAACCCGACAACGCCGTCGCCGTCGTCTCACTCCCAGCTATCATCAGAAACGCCACAGAAGCCAGGATTTCTTCACGAGGTAGGCCGGGCTCGCCGTCGCGATTCTCCTTAACCATGTAGGAGATGAAATCGCGGTGACCGTCGTATCGCTGCTCTCCGTATCCCATGCGCTTGGACGCTCTCTCATTTGCGTAGCCACGATTGCGAGTGTTGCTCTTCACATCGGCGCTGAGTCCAAATGCATCGACTGCTGCTTTTAGAAACGGGTAGTGTTTGAGGAACCGCAATTTAGCGCCGCCGCGGACGCCGTCGAAGATGCCCTTAACCCAGTAATGATAGCTGTCCTTTTCGAGACAGTAGAAGGGCTCTGAATACGTCAAGTCGCCAATGATGTCAAATGTGATGAAGTTAGCATAGCCAGCAAAGTCAATGGTTTGGCCGCTTGCAGCCTTTTCTCTAAACTTCTCCAGAAGCATATAGATGTACTTGTTTATCATCGTCTCCTTCTCCTTGACCGATGCCTCGCTGAAGGCATGGCCAAGCTGTCGCCGTTGTCGGCGATGCACGTCTTTGGGACCACCGATAATGCTAAGATCGCCAGTCTTGGTAAAGTACCCCGGAACCTTTCCAAATTCTTCCTTCCCTGGTTTGTGGGCATAGACCGATGGCCATCCAACTGAGCCGTCAGCGGCGATGTGGTTTGGTCCGACTCGTACAACAGGGCCGTATTTTTGGTGCAGCTCAGTCATCAAGTTTGGCATGTCCCCTTTCAGAAAGTTATGATAGAGATAGGGCATATATATGGCGGCCATGTGTGTCGGGCCGGGGAATTTCGAAAGAGGGTGGAGCCAAACATTGTAGATGATGACTACGAGGCGATGTGCAACGAGCTAGAGATAAGGTTTAGTACTCAAAATAGTAGCGATCCAATGAAATCCTCAAATTTTTCTCACAATTCCAGCCAAGAGGATCAGAGCCTGAGTGCCCTTTTGGTAGTCAAAATCGTGAACAAAGTCATCAAGGACGGCCGATATGCGCGACTTGGCCTGATCGACCCTCCTCGAAGAAAAGAAAACGCTATCCATGATATCACGGCCAATCTTTTCTTTCAATCTTTTTTTGGGAGCCCCAAGTATCCGGAGCAGCAAGCTAAAAGAATGTTAGATCTTGAGCTTGAGACCCTGTTGCATTTATATACATTTGGTCGTCTATCAATTATCCCTGTGTGAACGAGTCCCTACCACATCTTCCGCGGGTGGTTGACTCCGCGGGCCGGTCAATAACCTGAATTTCACTAGACGGCACGGTATTTCTCCATAGCGGCGACTTTACATCACGTAGCAGATCAACTACCTAGGTGACGAAATATATGTGGGTGTGGCCGCAGCTTGGGCTGCCTTGCTTCGCTAGGATGGGGAATATGTGCTCTGACACTTTAAGTATTCATCTACAACAATATAGCTAGTATTTTCTATATTTCCTTCTACTAAATTTGTACTCTTAGGAATCCTCAAGTTGTACTATCTAGGTCTGGAGTGTCGCTTGTGAATAGACCAGTCGTCCACACCCCTAGGCCCAACTCCATCCCAAGGAGCACAGACGATCGACGGCAAGGTGTGTTTCCACAAAATCGGTAAGGGAATTATCCAAGTTACCGTATTTTATCTCCGGCCGATGTATATCTGCATTGTCAGTTCTGTCTTCTATCCCAAGCCGACTGACCCGTCTGCACAACCCTATGTTTGAGAATGACTAGCTGAACAAGGTGGCTGGCTGCATGTCGTGCGTGCCGCGGCTGTGGGGTCAATGGGTCGGCCCGCAAATGGCTAAATTCCTAATCTACCAGGGTAAATGTAGTGAGTAGTTTCGGTCTTCCCGTTTGGCTTTATTAGCCCTGAGTCGATCATGTATATGTATATGAATACGAGATGGAGAAGGCTCTAGATATCGGGAAGTGAAATGTATGTATGTAGTTTGCCGAGCTTGAGCATCATGTTGCGCACATGCGTGAAACATCCAACTGCCGATATTCTTTCCCCCATGATAATTCATGCAATTCTGCTGTTTATGGAATTAAAAAACCGCACATGATTAATTTACCATCGGCAAAAAGGCTGTAGTGGTGTCATGGATAGTTCGCATTGCCTCCTTGGTCATGATGATATATGACGAGTAGACGACCCCCCACTCCGAGAAATCTCCAGATATTCTCACCCCCGACCGACTTGATCCTTACACAGCATGTGGTGTCTCGTCGGGGGTAGATCCCCTCATGAATTGCGTCAGATGCGGCAATTGGACCGGGTATATTGCTTTGTGACCCCGTGCGCCGGTCTTGACGGGGTTCGAGCTCCCGCCTTCCGGGCGGTCACAGCAGCTGTTCCCTGTCTCCGGTAGATAAACGAGATCCGTAATCCGATGGGCAGAAAGGCTCGTCCTCGGTACCAGACGTGGATATATATAATATGCTTCATTGGTTGTTGTCCATCGCCGTCATGTTCATCTCTAGAGAGCAAATCGGACTTTTTCCAATATTTCTCAACCTACCAGTATGTCCCTTATCACCCATTACTCTCTACTTACCAGAAAAGTATTCAACTTCTTTATCCCAAGACATGCATATGTAAGCCTCAGATTAAATGAAGTACTCGTTTATCTTGACCAGCATAACGTCTTCTGCGTCAAAGCCCCTAAGAGCGACGTCTCCATCTCCTATGAATCAAGAACATGGTCCTGCTGCCAGTCCTTCAGATCAAAACTTCCCTCCTTCAACTCAGATTCATCCCCAGCCCATACAAATGTCTTGCCATCCACTGACGTTCCATCATCAAAGTCTATAGTGCAGCTCTTGCATCGATATTTTCCCGTCTCATACTCAGCAAGTCGATCCTTCATCCCCCCACCCTCAACCTCGTAGGTCATTCCACGGACCACATGGCCAGTTGGCCCATCTAGTAATGCCGGATATGGTCCCCATAGCTTAATTTTGTAACCCACGACACAGGAAGGTCTAAGTTGGGGCCTCTCTTTGACTCGCAAAATTCTCTGCAAGGTTGTAGCGTCCATGAGGGTACCGTAAAAAAAGTACGATTCCTTTCCATCACGCTTAGCAGTCTCGTAAGCCTCAATCAATGACATGTCTGGTTCCTGTATTTCATGGTCTCCAGCGGCGAGAAACTTGCGTGCCATTGCTGATGGTGGCTTTTGCTGGCGACGTGGTTGGCTTTGCAATTCCACAAGTTCAACTACTTCGACGTCGTTTTCATCTGTTAGGCCCAACTCCTTCTCGGCGATTGCTTTTATATTGCCCTCGTAAACACTGATTAAATTGCCCACTCTGTTTTTCAAATTGTCGTATTGCAGTCGAACGCCAGTACCCGAAAACAAAGACGAGACATTTTCGCCTGATGAAAGAGAATTTAAATATCGGCGGAGAGCAAGCTCCAACTTCCTCTCCAGAAGCTGGTTGATATTATCTAAAATCTCCGTCTCCATCATAGTGTCGCTAGCCATCATCCTCGTTTCCGGATTCATGTTGTCTCCCGCCATGGTGGGAAGGGCGGATACTTAATACTAATCAGTGGCTTTCGTCTTTCGGAGTTGACGAAAGTCCGCAAGGTCTCGGGACACTGCGCAACAAATAATTGTAGCTGTCAAAAAGCGAACACGGCCATCTACTCGTTGTTCACGTCGGACGTCGCTTGGACGTGCAGATGTGGAATGAAGCCCAGCAATCGAGTCTGAATGAAAGACGAGGTGCAGTTTTTCCTCTTCTATGATAGAGTTCTCATAAAGCGGTCAGCGAAAGCAGAATTAGTGTCTTTGATTGTTATTAGTGACTGCAGTGCCGGAACTGGACCGCGGAGTCTCTTTGTGATGAAGAAACTTAGAATGAAACAACTGCAATCCAATTCGTAACCCATTTTTAGAAGTGGCGAATCGCCAGGCAGGCCTAGGCTCCAGGCCTAGGCTCCAGGCCAGGCCACAGGCCACTGAGGCTGAGACGTGGGACAGCCAATGTGGCTCGTCCTCCAGGCGCCTATGACCCCACATATCCTCATACTTGTAACCCACGAGAACAAGTTTGATGTCGGCGTGCTTGCTCCATCCATGGATGTATGCTGGGCTGGCAACAAGGCCAATGCAGGGAAACTGCCATTTCACTTAAAGTGGCCGTGGTCCAATTGATCTTTAGACGCCTATAGTGAGGAGACGCTAGCCGTAGGAACGCTTCTGTGTGACACAAGTTGGCCAAGAAAAGTTGTTGGTCGCTCGTAGGCAGGCTATCTTTAGCCAAAGGCGACCTCTTCGGGTGCAGAACAAGTGATATGGCAATGTTCTATAAGCGAATATATTAAAACATAAAAGGGTTACCATCCATGTTCTGAGTCTTGAGAGTTTTTTATAATTCTCTTTATTAAAAAAAGGAGAAACTTACAATATCTCGGATTAATTTTTAAAGCATTGCTGCATACTTTTTATTATTATCACTTTTCAATATAGCCTTCCTGCATCAGCCTATCATATACCCACATACTAGCAATATCACCTAGTAAGGCCAATTATCTAGTTCAGATATGGAAGATTTAAATTTAAGACTCGGACTCGAAGTCGAAACGGTTCTGACCCCAAGAAGGCCGCAAAATATGTCCCTCGCGAACCTGGCCAACCAGATCGTCAAGTATTACAACTCCAGCGTCAAAGACACAGGGCAGTCTTTGATGCACCAAGATATTGATGGGGATTACGACGGCCCCGCAGGATTTCAAGAGTGGTCCTTAACCGATGACTCGACCCATAGCAACGACCTCCGAGACCGAGTGTAAGTCACCCACTCATTTCATGCCTCTAGCAAGCATAGTACATGTTCGTTGAGGATCGTCAAGGCCAGATTGCTAACGAATAATCCCTTCCTTCTGTTGCACTTGAGCAGACCCCATAGAGATAGTAGCCCCTATTATGCGCTTCAGCCCCCAAAAATATTGGCGAAAGGAAGTCGAACTCATGTTCAACATCATCGACAAGGAGTACCGAATGGGCACAAACACTAGTTGTGGAACTCACATCCACATTTCGCCCGGGGAAGGAGAGTGGCAGATGAATCAGCTGAATTCCATCTGCAAGGCCATCATCTATTTTGAGAGTGCTTTTGAAGTGTCATTCCCCGAGTCGCGGCGCGGTAATCAGTGGGCAAAAAAGCAATCGCGTTGACAACAAGAACTTTATGAGTTTGGGTGTGCCTCAGTGCTTCCAGCTCATTGACACTTGCCAAAATCCTGTTGAACTAGCGGATTTAATGAGCCCTGACAGGTATTACGCCTGGAACTTTGACAACTTATATTACGGTCGGAAAGCAACGATTGAGTTCCGCCGACCTCCTGGGGTCAACCAAACAGCTGCCTGCCTCTCCTGGATGGAACTGACCATCAGCTTTGTTCAGTCGGCACGCAGGCATGGGGTCAGTGAGAGGCTATCCAGCTTTTCAAGAGACGTTGCTGGGCTCAAAGCCTTTGTCAGCGAGGGACTGGTTCCAGGAATAAGTGACTCGAGACTGTTGATTCCTATTTTCCAAGGCAAGTCCGGGTCTTTGCAACCAAGAAGAGTACAGGCCGTCGACAGGAATCTCCTAGAGAAAAAGACGGAACAGGATAAAAAGAAGAATGTGATGATGAAGAAGCTGGGTCAACTTTCCCAACTTCGTTAAGTGGATGGAGTTGAACATAAATTAATGGAGCCTACATGTGTCATTGGGCCGGATTGGCCATGTATTTGTTTGTTGTTTTAAGCTCGGTGTGTCTTCTGGGAGGCACGATCTGAATTGCTTATGGCCAATAAGAACTGTGTGAGCAAAACATCTCGCGATCTATCCTGCTAGCTGTGTACAACAGTGTCAGATCAACGAAAGATAGAACGATTATGAACCTCAATGTTTGACTGCAGTTTAACAATTGGCAATTTAATTCTCAATGCTTCCAGAACACACCAGCTAACCCAGAAAACCAATTCTCTCATATGCCCGACTATTCCCGTAGTAAATCAACTCCATTGACCACTTGCCTACAGAATAGCCTCTAAGCCTCAATCCCGCTAAGATATTACGGAAAGTTTTATTCCTGGCGATGATCGTTGTCAATTTAACCAGAACAAAAAGCGATTATTTGTGTAATCTACGCCGTAGTATGTGTAGGATCTGCCGTCATCGTATGAGGTCTCAAAGAGACTAGAATATCTGAGCTCTTTCTATCAAAAAAAAAAAAAAAAAAAAAAAAAAACATTAAGGTACGAGACGTCGTTAGGAACAACTTTGACCTAACAAACAATCCGGTAAATTGCTCAACAAATCTATAAGAATGCCTATGGTAACACGACAACAAAATTTGGAGTTATCACGATGCAACACTCTTGTGCGCAGTCCACAGCGACAAAGAAACTCCTCACATGTTACTAGAAAAGCTCACTTCAAGAATCGCTAGTTAGTGAAAACCACGGATCCTTTGCCCGCACTCTATCCCATCCCCTCAGTCATCCTCCTCCAACTCAGGATACTCTCTCCAAATCCCATCCCCATACTTGGCCCTCCTCTCACTCTCCAAATACGCCTTAATATTCGGCCTCTCCTTGACCGCCTCATACAGCGCAAACACACCCGCGTATTTCCCCTGTTCCTTGAACTTGGCTATCGTCTTGGGGAAGGCGTACTGCGTGCCGTCGAGGCACTGAAATTCACGTTAGCTTAACCAACACACACACATACATAAACGTCATGTCTATCAACCAATCCAGTATAATCCATACAAAAAGCTTTGAAATAACGAGAGAGAGAGAGAGAGAGAGAGAGAGAGAAACTCACCTGAAACAGCACCAAATCAGCATACGTCAACCGCCCACCATACAACCACGGCCCCTCTCCACTCGCCTCCCCATCCAACACCCTCTGCACATACCCCAGAAACTTAGGCAGCCTCTCCTCCCTAAACGACTTCGCATTCCGCTTCGCCTCCGCCCTCTGATCCTCATAGTACAGTCCCACCCCCACCGGATGATGCGTGTCGTGCGCCTCCTTCAGCAGCCCATCCAGGATCGTCAGCACAATCGCGTTGAGGTGCCACACGCCTTTCCCACTCGAGGGCGCGAGCCCCAGCCTCGGCGCAACGTACAGCAGGATATTCGGCGTCTGGTTGATCAGCAGGTCTCCGTGCTTGAGTATCGGCGGCGCAAAGATCGGGGGGTTCGTCTCGTCCCCGACGTTTTTGGCGTCAATGTTGGCGTAGACCGTCTTGACGCCGTTGGCAACCTTTGCGGTGTCCGAGTACGGCACGCCGGCTTCTTCAAAGAGCAGGCGGACGACCTCGCCGCGGCCGGGCAAGCTGGGCCAGTAGATCAACTCGTAGGGAGCTTCCTCCTCGCCGGTCTTGACACGCTCAGCATCTGGTTGCTCCGCCATGCTGAAACTGGAACTGGAACTGCCAGTGATGGTGATGGTGATGATGGTAGTTGTTGTCGATGACGCTGAAATTGACAAAGAATTGAATGGCCGAAGTCAATCGCAGGGCTGAGCCTTCACGTTATATGAGAAACATTCCACCAGCAAAAAGCGGAGCGAGTAACATAAATAAATGCACCATGAGGTCGATGGCGTCAATTGACCATAGGTAATGTAGGCAACTATGATTACTACATATGTATCTCCCCCACCACAACAAAGCATCATTGTCAGACTCGGAACTCGGTGGGCCATCCATTCCATTCCATCCTCCAGGGCTCCTCCGCAGTTTATGTCGGTCCGCTGCTGTGGCGCACGCCGGGCATCAACAACCAATGTGTTGTGAGAAAAGAGTGGCTTCATATTGATACATCGCCCTTCAACTGCAGGCAGTGTAACTCAACCAGCAGAGCAATTGCCAGATGCCAATTGCAATGCAACAAACGACCTCAAAGGAAGTCACCCTTGCATCTTGGCATCCCGTCAGAGCTGAACTTTTTATATAATCACATACAGTAGTAGTATGGTTAGTTGCATTCACATAAGGGCATAGGATCGAGCATCCCACATTCTTCCGACATCCCCACAACCAATGATTCCAAACATCTCTCCATGGCTGACAGCAGGCCCCGGCTCCGGCTCGTCGATGAGGATCCTCCACTCACGATGCCGTCACACACGCGTGTATTATCGCTACATGAGTGGTGAATTGTTCTAGTTATACTAAAAGATAAACCTATGGCAAGCGCTGCCGTATCGCTCGGGTGAAACATTATGCATTCATGGCTTCAACGCCATCTGACCCAACCTTTCGTCAACGTTGTCTCCTCGTCTTCTTTTTTCTTAAATCATTTGATCGTGTCCTCCTGTTACTCTTTTCCATCTTTTCCATCCATACATCTTCCAAGTGCTCCAAGCGGGTATCCTCATCTCCATCATCTCCGCCTCGACAAAACTCGGGGTTGTTAGTGGTGCACTTAACGGTGGAATTCCGGTTGCGGGCCTGCCAATGGTGGTTGGAACTCATGATGCTGTCGTTAAATTGAGCTCCATTCTTGTCGTTCGGCCGGCTCTCCTAGTTGGCAATCGTTTGCCGTCGCTTGTTGATTTCTGTGGAATCACCGCCTTGTATCGTCGGTAGCTCTTTTACATCTGGATTTATAGTCCTGAATATAGATCCATACCTTCGTCTCTTTCCTGTAGCAATTCGAACCCACTTCTGCCACTCTGACTCCGAAGTATGCCGGACCTTTTTCCACTCCAGCCATCGCTCAGGCATTATGTTGGCCCAACCCATCCATTGGTGAATCTCTTTATCTGTCGGTAGGCTCTTCTTCCCGAAATTGAGTCGGTTGGGCCACCTGCAAACTATCTTATTTCTAGACCTTGCTTGTAAGCCCAACAATCCGGTGGTGAGAACACTGCGCCGTTCTGCGCATGGCGTGGAATTATCCAGAGATGCTAGATCGAAAAAGCGCTTCTTTCCAAGGTAGCTAAGATTTGCCAGTCAGTGAAAATCAAGAGAGAAAACGGCCTCTACGCAAATACACACCGATCAGAAAACCGCGACCAGTTACGCCATAGTAACATCAAAACCAATTGTCGACGCAGGCCAGCCGAGGAGTTGTCGTCTTCGTTATCGGAAAGGGGACGCGCCACCTGGTCTACCGTTCTGTTTGTCCGCTTGAACACCAAAGACTTCTCTATATCCAACAACTTTCTTACGCCGGCGTGCGGCTGTGTCACGCTCTCGCGAGTAATGGTCAACATCGTTGCAGACGGATTGTCGTCTGAATGACGCAAAAGCGTCGCAAATGACACAAAGCAGAGCAGAGGGTCCTTATCCCAAAGGGTGCCGATCTATTCATATTAGATTTTAAACCCTTGATGCTAAGTCGGGGAAATTGCAAATACCTCAATGCGATCGTATATGGCCACCCCGTAACGAGACGAGATGTGGACAGGTAGCTGAAGGAGAGGTTGGTTGATCATCCTCACACTCAAACTCATAGTTTTCAGCTTGGCTTGGAATCTAATGAGCAAATGGCGCAAATAGAAAAACATTTTCCCGTATGCATCCATTGAAGCTGGTCCGCCATGATAGTCTAACATCTCCATCGGCCATTCTGAAAGGGGTTCTGCCGTGGCGCCTTGGGGAAATCCAGTTGCAGCCTGAAAGTAGAACCTTTTTCACAATCAATCATGGGGCTTGTAACTGAAAAGGGGTGGACTTACGGATTCAAAATGCTAAAATCATCCCGTGGATGGTCATATGGCAGAAGAAGCCCATCTTCCCGCCATTTCATCAAGCCTGCAGCTCGAGCAAAAGGCATTCTTGCAACAAGGGAATCCAAACCCTCGCCGAATTTCGCCACATCTACTTGTCTGCGATACTCGACTACTTGGTGAGGGAGGATAGGTTGTATAAAGCTCCCTCTCACAGCCCTCCACCCCTCTTTATTCATGTCAGTAGATATAGTCATGGTATCACAAGCCCATGAACCAAAAGAAGGCGTTTCATTGCTTTCAAGTTTGGGGCGATTGATATCTGTGTCTTCAAAAGCTGCTTTCGCAGCTCTAGAAATATTCTTGAACAACTGCTGAGGCAATTTGGCCGAGTACCATAGATGAATCGCCGCCTCGGCGTTGAGGTAAGGCGACTCACTATGCTCGCATAACACACGTAAAATGGCAATGGTTCGAGCAATGCTAGCCGGATTCGTCTCACAAAAAGTCACATTCAAACGAGGATTTGCAGTATCAGGCAAAGTAGCAACGGAATAAATCAGATGTCGCAAGGCAGACACTAAACTTCTGTCAGACAGAGTCTTTTTTTTTCAAAGCGGCGTCATCCGAAAGACGTACCTCCTGTCAGAAGAATGGAAAGCTCGCCGGTAAAGTTTTCGCCTTCATTTTCTTGCAATTTAAGGATATCTGTAGCTGGGTATTTTGCCCAAAAGCTCGAGTCATTCGAGCCTGGGGCGCCAAAGGTCACTGGATTGGTCTGCTCGTCAGTCTCAAGTACACCACAATGGGACTCGTGAATTCTCCAGTGACTATCCCTGCACCGGCAGCTACAGTACTATGATTTTGCGTTAGTATCACATTGGGGAAAAAAGAGCAAAACTCATCTGATAAATATGGGATCAAAATACAGCGATGAGTTTGCATCTACAGCAGGGCATGCGAGCCGGAGCCAGACAACGGTTGCCGTTGGCATCAAGGGCGGCACATCTCGGCTTCAGGCGAGCAAAGGGCAGGCCCTCGTTGGTACCCATTGTCCGTCACAAACGCTGCTCGTGGGAAGACCAATGGAATAATAGAACAGGAGAAAAGTAATCAATGCTCGAGTTGGAAAGGTGACAGAATGGTAAAGACTGTATTGAAGAAGAGGCCAATCGTCGACCAGAGAGGTTGTTGCTGGAAGAGGACAAGGGGAATTCCGCAAAACATGAGAGGCGATGAAGCTGGAATTTGTAGAAAGAGAAGGCACTGGTGAGACGTGAATGGACGGCAGTTGCCAAGCGAGTATAGAAGGTGGTAGAAGTGAGGCAAGACGGAATGTCCATTTCATGCGCGCCAATCGTTAAGCGTCAATCACGATGATCCACAAGACACGAGTCACTAATGGAGGGAGTAGCGTGAATGGCATCTTCCAGAGCATCTGTTCCGTCGGATTCTTCATGCTATTACTACACCGGTTTGGGGGTATTAGCCCAAGTACCGTAACGGAGAATGCCACCAACGCAACAAAACAAGAAAACGAATCTACCACAATGAAAGACGCCAAATGCCATGCCATACGCAAACCAAGTTCTAAGCCGTCCTAAGCCACCACGTGAATATTGCCGTGGACAAAAATGCCGCAGTCCCCTTATGACACACAAACCAAAACACTAAATCCATCACTCCAGCGAAGCCCTCCCATAATGGCGACCATCACAGCCAGTGCTACCACAGCGCTAGTCCCACCGTATACATACGAATGTCGTCGCCTGAGACTGGTCAACTCAGCAACCCACGTCGATATGGTTGTGAGGCATCCGCAAAATCCATCCTCGATTCCCTGAAGCACCTGGCATCCGATGACGCCCCCGATCGGAGCGTGAGCAATGTCCCATGACATACCCATGACTGCTGTGCCGATGATGTTGGCAGCAAACGTCCCCAGTGGGAATGAAGCAACCTTCCCATTGAGATAAACAGAAAGGTAGAACCTAGCAAAGCAGCCCAAGGGTGCGAACACAAGGCCAAAGAGCACCTCCCCACGCCACTTGTTGTGCGGTGGGAAGATGGCTATGAGAACCGCGCCAAGCCAACAACCCCAACCCAAAATAGCGGCGAGCGGGTCGAAAATTTTGCGTGTAATGGCATAGGGAATCGACGGCGTGAATCGCTCAAGAGCAATAGCCAGATGAGCACCAACAATCAGCCCTGAGAGGGAGAGCGAGACCGTAGTGATGACGACTGCCATGAGCGCCATGAACGAGTATCCGCCGTTCCTGCTAGGGGAGCCCAAGCCAGGGGTAACCATTTGGTTGGACAAGGCCAGGAACATGTCCCTGACAAAGCTAGAGAAACTCGTGAAGCTGCCACAGAACCCCGTAGCCAGACCAATGTATAGGGGTATAGTCTTCTTGGTTGCCAGGTGGGCTTTTTTGGCAGCCACAAGGTCAATGGCCTGACGATCCTGTCCCAGTGCACTTTCTTCTTCGCTCCCATGCTTTCTAGCTTGCAAGATTAGCCGGTCATACGTCGGGGTGCCCCATTCATAGCGGAAAAGCTTTCGGTCCTCCGAAAGAAAGCCCATGATTAGACTACCACCAAAGTTTGCCCAGATGGTGCTAAAGAGGACCGGGATGCCAGGATACGTCGTCAAGGCTGTCAAGCCAACTCGCGCAAGTGTGCCGAAGATGGCAAAAAATACCAGATACGATAGAGTGTAAATCTGGGTAGCGATTTTTGACACCGGCTTCGTCTCTTGCTCATATTTGTCTACGCGTTCGACGTCAGTCGGACGGTCTGTAGCGTCTCCCCTCCTAACTCTTTTGCTTTGTTCTTCCTGATCACGGCTTCGTATCTGCTCTAAACTTTGGTGCGTGTATATAGGACCGTCTGTCACATTTTCCACAGGGCTTGTAGCTGCCAATTCATCGAGGTTCACCCAGTTCGCAGGCGCATTATATCCATCGGCATTGGCACCGGATCTCCGAGGGCTGTCGCGTCGTGAAGAGGCTTTCGTCGCGGTTGAACTTGGTGCCTCGGTAGATGTACCCGCAGTAACACCGCTAGTATTACGGTAGGTTCCAGATTCATTGTGAGAAACCGGGCCACGTTTCCTGGCATCTGGCGCAGCATTGGAGTCGCTACTTGGCGAGGCCATCGTGAAAGGTCGCGTCGTCTGTCGCAAGCACGTCAAGTGCAGTAGTCGGTCTCGAAAAGCCTCGAGAGACGAAATAGATGGATTGGAATGGATCAATCCGCTCCAAGCGTCAGGGGGTCAGTCCCTGAAACAATAATGATATCGTCCATTGCGCCTTGAAGAAACTATAACTTTTCTTCGTCGAGAAGTGAGGTTAATTGCTGAGCGCCGGATTTAGTACGGAAAATCGCCTGGCCGGTGAATGCCGGTATTAAGCCTGTTCTCCATGTATTGGTGACGGGAGATGGCGGCCAGCAAAAACAGCAAACCGACTGAAGCTCCTATTATAACTGCCGCGAATCTGACATGGAAGACCCAATTTCGATACCACACGTTTTCTCGGTGTTGTTGTCATTATCCCCCCATCAGGCACATCACTAAAGAATCCCATCAATCTACAGCAACTACTTATTATCATTATCCACCCTGCAGGATGACATGCAATTCGCACTACCAGCTCATGCAAGGGTCTGACGGGACTCTCCGAAGCCCGATGCCCAAGCTCCAGCAGCTCCACAGCGGTCAAGTCAGGGCCCTTTTAGGGTCTAGTCAGTGCCTGGGTTCAATGTTCCTCGCTGGCTGACTGTCGCTCACTGACCCCGCCACCACCTCCAGATAGATAGATAACCAAACCCCAACATCATCCGTGGATGATATTGACGATGGGCAAGCCCATAAACCCATATAGCCTATAGATAAAACGCCCCAAGAAGCTTATCTAGCATTTATCTTTCGTCTTTCCTGCTCCGTTCTATCCCTCTCTATATTTGATTTCCGGAAACCTCCCAAACCTCAATTCAGCCAACAAAAGAACCTACCATCACCATAGTCCAACCTCCTCCTCCACTATACCAGACACACACAGTACAATCTTCACAAGATGTCGTCACTCCCATCCAACGTCCACGTCTCCAAACATCCCAGCTCCCTCGCCAAGCTGAGCCAACTGCGGTCCAAGACCGCCAGCTCCCGAGATGTCAAGTCCCTAGTCCACGAGATTTCCCTCATCATCTCTTGCGAGGCCCTCAGCACAGCGCTAAAACCCGCCAATGGTCCCAAGGTGAGCTCTCCGACGTTGCCTCATCAGTTTTTGTTGTGGCAGCGCGCCATTCCACTAACCTTTTTTTGTTTTGCAAACTATAGGACGAAACTCCTTTAGGTTTTGAATACACAACAACAGTCTCCGAGCCTAGCACTATGTGCATAGTGCCTATTCTGCGCTCTGGTCTGGGCATGGTCGAAGGTTTGTCCTCCGCGTGCTCTCCTATCCCCTAAAACATCCTACTAAAGTCAAAACCTTGACGATATCAAACCGTAAAGAGTTTAAAAAAAAAAGAGAAAGAAAAATGAAGCTAACAATTACTTCTACAGCCGTGCAGAGTATCCTCCCTGCCTCCGTCGCCGTCCACCACCTCGGCATGTATCGCGAGCCCTCGACCCTTGACCCCGTCGAATACTACAACAACCTCCCAAACGTGAGCAGCGGCGCCTCCCACCCCAGCAGCCTCGCCATCATCGTCGACCCCATCATCGCCACAGGCGGCACCTGCGCCGCTGCCATACAGACTCTACGCGAATGGGGCGCCAAGCGCGTCCTTGTGCTGTCTGTCCTCGGCGCCGTGGAGGGCGTTAAGAGGGCCGCGGCGGAGTGGCCGGAAGGCACGGAGATCTGGCTTGCCGACGTGGATGAGAATCTTACCAACGGAGGCATGTTGAAGCCTGGCTTGGGAGATATAGGTGACCGGTTGTTTTTGACGTTGGGCAAGTAAGCAGAGTTTGTTTGTTCAGATCTGCTGGTGGTGGGCGTCGTATTGGTAACACAACTATACATCGTTTATCTATTTATCCATGAATTTATAGCTCTTCAGTTGTATTACAAGACTATCGCTACATCTGATATTACTACACAATGCCCTCAGGTTTTGTGACCGGCGCAGTATCAAACAGCATATTGCTCCTCCTCCAACAGCGTCTTTTCTCTCCAACTATCCTCTACCCACGTCACACTCACTATTCTAGGCATCTTGCGCAGAGAGCTCAATTTTTGGCGCAGCACATCTCCCGCCTCACCAACCTCCATCGGATCCGCACCAGCCACAACAATGTGCGTCAAGGATTGCGCATCCAGAGCCTCCTCACAGACGCCACCAGCATACTTGATATACAGGGAAAGTCTATCAATCTCGCTCTGACTAACGGCATCTACAGCGTGGAAGTGAACCACGCAGCGATAAAACATAAAGTTTCGTAGGTTAGTCAGGCCCTTTCCGTGGTCTTCCAATTGATCCAGGAACTTTTGTTTATCAAATGAATCGGCACTCTCAATCTTGGGCATATCCCTCATGAGCTCCCTCAACTCGTCGATTGAGACATCTCGCGCATAGCTGTCGCCGAATTGATCGGAATTCTGCATCGCCGCCGCATGCAGAGCATCCGTTCCATGGAATACATGATCGTGTTCATAGGGGAGCAAGAACCCACCATTAGGCTGCTCCAAACAGTCCTTGATCCAACTTGGACGAATAATATCCACATCTCCGCTCTTGATCAGACTCGCGACTTTGACGACTTTCTTATCTGCAATGAGTACCATTCTTGTTCCGGCCACCGCTCTCTGTGAGATGGCGCCGCCATTTTCCTTGACCATGGTCTCTAATTGCGTCTTTGTCTTTTTGAACGGTTTATTCGACTCAGATAGGACACAGAACTCTATACCCTCAAAGACTTTAGATTCCTTGCCTTCGTATTCTGGAGGCGCAGCATCATCGCCTGCAATCACAAGTTCCCGTTTGATACGCTTGGGGTTTCGACGCTTTCGATCCTCAACCGTCATGGCTTTTTCGTGTGATTCCTCGTCAACTTTCTGCTTCAGCTCCTGAAATTCTTCCAGGGAAAGCGCATTGTCCCAGCTGCGGTCCAAGCGAAGTCGTCGAAACCGAGGGAAGCGCAAAGTAAAACCACGGGCAAATTGATCTGAAGGACCCACGCTGGCAGCTTTGACCGATACCACCACTGAGTCTTTTGGCCGAATCCAGACATCCGGGCGTTCATACTGCTTGCTCTCTCCACCACCAAGCTCGATATACTCTGAAGGGGGGTTCTTTTGGTCCCATTCGATCCACTTGCCATCGGTTCGATGTCGAATCTCAGCATAATCCTCTGCTCTGAACCCACCGCCGACTTTGAAGAAGCTGAAGCATTTCTCCGGGTTGGCGCCAGCTTGTATATGATTCCGGGTGACTCGAAGGCCACATAGGAAGCTGGATAGCATGCCACCGCGTTTTCCAGAACCGTAGTACCCACCAATGATGACACAATCAAGTGATTCGCCAAACTCAGACATGTACTCTGGCTTCACTTTGAGCCAGTCGTCGTTGCGACTGTTGAGGCGATACATGGATCTAGGGTTCTTCAAGACAAGACCCTCGGACGCATTAGCCACAACTTCTCGTAATAACGGCTCGATTGCGTCGGCGGATGTGGCACTTGTGAACTTGTGTATCTCTAGTCTTCGATGGACTGGATTTATCGCCTTTTCCAGGGCTCGACGGCGGTCTCTCAAGGTATATTGAGTCAGCTGCTTGTCATTCAGATATAAAATATCGAAGACTCTAAATACCGGACGATGGCCAGCCGCGTCCGAGTTGGATTTATTCTTTTGCTCCGAAATTGCAGCCGTCTTCAGGGTGCCGAATGGAACAATTTTGTCTACACCCATATCCCACGTAATCATCTCGCCATCGAGTATAAGATTTCTCACACCAGAGGCAAATGCCACCTGCAGATGCCTTGTCAAGGCTGAATTGTCATCCAGAAGCCCATTTCCATAGAGATAGGTGTAGTCCTTGGCTTTTCTGGACCAGAAGCAGAATTTCCGACCACCTGGATGTGCAGGGTCTTCAATCATGTGCATTTGCATACGCTCGCCATCCAACTTTTCTTCGATCCAAAACTCGGGGTCCTCTTCCGTCGGATGGAGTAACTCTGTCATCTTCTGAAATGACGCCGGCATCTGAAACTGCGCCAGTTGCGGTTGGAAGCACTGCATCAGCGATATGCCAGTGTCTTCCTGCTCAAGTCTGAATTCTGGATCATACAATTCCCAGCAGACCCGCCTCAAACTTGACGAAACACTAAAGAGAGCTTCACCATCTGGATGCCACAGATAAAGAAAGGTCCTTTCGCTAGCACCAACTTTCATCTGCTTCAAAATGATGCGAACAAGCCACATGAGTTCCTCGGCATTCATACGATCATAAAACGTCTCAAAGATGCGCAGGTTCTCAGCTTCGCCAGCAGAAGCAGCCAATTTATCCAATTGCTCATTAACCTCTGCAATGGTCATATCTCCGGGTTCAGCCCGCATCGGTCTTTTCGAGATGACCTCAAAACATCGTCCCGCAAAGTCTCCAGCAAGTCGTGACGCCGTCGTTTGACCAGGAAGCTTCCAATGCAGAAGACTGTATCCATCCTCTGAATTTTTATCAATCTTCATGAGCTTAACGAGCAGCTTTCCTATAGCGTTTTCCTTCAATCCGTAAACTCCACGATCACGGTCCTTGTCGGGCAGAATAAGTCGCAGAGCCGGGTAGAAATCATCACCAACTTCCTTTCGCCATCTGGTAATGAATCGTTCAATGATGTGTCGCCGCTGTTCTTGTGGCGACAGGTGGTTGACTCCGTGAGGTCCTTTCTTTCTGGCGGGACCGCCACTTGGCTGCTTCTTATTCTCATTCAAAGGATTGAATAATTCCCTGAACAGATCTGAAAATTTGAGCGTCTTGGAGTGATTCCTTGGCTTATTTGGGTATCTCCACGATGATAAGCAGTGTGTCTCTCACTCTCAAGAGCTAAACTTACTTTTCCTCAAGTTCTGCTTCGGTCATGGCGGCTGTGCCATATTGTATCTTCTCCTCCCTCAGCGCATCTTCATCGGCAGTCTGGGACTCTGTTGCTCTCCACTGACGACTCATGTCTATTTGCGGATTAACGTTGTGTTTTGTGACAAATACACAACTTTATCATTTCTGATCCCACACGGTTATAATATGTAAGAATTGAAGCATTATGAGTCGATAAAGAACAGCGATGTCGCCAAGGCCATTATAAGCTCGAATCGCGATAGAAGCTAAGGTCATGGCTTCTAGGCAGGTGTGGAGCTTCAGCGGCTGCCTGCAAATATCCCCAGAAATTGATTACATAATTACACTTTGGCCGCCTTGTCCTCCTGCAAACATCACTCAACTCCCCTCCATCGTTAACCCTGGCTTAATCAAGCTGTTCTAACACAATCATCTCGAGGGTATTAATGTAAACGTGGAAAAAATTTCACCGCGTGAAATGTAGAATGTCGAATTACATTCATCGGACTGCTATCCGCCAGTTTTATTGCAGCCTTGGCGATTTTGATCTACTTGCCAGGCTTGTTTTAGATCCCAACTGAGCGGGTTCATTTGGATGTGAAATTATCAATCAAACAACACAAATCACTCGAGGCAACGAGATTTTTTTTTCTTAGTATTTCCAAGTTTACAAATTCCACAGGGTATCTTCCTTGTTACGCCAAATAGTACACTCAGATGCCACCCACTCCTAACAAGCAACCTTCCAAATTTCAATCTCAAATCCAGACTAGTAAGTCAAAACAATTACCGTGCGAATTTCGGCTTCCGCTTCTTCTTCTCGTTCTTCCGGATATTCGAAACCCGCTTCCTCTGCACCGCTCGCACGAACCAATTGTAAATCATATCTCGCATGAGAATGAGAACAGTGGCAAAGGCAGTTGGTACAGCACATGCCCAGCTATTCGTTCCACAATATCAGCCTCGTCCTTCCTATCATTCTCTTCTACACAAGAGGGGATGGTAAAGACATCAGTAGGGGGGAGAGACTCACAAGTACCAGATTCCATGATCCAGATCAGGAAAGCCGCCCTCTGGGAAATTCATTCCAAAGAATCCGGTGATGAATGTCAACGGCAAGAAGATGATTGTCACAATCGTAAGCTGTTTCATGCTCTCATTCTGGTTGGCAGAAATGGTGTTGAAGATCAAGTTGATCAAATTCTCCGACGACTGTTTACACTGCTGTAACGCTTCTGTGATGATGATACAGTGATCCAGGACGTCCCCTAAGTAAGTATGCGTCATTGGCGAGACAATAACTCCGCTGTTGGGGTTTTCAAGCTCTTTGATGGCCTGATCTTGGGAGAGATTGGTACGATGATCGCGGAGGACGTTGACAAGGTTGTCAATAGGGTTGAGGAAGCGCAGCATCTTGTTGATTTCACTGATACAAATGTAAATGTCTCGACACTGTTTTATGTTAGGGTTAGTGAGGACATCGAGTTCCAGGTCGCCCAGGATATCGTTATACACAGCAGTAAGGGGAATAGCCAAGTCGATGATGGCGTCGATGATGGCCTGGACGAGCAAAGAGGCATCGCAGGATTCGCGGAGGCTAGTGCCAGGGTTGCTGATACGAGTAACGATAGGGCGCTCAACATCAGCGGCGGAGACCTCAAAGAATGATATGACAGTATTGTCATTGGTGAGAAATATCGAGACCTGCTCTGCCGAGACAGCCATGCTATACGGCGCGAGAGTTGAATGCTTCTCCATAAACTCCGTTCGAGTCTCATTGCCAGACGCATGGTATCTCTGCAAGGTACGCACCATGTCCGTTTCTTGCAGGTCGAGCCTCTCAGAGAGGTTAGCCATGCGCTGCTGGTTACCTGGCTTCTCCGGGTCTAGTCCAACAGGAACAGCTTCTTCAGATTTCCGGCCAAGGAAGCGGAAGAAGTTCTTGAGTCGGGCAATGGATTTGCCAGAGTAGGAACTGCTCGAGTCAGAAGATTTATCATCGTCGTCAACGAGGTGAACGAGCTTTTGCAAAGTCATGACGATGAAAGCATGATTGGGATACCTGTGAACAGAATCATTAAAGTTAGCAACGCAACGCCTCGCGAACAGAAAAACAACCATCAAAACTTACCAATCAGCCTTGGTTCTATTCCGAATATTCATAATATCCTCCAACGCCAACTTATGCAGCCCTTTCTTCGTCCCCACGGCCTGGATGACGTCCCAGCTCAAGCCATTGACATTGATCCATCTACACTTAGCCCACGGTTGTCTAGGGTTCTCGTTTAGGAAGGAGATGAATGAATCATTGTCAAAATGTTTCTTCTCCATCCTATCCGACGCAAAATCTACGACAGTAATCTCACAAGGGGCGCTCAGTGCCAGCATGGAAGCGTGGCCTCCATCTGGAAGGCTGGGATCGTAGCCGGGCTCAGAGCCAGGTTGCCATCCAGGCCGCTCAGTATACGTGACGTCAAAGTCAAAGTCCTCTGCATCCTCCACGGTTCTGAATGTGGCAGCACGGGTGCTGCGTCGGCGGCGGAGAGGCGAGAACGGCTCGCGGAACACGTCTGTGTCGGAGCGGGGGCGTGCCTCGAGGCGAGGAGGGGAGAGATTCTCGGTATCGACGTTGAGATCATAGTGGACGCGGTTTGCCCGAGCTCCAGGACTACTCTCCGATCGATTGCCACGCGTTTGACGCGGTTGGCTTTGAGCCATTGCGTCGGAGTGCTGTCAATGCGTGGCTGGCAGAGAGCGATGCCTTCTCGCGTCGCCAAAGCGAAGGGTTTTCTTTTCCAAGTTTAACAATGCAAACGAACAGTCATGGTGTGATCGGAATATATTGAGTGCCGGGCCGTCGAAATTCTGCCGTATATCTTGAAAGATATTGCTTAGGCCTGTGGCGTCGCATTTGCCAGCCGCTGGAAGCTCTCTGCCTCAGTGGCGCTATTGTATAGCTTCAAACGCAAAAGAACGCAAAAGACCGCCAAGACGGCGGCAGTTGGCAAGCAGTTGGGAGATTTCTCACAGTATAAAAGTTTGCATGCCAAACCAATTCGTCGCCATGGCGTTACGGACTATTTGACCTAGGCCTGGGCCTTGAGTAATGCATCTAGTAGATTAAATTGATGACGTTATCTAACGGCGATCGTCAACAACCCCACCAATGGCATATCACTTATATGACTACGCGTATCGGATAGACAACACAGTCAGCCCCCAAGAAATTGCAGTGTTTTCCAGAAGTCAAGGCTATATGTACGCTATGGAATCATGTTCAAAAAGAATAAGTCTTACCATGCTAAAAAAAAAATGGTAAGATAAAAGAAGTGAAAAGGGTAATACAAAGGGAGAATCCCTCATTGAGCAACACGAGCTCTCTCATCAGAAAATGCACCACTCATCAGCAACGCATTCATGGCCAATCTGCTTCAAAGAACCTCCACGATTTCAAAGGTCTGATTCTTTTGGCCATTGCACTGGGCAGATTCAAGTTGCTTGGAACCAGCCACAAGGCATGTCTGCTGATCAGCCGAAGCAGGTGTAAGAACGATGCTGTTAGAGTTGGCCTTGAAGGGGAACAGTTGCGAAGTCGCAGTAGCACCACCTATACGATTTGATTAGTTACTGTCTCGAATGTATTCAGAATTCAGAATCTGAGAAGAAGAAAACTTACTGCCATCAGCTCGTCCTCCGCAAGAGAACATATTAACCTGGCTGCCGGCTGGTTTTCTGGAATCAAAGTTCAAGCAGCCATTGGTAGCAACGTTGACGATCAGTGCCTCGCCACCCTTGCCATCGTCATGCTTGCCCTTGGTAACAATATCGAATTTCTGGTTGGGAGACTCGCTGCATTTGGCCAGTTGGATAGGGATCGCATTTTCTCGGAAGTCTCCAGCAGTGGGATCGATAGACAAGCAACGACCATCAGATGCACGGATGTTGACACTCTCAACCGGGCGGTTTGCTGTGCGGTCAAACGCGTTGGCTTCAGCGGCAGCAGAGGGGTTCAGCGTGCCACCAGCACCAGAAACTGGCACAGCGCCTGTAGGGGTGCCGGATGAAGCAACTCCAGATGAAGCACCTCCCGCAGGAGAACCAGTGACTTGGGGATTGTTTACGACATCAACAGCAGAGCTGGTCGCCGATACATCAGGCTTTCCAGTGATCGTGACCATGGTATAAGAACCAGTGGCGCCAGCTGGGGTAGGCAAAGTCACAGTCTCGTACTCAGTGACGGTAGCAACTTTGACAGCAGAGCAATCTGAGTTATCGGCAGCTGGAGCCGCGGTGGGCTCGACATTGAAGATATCCGAAGCCTTGTTCTTGCTCTTGTTCTTGTTCTTGCTACCACTGGGCGAGGCTCCAGAAGAGCCACCGAACGTGAACAACTGAGCAGAATCGCCAGAGTTGCACTTGGCAATGTCAACCACATTGCCCTTGGCGACAAAACACTGCGTAGCATCATTCTGCGGTGAGAGGCTAAGAGGTCCAGCCGTGCCATTAAAAGCAAAGAGCTGAGAGCTGGTGGTCTGGCCACTGCCGTCGGCACGACCACCACACGAGAACAAGTTGACTTGGTTCCCAGCAGCGCGTCTAGGATCGAAATTGGCACAGGCCTGCGTCAGCGTGTTCACAATGAGGATCTGTCCCTTCTGGTCATTGTGCGCGCCAGAAGTAATGATATCCCAGCCTTGGCCGTCGGTGCTTCCACAATCAGCGATCTGAATAGGAGTCAAGTTGGCGCGGAAGTCGCCGGACAACTTGTCGACACGAAGACATTTGCCATCAGAAGTCTTGATCTGGACGTTTGAAAAGGCGCGAGTGGCCGTGTTGTCTCGCGGGTGAGCCTCTGCGGTGGCGCTCTGGTCAAGGGCCGCAACCGCGCGACGGTCAACGGGGCCAGCTGCAGCAAGGGCTGCTGCCATGATCATGGCAATGGAAGTTTGATACATCATTTTGAATTGAAAATCGGCGTTTGAAATGAAAGACGGAGCCGGAAAAGAAAAGGACTGTGCAACAAGGTGATGATGAGATCCTCTCAGATTCGCCAGCAGTAAATGAATGGATGTAAGTCTGCACAGCAGATTGCCTAGTCAAAGGCAAGAATGGAAATGAATGAAAAGAAGAAAGAAAGAAAAAAGAACGGAAGAACACTGCACACAAGGAAAGTGATGCGATTCAAAGCAACAGACAAGAGGTCGCTGGGTCCAAAAAGAGAAACCATTCCCAAAAGTCTGGGCGCGCAATTTTACTTATATCGCCAACTCAACTCCTACAAAGTCGCATCCTCCTCCTCCACCTCCTCCTCCTACCCCGAGACCAGCCCCGTGTGCTTGACCAAATGGGGCATGTACACCAAAACAATAAGCGGCTTTTCTGCATCGCCCTTCATCTCCCTTCACCTGAATGGACCGCGACCCAACCACGGGAGCATTGTTTCGTTTACCATCCAGGCGCAGCGTTGCAGCAAGGACGGCAAATGGTTGGCTGTAGGTGAGTCAAAAGCGACTGTCGCTAAGAGGCATTCAGGAACATCGAACATCAGCGGTTTCAGCACAGTGATCTAGCGAAACATCGCGGGCAACTTGAGACGATCAGGGGTTTCATAGGCGGCCACAGCGGTCGCGGTGTTTTAGGTGTTTGGAGAACAGCATGCGGCGTTATCGATAAGAGCCGCGCTGGCAAATCACAGGCGTTTTGCAAATCCGGCGCCAGCCGGATTGGCAGCGGGGGTTTCGATTCATTCCCAGTGGGCGGACCATGGCATGAACAAGTTTTAAATGAGGCCCCCCGAACCACCACCTGTCTGTCAAACGCTGGGGAGGGGATCCTGTAGATTCCTCCATCTAACCAATCCAAGGCGTACCTAATGTGTGTGTATGTACAGTACTAGAGACGCCGTGGGCTACTGGTCATGCAAGACCTCTCCCACTCCTCACACAAGCCCCCATTTTGCGTCCGCGCTTCACCAGCCTATGAATGCGTTCTGCCTCACAAGTCGCTTTACGTTCCAGAGCAGCCTTGTCCTTGCTGTTCCTGTCTGCCAAAGGGGGTTGAAACTGGAGTGTGCATCTCATGGCTGGTATGCGCTGGGAAACGGCGTAGCGGAGAGTCAGTGCGGGCCAGTTGGTCTGTTTGTAAGACAGACTGCAAGTGATATAGCTCCACAATCTAGAGCGTGCGTTGTCGTAGCCGCTGATCAAGGATGGGGCGTTTCTCAAGATGTTTTTTTCTCGCGTTTATGGCAAAAACGGCGCCAAATACAGCATGTCGTGCGACTGTATTCGATCCAGATAAATGAATCGCGAGTCGATAAGGCCGTTAGTGTGCTCTGCCTAGTAAATCGAATGGCTGTTGACGCTCAGCTCAAAACGCCAATTCCATCGTCTCAACGCCCAAGCAGCTGTGAGTAAATTGATCGGCCAAGCCGGTAATCGTACCGAAGGCTTGCCAAGATGGTTGTTTCAATTAGCTGCCAAGTTGCGGGCACTTTGGACGGCAGGAAGCGCTGCAGCCAGGTTCATCAATTGAAACAGAATTCGGAACGTCGATCAATTAAGTAAAGTCGAAAATCGATTCTTGTTCTTGCCATCTCCAGCCGCTTGGTCAGGTCCCTATAGAAAGAAATACGGGCGAGAAGCCGGGTTATGTCTAGTGTTCCCAACAAATCAGCTACACCATAATTAGCCACTACTGTATTTCATTTATTCGTATATGAATATTATACGATCTGATATTTCTCGAGGAACTGGTACTCTGAGACTTACCTAAGCTGATCAATGAAAATAATATTCAATATCAGATATCTCGCCCCGGGAGCATTGGGCTTTTCGCTCTCGTACATCCATGACCGGCGTGACTGTTGTCCAGCTTCATGGGTAGAAGACGTACTATTGATATTGATTGGGCCCGTCACGGCCTAGGCTATCTTTTGCGTCACTCCTCCGCTTCCCACTTGACCACGAGTTGTTTTTCATTTGTTTAATTTTGATTCATTTATACGTCAAGATTCTCAGGGTGGTCTTGCATCTTCCAACTGCCCCTGCTGATTCTGGGCTTTCTGCTCTGAAGGGCAGCTGTTCTCCCAAAATTGGTCACAAAAAGCCGCTCGATGTCTGATAGTTGTGTTGTGCCAACCAGGTTCACAGTCGTTGGGCATTTGGAATGGTAGATGGTTTAGATGCTCGCCCTGCCACGCCTCAGGTTCGTTGATCCGATGAATCTCCTCGATGATCCTATCGCAAGTTGTGTCGCATGTCAAACTTCCATAACACCCACAATCGAATTTGGTGAGCACATATTTGCACATTGTATCGATGCTCACGCCAGGTCGAGACGAACTCTTCGGTAGATGTTGATGCTGGGAGTCGAATCTCCATCCCCGACTTCCTATATCCCATGAATATATAGTCAAGCATAGGTGGATGCCTGACATCTTCGCTCACGAGTCAAGTGGGATGCATCAAACACCCGTCATCTAGATTCCGATCATCGCAGACAGCACTGTAACCTTGTTGTTTTGGGTTTGGTGTGTTTCCCTCCGCTCATGCTCCCACAGCGATAGAAGGCAGTTTAGACCAACAAAGCATTGAATGCTTGCAAGACCTGGCCAGGTCTCCTGAACAAACCAGCTCAAGCCGCCAAGTGCAGCTCCTCTAGCATAGTATGTTGTTTTCTGTAGCGTATTCATCTCTGATAAGAGGGGGTAAATAGTCATACAATTCTGCCGCGATATTTGTGACACAGAGTTCAACGTGGCATTCTCCTTCCCGCTGAAGGGACAAATAAGGCGAAACAAAACAGTTGCTCAGGAGCTTTCTCTCTCACAGCCATTGTTTGCGCCATTATGTTCTGCAAGATAATGCCACAGGAAAATAGGCACTGTGAAAGGTGGCACAGAAGCGCCCGGCACTACGTTGAGAAATCCGAAAGCTCACGTTGCCGTCGTACAAGTAGTCGTCCAAATATGACTGAAAGCTGTGAATGACTGGAGTAGAGTTCGTCGTAGATGGTCAAGGATTTCGAGACCGACGTTTATGAGACCAGATTTTCCAGTGCGATGAGAAGAAGAGGTCGCCCTAGATACGCCATCAAAGCCACAGAAAGTTTGAAGGATGGGTGCCGTCGTCAGAGTTGGAGATGGTGACCCGTCAGCAGAGGTTGTACAGGCGCCACAATATGTCACGCCAATCAGCCGCTGTCCAGGGCCTGTCAAGGCTGCTTAAGCTCCCGTCGATTCAGGCACATTGATTTGATTGCATTCAACCCGTGACAGATTGTCAGTGGATCTCCTCTCTTTCCAGCAAAAGGCGCAGCGTGACCATGGAAATGTGTCACGAGACCAGTTACCGTGAATGTCTCACGGGCTCTCACTTCACCCCACTGATTTCGGCGTTGGGGAACTGGAGCTGGAGCTGGGGCTGATCTTATCCATGGATGAGAGCTCGGCACCTGCAGGGAGCAACTCCACTGCCACACAGGGCATAGATAGGCGTTGCTGTGCTGCAACCAACCTGGAAGGCCATCGGCCTCAAGGGGCTACCTAGGTAGTTTATTAGCTGCTGCGCCGCCCTGCAGGATAGGCAACATTGGAAGGCTACAGACTCTCGTCACAGCCCTGGAGAGGCGTCGACAGCTGCCCTTTATATTCCCCCACAGACCCAGCCCTGGCATTGCATCACGGCTCTCCAGCTTTCTCAAGCCCAGCCCATAGCTCTGCATCACACAACAGGCTGGGCAATATGGTGAGTCGCGCTCGATCCCATCAGCGGGAATACTCTCCCGCTGTGAATGTTTGCCGTTCGCACAGACAAGCTAACGTCCGTGAATCAGGCTTCTGAACACAGTCCTCTTCTGAGCCCTGATGGCGAGGCACTCGATGCCAGCAGCCACCACAAGAACAACAATAACAACCGTGCCTCCCGAATCCGAGAAATCATTTTCTTCGTCTGGGGTCTTTTCGCCACTGCAGCCTTTATTGTTGCAGCAGTCTGGATCCAGCACAACAATCAAACGAGCAATGATGGCGGTGACTCACGAGCCCCCAAGCGCAACCTGATCTTCATGGTCTCCGATGGCATGGGACCAGCCTCCCTCTCCTTGACGAGGAGCTATCGACAGCACATCAATAACCTTCCCGAGAATGATACACTGGTTCTGGATCAGCACTTTTGGGGTTCAAGCCGCACGCGTTCCACCAGCTCACTTGTGACCGACAGTGCTGCTGGTGCCACCGCCTTCTCCTGCGGCAAGAAGAGCTACAACGGCGCCATCTCTGTGCTGCCCGACTTTGAGCCTTGTGGCTCAGTCATGGAGGCAGCCAAGAGGGCCGGGTATACGACCGGCCTGGTGGTTACAACCAGTATCACGGATGCTACACCTGCTTGCTTCGTCAGCCATGTGCTCCGCCGAGAGATGCAAGACTCGATTGCTCTGCAGGAGATTGGAGATGGCGTCTTGGGGCGCTCTGTGGATCTCATGCTCGGCGGAGGCAGATGTCACTTCCTACCCAACACCTCCGAAGGTGGCTGTCGTGCAGACGACATTGATGTGACTCGCCTAGCCCAGGAAAAGCACGGCTGGACATACACCGACAATCGCGCTGGCTTCGACGCTCTTGATGGTGGTAACAAGGTCCACTTGCCCTTCCTGGGTCTCTTCGCATACGAAGACGTGCCTTTTGAAATCGACAGACAGAAGCAAAACGATGTATACCCGAGTCTCAGCGAGATGACCACGACTGCTCTGCGCGCTCTAGAGAAGGCTACCAAGGACTCTGACAAAGGCTTCTTCCTAATGATTGAGGGCAGTCGCATCGATCATGCCGGCCATATCAATGACCCTGCTGCCCAGGTCCGCGAGGTCCTCGAGTACGACAAGGCTTTCAAAGCCGTTGTCGACTTCATCGCTGAGAGTGACACCGAGAGCAATCTCGTTGCTACCAGCGACCACGAAACTGGTGGTCTTGCCACCGCTATCCAAGAACCTGGCCACCTGCCTGTCTACAACTGGTACCCCCGTGCTCTCGCCAACGCCAGCGCCTCATGCGAATTTCTTGCCTCTAAACTCCACGCCCATATCGCCCAGTCTTCCAGCGCCACCTCCAAGGAGAACCTCAAGAAGTGGATCAACGAAGAGCTCGTCATCCCCGGCCTCGGCATCCCCAATGCGTCCGACGAGGAACTCTCCGCTCTGGCTGATGATCCTGTCACAGCTATTTACGGCTTCGCTGCCATGATTTCTCTGCGTGCGCATATTGGCTGGAGCACTCACGGCCACACTGCCTTGGATGTCAATGTCTACTCATCTGGTGGGCCTGGGACGGAGAGAATCCGCGGTAATATCGAGAACACGGATGTCGGCAAGTTCTTGAGCCACTATTTGGAGGTGGATGTCGAGGAGATTACTCAAGAGTTGAGAGAGAAGACGGCAAAGTTGACGGACTTTGCTGCGGCTGAGGTATTGGCTGAGTGGTCGGGTGATTCTGATGCGTATCATCTCTAAGATTTTGAAAGAACTTAAACGATGCATCTTGCTTCTGCAAACTGCATTCATCGTAAGAACGGGGCATATAATTTTGTTAGATCTACAGCATAATATTACATTTGTTACAGTCACCAATGAATGAATACATACAATCAGATATCAAATCGAATCAATTAACTTGCCTCGTTGCACAAAGAGACGAGAAACTTGGTGATTTCACTTTGTAACTAATACCATTCCGAACCTAATTCCAGACAACCAAAACTTGTGGAAAATAAGAGAGAAAAAAACACCGTAAAGCTAACTGAGAACAACAAGCCCTTTTATCATAAAACCCACGCCCATCTATTTCTACTATAATCAATCCCCCCCCCCCCTTCTATCTCAAGTAATCGTCTCGGGCGCCTGCTCAAGATTATACCGCATATACAACTTATCCAGGAAATGCGAGTGCCTAATGCCATTGGGCCTGGCCTTACCAAACAGCTCAATCGCATCCGGCAGCGTAAACCCACACCTCTCTACCAAGTAGCACACAATAAAGTACCCTGAGCGGTTGAACCCATAATGGCAGTGCACACCGATAACACACTGCTCTGGCGACTCCCAGCCCTCAGCGGCAGCGCGCTCGCTCTGGGATTTACGCACCGCGTCAATCAACTTGATGAAGTCCTCTACTAGGTGTCCCTCAGGGGGCACTTTGGACACCGTCGGAAACTTGTGGTAGTGGATTCCGCCGCGCTCGAGGCCGCGTGGGTCATATACCGGTTGGTCCTTAGACAGGTCGATGATGTCTTTGATATTGTACTCTGGGTGTTCGACAATCACCTGTGGGCAGTGCACATCATCCACCTCGCGGAGGGTCTTCAAGACTCTGAAAATAGGTGCGTTTTCAGGGCCTATGGGTGCGGAGACTGGGTCGACGGACTGCCACTTTATGAGGTTCTTGACGTCCCACTTCCCCTCGCGGGAGAGATGCTGCAGCTGCCATGCGAGGGATAGGCGTTGCGTGATGTGGGTGGCGAGGAAGTCGGAGACGAGGCCGGCAACGGTGCGGACGGTCTTGGGGGAGTAGAGAAGAGTGTGGTTTGCTGATCCGCTGAGGATGATGGACTTGACGACCTGTGGTGGATGCTGTAGCTGCTGTGGTAGCTCTGGTGCAGTTTCGGTTGGGGTTGTTGGATTGTTGCCATACGACGAGGAGGAGTCAGCATCGTCGTCCTGTCCCACGAGATTCTCTCCTGCATTGCCATTGGGGACATGATCTTGCGGCTTTGGTGAAATATTGATTGGTGCAGCAGCATCGCCATTCAGTCCATCCTGTTTCCCTACTCCTTCCCCTTCAACATCATTCTCCTGTACACCCATAGCCTGGAGGATCTTGCCCACCTCCTTTGGCGACGTAACCTTGTCATTTTCACCCCCAATAAGATATATTGGAATATCGAGTCCACTCCATATATCTGGGCCGGGTATGCCACCAACAGCCTTACCGTCTTTATAGTCTGTAGGAAGCCCACCATATGCCATACGTCTCCATACCGGCGTGAGGCTCTGCCAATTGAATCGATACTGCATAAGTTTCAGCTTCTCCGGGGCATCATCGCCAACAAACCTCGCAACGCTAGGACTATTTGGACCTCCGATGCCATCCCAAGTCCTCCAAAGATTAAATAGCCAGCCGGGGATCCAGAAGAGCTTCTTGATTTTCTTGACGGTAGATTCCTCCATGGGACCAGAAATCGGACAAATAGCCACTAGGCCAATAATATGTTCCGCCAGGGGCGTCTTTTGCACAACCTTTTTATTCGCCAACCCAGCTGATAGGGCAGTCCCCATGCTGTGAGAAATCAACACCACGCTCTGGCCATGCTGTTTGTCTCGGTAATCCTCAATAATGACCTCGAGCAGCTCCACCAAGGCCTCAGACGTATATGCTTCCCATTGCGTCGGCGCAAACCTCGATCTCCCACCACCAGGCCAATCCACGGACAAACAAGGCGCCAGATCAACAAGACTCCTCAGCAAAGGATAGAACTGGGCTACCGAACCGCCTAACCCCGGGATGCAGACTAGCAGTGGCAGGGGAGCCGGCTGCTTTGGCAATTGATCCGCCTTGACATGGTCGCGATAGAAGACGCGAAGCTCCGGGTATTCGAAGCGGCTGGTCTTGTAAGATTTGAACTCTGAGTTGTCTCGCAGAAGAGCCGGGTCTGTAGAATGGGGGTTGGTGGCGAGCCAGTCCACCTGCGACGGTGGTGGATTACCCTGAGACGGCCCTGCCATACGTGCGATACTATAGTTACAGGGTCGAATATATATACCAGATCAGTGAAACGAGGTGACGGATATTCTCCGACAGCCAATTCAAGTAATTGAGTGCTAAATGCTGTCACTCCGACCTGGTATGCGTGGTAAGGTAATAATAAATAAGGAGGTTGATAAAGCTGGGTATTAAGCAATATGACGCAACGTCACCCACCCCCAACAGCTTTAAATATATTTATTATATCAGCTTTTTCGAGCTGATCAAAGGCGCAAATCCGACGCCACAGCAAGTTTGGGCACAATGATCCCAACAGGAACTGAAGCCTAGAAAAAAAAACATCAACGATATCCAAGGCCAACTTCCGAAAGCTCGCTGAAACACCCCGCTCGGCAGGTAAATAAGAGCGATAGGTCGCGGGAATCTGCACAACGACGTCGATGAGTCTCGCCTTTCTGCTCCAATCAGCTGAGTCACATCCGCGCAAGGAGTAGAACAAAAGGCGACAACATCAGAAAAAGGAAGCAAAAAGGTGTGGCATGCGGATGCAAAAAGTCGAACTACACCCGCCAAAAGCAAATTGCGAAAATTGACCCAGGTCTTCAGGGAACTTGACTAATATTTTGCTTTCCCCTTTCTGATGGTACAAATGAGAGAAGAGAAAACGGAATGTGATGCACGCCGGTAGGTTTTGTGAGCCAACCAATTGCCACGAGATTGGGAGGCAGCTTGCGATTGCGCCAGGCCTTCCTTGGTATTTTTTGCATCTGAAAAAGCCACACCGAGGAAGAGGGTAGACCTACCCTGGAGCTGGAAGGAGTTGCGTTGAGTATGATTTTTTTTTTTTTTTTTTTTTTGTTTTTTTTTTTTTTAATAGACAATTGTCAAAATAATTTCAGCATTCTCAAATGGAACGTTGAATAGATAGTAAAATTCGCCAAATCGTTAACGTTGCGGTGTGTTCGGACTCACTGGTTTTGCATAGTTGGATTGTTAATGCTAGGCTACTGTCAAGCTGTGATAGTTTCATTAGGGCACCACATCGAAGATTAACTCTCCCCATCTTTAGAGAGAACTAAATATAAACAACTGATATCATATCCAGCTGTAAAGTTCGGCAACGGCACATGTCAAATCTGAGCTCAGAGGTATACCTTCTACTATTATTCAAGCTTTGATAACATCGTACAAACCACCCCATCTATCATGATTCCTTCTACACTTAATACAAACCGTCCTCATATATCCTACATTCATGTTGTTGAATAATACCACCTACACCATGCTCAAGGGATCACCCCAGATCCTTCCGTCCATCCAATAGGTATCAGCACAGCAGCCACTTCCGACACACCTCGCTCCGTAGCCAGCAAGTTAAACTGCGCAGCTGCGTTTCTTGTATCTAGCACCTCAACTCTTATCCCCAGCTCAGAGATGTACTGTCTTGTTTTCGGACTCAGAGGCAAGTTCGTCTTGCCTACTCCAATGACTAACAGGTCTGTAAAATTTCTTCATCAGTCAAACTGCTACGTCTCCTCATAACCTGCGTTTGCAACCCACGTAACATCTCAAAGGAATAAAGTCGTGGCCAAGAAGAAAAATAGACTCACCAGGTCGTGGCCATAGTAAATCAAAGAGCCCAAATGCCTCCTTGGGCAGCTCAAATTGCCCCTTCTGGTTTACTAGCTCAAACTTGCCGATTGCCTCCCAGGGCCGCCACGCAAACGCCTCCCCATTGAATAATAATGCTCCGTCCCCTCCCTCAATAGTTATCCCGCTGTTGAGTCCAAAGCCGTCATATGTGCATACGTCCACAGATGTGGACGGTACAGGCGTGCTGCCTAGAACATCAAGATCGCTAAAATTGGTTGGTGGTTGAGAGGAGGGCGGTGCGCTATTTTGGTTCTTCAATCGATTTGGGGCGGAATGGAAGGGTTTGGTTTGAGACTGGGGCCATTGTTTTCGCCCTGTTGAAGCAATTCTCGGGGTAGATGATGTGAGGCAGATGGAGGGTGTCGGCTCTTTGGGAATGGACCGCAGAGCCGTGCGCACGTAGCTCACGCCATTGTGTTGCCGAAGGAAGCTGCGCATTATGGCCATCGAAAAATTCGGAGCGCCTACAAAGGCATCGTTCTAATATTTGGGTGCGTGGAAGGTGGTTGTGTGGTTGTAGGTAGAAAGTTGTTGTGGACGCTTGGGATTCTTGTCGTGGGGCACAGTAGGTTGGCATTTTTGAGCCCGTCGAACGTCATGATGACTTGATACATCTGGCAAGGACAATTAACTCAATGCGACCGTACTGCAGTTAAGAATTTTTTTAAGCATTCATAAGTATCTGTTTGACAGCGTTTCACTGGATTTTCAAAATTGAAGTCGGTTGACCGCTGCGGAATAGGGTGCAAGCCCGGTCAATCCAAAATCCTCGTATAAAATCACGAGCGAATTCCATGCCAACTTGATGCTCGTCTCATTTGATCACCAAGAGGAGGTAGCAGTCCTAAAGACAGCAGTAGACCGGCCATGCTGGACTCGGCCACAATGTATCATGCAGTCCCTTTTGCCCTAATGAACACCAAAGCAATGAACCAATCCCCCCAGAGTTCCTTGCCATCCCGCACAGAAAGCCAAAACCCATCAGACGAAATTTTCCATAATCCTTTATTTCTTCTTTTGGCCCTGCTCCTGCTCCTTCAACACCTTCTTGACAATCTTCTGCTCCTCGATCAAGAAAGCGCGGACGATTCGGTCTCGGACACAGTTACCACACCGAGAACCACCGTAGGCTCGCTGGACAGTCTTCTGGGGCTTGGAGATGTTGGCGTACTCGCGGGGACGGAGAGCGGGGATCTAGAAATATGTTTTTGTCAGCGTCGGTGGGTTTTAGAGGATCGCATCAAGGCCCGCGGGATTGAGATTCGGACGCAGACTGATTTATCGCTGCTTTGGCTAACACCGAAAGATTCGTCTCGGAAGAATTCTTCTGATTCCGACCAGTGCTTCGACTTATCCTGTCTGTCCCGCCCCAATCGCCAATCCGCCTCTCGATTTTTTCGTCAGGGAACAACTTACACCAGAGAGCTTGGAACCGCAGTCACCGCACTTGGGAACAGTGCCGCGCTTCTTGATGTGCAGCAGACGAATGTTACCGCCAGGGGTCTTGATGACTCGGGTCCGGTTGGAGCGAGTGTTGTAGCTGTGAGCATTCGTCGTCAGTATCAGTCGCAAACCAACTCCCAGTAAAGAACGACAAGAATCCGACTCGAATATCGTATTCAGGGTAAAAACTCACCCGTTACGGCGGCGGTAGGTGACTCGTTGGGGCGCCATTGTTGCTGGTGATGCTCTGTGGATGTGCTGAGTATCTCACCAAGGACGAGGAATTTCGAGATTTGGGAAATTTTGTGTGGGTGGAAGGACGGATTGTGCCCGCTAAGCTGACGAATCAGCGTGCGCACGGAAGGCGGCGATGGACCCATTTGACGGCACGTGACTAAGGTTTTCTCAAATTTCGCCCCCCTCTGAATGCAAGGTAATCAAACCGCAAGCCTTAGGATTGAGATAAATATGTTCAAACGTCTGATCATGAAATGGTCTGTATTATCTTATTCTTTGAGACTTTGCAACTTTTCTAGCTAAGTAGAGCCGCTACCCTCAATATTCTCGGTTCTAAGTTCTGAAAAAGTCCTTATTTTTATTTTTATTTTTATTTCATTTTTAATTTTTTATCCGAGTCCTCTGGTGTCCGCATACCTCTTCACGATGGAGGATGGTCTTCTAGAGCACTTTAACTTCCAAATGATTTAAATTTTGGCTGATAATTTAGCAATTGCTTTTTCTGATTTGAAGCAAAAAAAATCCTGCTGCTTGAGGCTGCATTGCCATGAAACATGTAATTATACAAATAACCCAAGGCCTCTTTGACGCCATAATTCCCATCATCAAAAGTTCCCTCTCGATAGCATTGCATGCAAACGCAAAAGAAAATGCGCCGTAAAGATCAATCTTTGTCCATGGTGAACCAGTCCGGGTGGTCCTTATGTCTCCATGGTCGAATACCCAGTGGATTCTCTTCTCGGCTCTTCTCGGCTCGAGCAAAGGCATCCTTGCTTGTCTCATCTTTCATCAAGTCTGAAAATTCCTTGACGTTTGTCTGCGCTTCATTGACAGACTTCATAAAGGCGGCAAACATGACGTCGGCTAGGATGGCTGTCAGTATGTCAGATATAAGAAGGGACTCAGGCAGCAACGGAAGCTGAGGGGATAGGGGGCTCTTACGGGATGGATGCTTCTGAACCAAGGGTTCAAGCATCTTGGGGATGGTGTCTCTCAGCATTCGTTCCTGATAGCACATGCCGTTTAGTGTCACGCAGACGGTATATGGCAGGGAAAGTCTTACCTTGATGTGCAGGAGCTTGAGGCGCTTCATGGCCAGGTTGAGAGCCTCCTCCTCTTTGGCGATCTCATTGGCAGCTTCAGCATCCGCCGCGGTGGCTGAGTTCTTGTCCATAGGTCACGAGCCTGCGCAAGAACGCGCACAAAGGAACACGAATAATCTCTGACCTGATCGAAGACGAAAGACTACTGGGTCTCTTCAGGCTCCGTTACGGGATGCAACAAAGCGCAACCCCACGCTCAGAGTAGCAGCCCCGAATCTGAACGAGTGAGCGCGATTCTAGAAGTTGGGGATGATGAGCGGCTACGCGCGACGTGGGGCAGCTGTGCAGGGTGGTTATATATTTTGGTGCAACCTTAAAAACTTGAACTCAAAAAAAAAAGAAAGAAAAAAAAAAAAGAAATGAAAGAAAATGAAAAGAAAAGAAAAAATTGCACAACGGGAGTCTATATCTTGGTTGACTAAGGCGCTTTGTACATATTTAAAATTGCCGATGAAGGAAAACATTTGGCAACATCGTGTGCATCTTTGTCTCCTTCCATGCCAAACGCTCAATTCGGCTATGACATGAAGTTACCTCTTGAGTCATCACGTGCGCTGGAAGCAGTCAGGGCGTTCCTCGAGGCTGAGGTCCATCATCTCAAACGCGGGGGAGAATCGATTGCTGTGGTAATGATGCATTAAGCCCACACCCCAAAGTCTCGCTGTTCCTTGTACATAAGCATTTCCAGCTCATTTTAATAACGTAAAGAGACACGCACATCTGCACGTATGTATGAACACCTACTGAAAATAAGTGACTATGATGAAAATCTATCGTCCTTGTTTGCCTAGCCTACTTCACAGATGGGCCTATTTGGCTTTGAGTGGATGTGTTGGCCGCCGTGGATTTGTTTGCTACCATCCATGGTGAACATCTAGGCGGCCGCTACCAACATAGCGCCTGGACATTGGTCAAGCCAATCCAACAACAGCTGTGCCATTCCTGGCCAAAGGCGCAAGGCGTGCTCCTTCGCCCGCCCAAGGGACCTTGGCTTTTTGTTAGTCGGTAAGATGATACTGACAGAAATATATGTATATATAGAGAGAAGAAAACCAGAATGTGGGAGAAAACCTATAAAAATAGCATCTTAAGTCTCAGTGAATTCAAGACCTCTGCTGTCATCAGCATGGCTGACTCCATCACTGTTTTTTCAAAGGTCCAACAGCGCTGTACATATGCATGTAGTGCCTTAGTGCTAAAAAAGGAACCGTGGACCTCCAGTGCTCCCAGCCCAGGGCGAGTCTCAGCGGTCCCCCAAGCAGTAAAAGCTGTACTAGCGCCTGTAATCCCGTTCCTCCCTAGGTCGCCCCCCCGCCACCTCTAATGGGCCGCATCGCTCGGACCGGATCAACACCAAACCTTGAAGCCTTGTCAACAGTGCGGATTGAAAAATCCTCACAGCCCAGCCTCTTGCATTTGCCTACAAGCTCATTTACAAGCTGACACCCCTCGATCGGACACACGATACCAAATATCAAAAGCTATTCGAACTCTTAAAAACGGCCTCTTAGCGATTCACTAGATTTAGAGAGAGAATCCGATTCTCCCTCTACCCCTCCGCCGCGAGATTTCCCTGCCAAAAGATAAACACCCGAATTTCCCTCTCGTTCAAAGGTCCGCGCCTTTCGCGTTCGCCACCGTGGCTCAACTCATTACGATGCCGAATACACCACCGCCGGCGCTGCTGCCCCCGCCAGAAGGCATCTTCAGGACGTTTGACGACTTGATGGCCTCGGTCCAGCGCGTCGCCAAGGACCAAGGCTACGGCATCGTCAAGCTGCGAGCCTCCAATTATCGCGATGGCAAGCCCACCCGCTACGATCTCGTCTGCGACCGGGGCGGCGTCAAGTACAACAGCACCGCAAAGAAGCGCAACCCGTCCACGCGCAAGATCGACTGCCCCTTTCGCGCAAAGGCCGTCTGCGAGGTCCAACTCGGCAACCAGTGGCGATTTGCTTTGCAAGAGCCCAGACACAACCACGAGCCACGCGTCCCCTCCGGCACGCCCGGCCAGGAGAACGCTCCGCTGGCAACTTCCATCCGATCATTCACCAACAAGCTGGACCGCCTAAGTCATGACATGGCACAGGGACTGATGCGCATCGAGCAGCGGCTCGACAATATTGAGAAGCGGATGGAGAATTTTGAAGCTCGCGCGGGCGGCTACGAGCCCCGTTTCCAGGCAATTGAGCAGCGACTTCAGGGCATGGAGGGTCCTCGTATGGATGGCATGGGTATGGACGATGTCGAATCACGTCTGTTGGCCTCTTCAGTCATGTAGGACGTCGACCAGAGCGTTCAGCAAGCTGCTGGTGAGGCCATGATGCGTCTCTCACCGGTTGGGGCGAGGCAAATAGGCAAGTCTGACACAGCCAAGCATTGACGGCGAGATGGCTGGCGCAGCCACGGCAATGAACCTGGAACACCAGGAACCATGCAGCTTACCATTTTCCCTGGCCTTATTTTTCTTACTGCTGTCTGTCCAGTCGTCTATACACCCGAAAAAACACAAAAATCATATACGCGTGCGCGAGACCCTGGCTTTTGTGTATGGTCTTATGGAGAGAGAGCGAGAGAGCGAGAAAGCATATGGGCGTAAGTGCCTAGAATAGGCCCGCCAGAGGCTGGGCACTTGATAACTGCTATGATGAACAGAACACACAGAAAATTCGCAGGGTCAACAGGGAGGCCGGGTAGGACACGGGTTGTCTCGAAATCACACAAAGGGCTGGGCTTTTGAAAAGAAGGTTGGGAGGGGTTTCACGGCGGCACCACTGTTGATGTTGATGAAGGCGTTCCGGTCGGATCTCAATAGTTTGTTGTGACTGTCTTCTTTTTTTTAATCTTTTACGTGTCTCTTCCTTTCAGTCTCTTCCTATTGCTTTTGTTTTTTTTCTAACACTTCTTTATTATGATTGTTTCTATTTCTTTTTCTCTCTTAAGATTGTTGCTACGCTCAGGGCGGCTTATGCAAAGGGATACAATGCTGGAGACGGGCGGTCAAGTCTCGTTGGACTCGGAACTGTTTACTGCTTTTTTTTTTGCTTTTGTTTCCCTGCTTCTACTACTTCTTCTTTAACGAAAGCGCAGGCAAAGGGGCGGCGCGTATCCATAGGGAAATATCTTAGTGCTCTGATTATGAAGCCAAAGCTATCGAGATCTGATGGCGTATGTTTTAACTCGAGACCAAATGCGTCGTCAGTGACGAAATAGCCCTCCCCCTCTCCTCCGTCTCTCTCTCTCTTTCTTAATAAATCCCTGCATTGCCGTTTCAAGCGGGAGCTGCACCCTGAGGACATAGCCACCCACCACGCCCACTCTAGCAATCACGGTCATGCTCACTCTATCGAGTCACCGAAGGTCAGGGATCTCTCACCTCACCTTCAAATCTAATCTACATATCCCCAGGTGGCATTATTTAGCCCCCATATACCCCCCCCCCCCCCCTAAAAAAAACACCCTATACCCATGCACCATAAGAAAAAGATGGCTTTTTTGTTGTCTGTCCCCTACCTACATAGCCGCACCAATGCCGCTTCCATCCCAGCGCCCGCTATGACACCACATTTAATAAAATAAAAAAGGGCATCAATATAGCTAGAACACGGGTGTTTGTGCCGCTTGCTCAAATAGGTAAAAGGGGGGACACAGTCATGTAGAGAGAGTAGGAACGACATGGATAATAAGGCAAGGAGGAAAAGAAGATGTGGCGCTGTACATAGTATTGAGGGGGGAAAAAAGTCTCCTCGAAACATCCATTAATTAAGGCTGTAGCTTTTTTTTGTTTTTGATTTTTTGTTTGCAGTAATACGCCTCTAAAGGAACACCTTTTTTTGTTTCTTCCAGGAGAAACATTAAGTCCAATCAGTCAAAAAGTCATCTACGCAGCCAAGAAACATGAAGGAATCTAGAATGTCACCCTTCAGACTTGGAATGAGACCTGGCTTGTGCGTGGCTGCTCCCTCCCTTTGGGTAAGACGAGCTGAAATCTTGGTGTGGTGGTGTTGGATAATTGGTGTAAAAGTAGATAGATAGGTATCTGAAGCTGGCCTGTCATTGCATTGGTGCTGTTGAGTCGAGAGAGTGGCTTTGCTAGATGTTGGTTGATGGTGAGTGAGGAATGGAATTAAATATAGAGTGATTAACGTTGTAAGTAGGTCTAAAAAAGGGAAGTAAATTTAGTTTCTATACTGATTAGATCATGTCTTAGTAGTAGTTGCATTGGTTCAGGGATGGGGATTTCGATACTTTATCTTGGGCTATATATAATGACCATTATCCCTTCTTATGACGACTAAGCGAGAGATTGTTTACACAACCTGGTTACATGCTTATTATGGTATATGTCATCTGGGAAACACTAATTGCGTTGGTACGAACGTTATATATGCACAGAGATGCAGGCTGTTGAAAGGGATAGTAATGAGCATAATAAGTGTAAGTCATTGAGGCGTCAAGTCTAACTAGAAAATCCTCCAGCTCCGTAACAAATATGGGGTATGCAGTAAAGGAGAAAAAGAAAGAAAACATAAACAGGAAGAAAAGGCAAACCAAAAATGCAGTCCTTTTACATCGGGATGTTCTGTGTCAACCCTACCATCGTACACCGTACACGAGAGCTCCTCGACCACCAGCTGCCGTCTTTCCCATCACAACAAACACCCTCCTAATGTTTGTTTATACCAAGTTCATTTCCCACTGCTCCGAGCAGTACTTCGACAGCAGATACGACAGAATAATCAAATCCGCCGTAAAGTCATCGCAGTGCGTCCAAATCTCCAACTTGATATCCGAGCCGCTGGTCGAGCACGACGCAACTCTCTTGCCATGCTTATCCACCAGCGTCATGCTTCTGGACAATGTGTTCTTCCACCTCAGCTCGCCCAGAGGACTGTCCTTGAGGACGCAGTCCTGTGCGATACCCTTGCACTGCAGCTTGAACGATCGGCCGCGCAGGGTGATCGCCGAGGTGCTGGACCACTGGGAGAAGTTGGCATCGCCGATTTGCTGCCTTCCCTGCGATGGGCCCTGGTAGAATCGGATATTGGGCTTGCCCGTTTTGACGGTAGCGGTGTAGAGAGGGTGAGATCTTGGTGATACGCCGTCAGGATGGATATATACGTCTGATTTGATGGTGCCTTGACTCCGGATCCAGACGGCGCGGGCAGGGCCACCGTAACCACCACCGCCGGATCTGCTGGGAGCTGATGAACCACAACCCATGTTTGGCGAATATTGATTGATTGCTTTTAAGGGTAGGTAGTAGGAGTAGTAGATTTCGGAGATTGGTTGATGTAGAGGGAGAGCCGGGGGGAAGAGCTTGGAGTAATCCGGGGTTACTGCAGGCTGGTTTCAATGGTGAAGTAAGTAAATGAGTAATAAATGGAGGCCGATTTGGTAGTCTGTAGGTAGCTTGTAGGGTTAAGAGAGTCGAAAGTGGAATGAGATCTGAGAAAAACAAAGGAGAATTGACAGGCTCTCCAGACTTTTAAGCAACACTTGTCTTTTCTGTATTTGGGGTCACAAAAGAGCTCTGGAATGCTTTAAGCTTAAGCCATTCTAGAAGGTTGGCTCACAGTCTTTATTTACCGGGTCACGCAAGTGGCTTTTTGGGAAACTGCAGGACACAGCCCAGATGGGTGATGCGGCCTAATGATGTAATGATGGTGAAGGTGTCTCTGCTCTGTGCGTCCACACACAAGAGAAATGGGGGAGGGTGGGAAGCAAGATGGATGTTCAAGAGCTACGTAGCTACTGTATATCGAAGCGCCCCGAGCTCATCATCCCTAGTCATTTAATGGCTCTTCAGACCAAGTTGCATTGGTCGTTAGGGCCAATTCAGCATGGCCGCCAACTATACGGGAGGGTGGTTGGGTGGTATGTGGATGAGTGTATCATGATGGCTGGCGGCTTTGAAGTTTGGGGATGTCGATCGTGCATCATGAGCGGGCTTGAACCTCTGATACGATACCCGCTGTTGAGAGAACTGACGTAAGCTAGCAGCCCGATGTTGGCTCTTTCCGGCGCTCTGGAGGGACTGCAACGTGTGCAAGGATGATGTGAAGCAGCTCATATCGCTGCGCCTCGACCCCTGAAATCCTTCGGGCTGGAGGTTACTTTTCTCTTTCTGTTGGTTATTTGATGTCAGAAATGCCCCGGATCTACTGTCACATGGAGGAGGGCTTTTAAAAAACGGGTTCATTCTACCTGCCATGGACATGCGAATCTTTCAGGCTCCGTCATCGTTATCAAGAGAGAGAGAGAGAAAGGACGTGCTTCTTTTTAGCTGATTGTGGCTGGTGCTAGAGTAGCAACTCCATGACGTCAGTTCGTGGTGGCTCCAAAAGCCTTTTTTCACATCTGGCGTAGTTTTGATTTGGGGCTGCTGCTCATTTGCTCCTTCCAGACACACATGAAACTTTATAATAGGGCAATTTTCGTGACACGGATGAGGCTGTGTGTGTGAGTGTCATTATTATTCGACGTCGTTGCTCTTGTTGTTGGTGAGCTATTTGCAACCAACGATGATGGCAGTGCTGGCTTGCAGTTAATTTGGTTATGTTGACGTTGATGTTGGTTCTGGCCACATTTCCGAGGGGCTAGAACCCTCAAAGGTTAGTCAAGATGTGGCTTTGACAACCAAGACTATAGGAAAAGAGAGAGAGAGAGAGAGAGAGAGAGAGAGAGAGAGAGAGATTGACCGGCCAAAGTGGAAAAAATAAAAATAAATAAATAAAGATCTTTCTTATTCTTTTGCTGTTCAATGGATTTGTAAATGCTGCTACTTTACCTGATTGCCACCAACAATCGGTGACACATTGGTTCATCTCCATTCTGTTCTGTGGGACAAAGAGGGATTCCTTCGTATTCTGTTGCTGTTGGTCGTGTATCCTGGACTCGAGATTGACTGCATGGAATGTGTTGGCCCTTCGAATCCATGCTCATACTTACCACAGAGGAGCCGAGTCCAACACGACGTGATGAATGTACCCCACACATATTCGAGGGCGACACACACAGAGGCACCAGTGCTAAGACTCTGAGTATGGGTAGGAAGAAGAAGAAGAGAGACAGAGAAAACATCAGATTTGAATGTACCGGCACTCGCATAGGTAGTTTCTTCACATCGTTTTCCTATTCGGGGCATCCAGGCCAAAGAAAGCTGTTCAGACCAGTTCAGAGATCTTCGAAGCGTTCTTGAACTTTTGGTTGTGGAGAAAGAACTGTACGTATCTACTGTACCTGCAGAAGCTAACCTTGCCAAATCCAGACAAGCACCTAATGCGGGTACGCCAAACGGCGACTACCTAATAATACGAACGAGTCTTCAATTTGGGCGAAATTTGGTAATAACGTATTTCCGTGGTTCTTCTCTCACCGCATTCATCAATGGCAGCGTTCGGTAATGATTGAAGATGGCTTGTGAGTTTGGTTGCCAGACAATAGGATGTTGGCGTCTTACCTTGCCCAGGTATATATATGCGTACGTATCTCTTAGCCAACTAAGGTACATAGGATAGTATATATCGGCAAAATACCATGACTTGTTTCCATCTTCTACTGACCCGGGTTTGAGAAATGAGGGAAAAGGAGACCATACATGTGTGTACACACGTTAGGTGGTTGGATGGCATCCAGTGGCTGTGTGTTTGTTGTTGGCCGACTGCAAGCACATGATATGCTAACATGAACATCAGCCCACACCGCAAAGTACCCATAGTTGTTATTAGCATTATGATGAGACTTTTGAGCATAATTGAATGTTATGTACGTGACACAAGCCAAAACCGACATTTTGGCCCCTTCTGGAAACGTGACTTTATTCCCTTTGTTACCGTAACATCCAGTTGCCAATTATTTTTTGCTCTACTCTACCTGTGCCATATACCCGTGCCCTATACCCAAGTGTATCTTCAAGTTGCCGATAATAAAGTCCAACCAAACTGCTGGAGCGGGAGGAGGCGGCGCCATTTAAAACAGGGTCTCTATTACCAAAGCCCGACTAATAAGACGATCCAAAGTGGATTTGCCTCTCTCTCTCTCCCTCTCTCTCAGTCTTTTGCTCTCTTCCTCAGCCACAGTGCGTCTAAGCCCCTCCATCGTCTCCTCCCTCGTTTCCTCTCTCCGCCCCCAAAAGAAGCTAAAGGAAGGCTAAGGCGTTCTCCCCCCACCACCGAGGCCCCAATTTCCTGTCATCATCATCTATCGACAACCGAGACCCTGGAAAACTTGGCTCTGCGACCCTCTGCGATTGCCCGCTCACTCCTCTGCCTTCGTCTTATTGAGTGTGGTGTGTCCGTCAGATGATTCCTGTCTTGCCTGTCGCGAACCAGCGCATCACACATTAAGCCGCCGCTGTATGTTGGTCTCTGAAACACCATCTCACCCACCTACGGCTTCGGGCTTGCATGAGCCGGTTGACAAGATTTACACGACGCTTGTTATCATCCTCAACATCATCATCGCCTATCTGCGTGTACGCCCGTCGAAATGCCCGGCGTCCCAACATATCGCGGCTGTAATGCCTGCCGGAAGCAAAAGAAAAAGGCAAGTTATGAATTCCGCTTGTCCAACCAACAACCAAATTAAAAAAAAAATAAAAAAAATAATAATAGCTGGCAAATTATCGAGTCTGCCGCTCCGAGCTCGGCTAACAAACATCTTTTTTTCGCAGTGTGACATGGCCACGCCGGCTTGTTCCCGGTGTGCTCGTCTCAAAATACCATGCATAGGATGTGGCCAGTTGCGATACAAATTCAGAGACCAGTCAAATCTAGTGAAATCATCAAACGAGGCACCAAGAAAAGCTGCGCCGTCTCCTAACCGCGGCGTCGTAAGTAATCGTGCTACTGCTCGCACCGGAGCCTTCATCTCCCTCCTTGAAATATCAGATCCCAAGTATGATTTGGTATGTTATGGCGGATGGTTCAAAGAACTTCCAAAACGCCTCGGCAAGAACGAAGCCCTTGACGCTGCTGTGGAGGCCATGGCATCCTTTTATCCATACCTACACACACAGGAAACCCCTACAGACTCCGTTGTCAAGTACGTGAATGCGCTGGAGACTCTGAGGACATGTTTAAGCAACCCCAAAAAGGCAGCCATGATGGAGACATTATGTGCCATCTACATCCTTATGATTTGCCAGGTAAGCCCTGTTCCTGCGTTAAATAAATAAATTCAGCCTTGGATAGTTGGAGGCCTTGTCTGACACATTTTTGTCTATATAGGGCTGGGCTGGTAGGCATGGTGATTCGCAAATGAGCCATGGAGAGGGCCTGGCACATTTGCTTGATCAAGTAACTGTTCGCGGAAACCTGGATAACTTCGAAACCCCGATTCGCGACACATTGTGTATTCCCGTAGTAAGTAATTCCCCGTCATGTAGCCACGCATCCCACTCACCTCCCATAGATTATGGAAGGCATTTACAATCCGCGAATACGGTTCCCTTCCTGGTTCTCAACAATACTAGAAGAGAAGATAATGCCCTCATCATTACTGCAAGAAAGCTGCGGCAACATGACAAAATTGGCATGGAGAAGTCTTCTCAAGGTTCCTGACCTAGTTCGCGAGCCAAGGAAAACTTTGCCAGAAATGGCTGAATTATATCAGAAGATGAGGCTAGAAATACCACATTTGAGGCAATATATGGAGCAAAACGACGAGCTCATAACACGCGAATCAGAAGGCGACGCTTCGTCGCAAGAAACTGGACGGAGACGTATTCATTGCCAAATGATGTGGGGGCTCTCATTAGTATCGGCAATGATTCTGAACGGTTATCTACGTGCTTTAGGGGTGGACGATGGAAATATGGTCAAAGAAGCAGAGTCTTTGGCTAATGATGCCATTTTGCTTGGGCACAACGCGGCTCAGTACAGGCCTCTGGGTGCTAGCTTTGTTCCCAATTGCCTGATCCCAGGTTGGGCTATAACGGAAGATTTGGATATCAAAAAGAGGGTGGCGAAGACGTTGGAAATGTACCAAGATGAACAGATGCCAGTGGTGTCAAAGAGCTGGTATATCATCGCTGTCTGGATAAAGGGCGAGCTGGAACTTGCGCGCTCTGGGCAGCCCCCTTCGGGTCTGGAGAATTATCATCTCAGGAGGTGGGGAACCATTGTTCTCGATGAGAATGGGGACGCAATGGTGGATGGATTCCCCAGGAAATGGTTTACTAGCGAGGGTTTATAGTCCCGGGGCGGCCGGACAACAATGATTGCATTGGGAGAAGGGACATAATTTGGCATGCAGCTTGCGGAAGCGACCATCGAGTTTTCCTATTCACAAATTCGAGCCATTTCGAGATCATCACTTTAAGAAGAACACAGAAAGGGATTTGGTGTATCTCGGAATTTGCTTTGGGAGAGAAGTCGTGACCTTGAGCAATTTTTGTTTGGCGGAGTTTAGCGAGCAAGTTGGCGACGAAAGTGAAGTTTTGAGAGGTTGTTTTTTTTTTTTAATTTTTTTACGATGCGGACAACGACATCACTCGAATCATACGACGCTGCTCCAGATGCTGTTCATTCACCTATTTACATACTTTTTCCATCGAGAAACGGGCATTCGGTAACGTCGGAACAGAACGTGCCATCCCATATAACTTACCAATTTGGGGGATGGTGCAGACGTTGGAAAGTAAATCTCGCCTCAAACAATTACTTTATTTGTTATTCTTGGATGTATTTTGCAGAGATATCGACACTCGACTTACGTATGTGACTCAGATTCCGGTACTGCTAACTGGCATAACCGTGTAACGGCTGAGTAGATGTTGGTGTTTCATAGCTGGGTCTACCAACAGCTACAGCTCTATTAACGAGCCAGTGTTGGCTTGTATATCATGACAAGGATTGTAGATCCAGATCGCCAAGACCTTACCGCTATTGTTACAAGATTGTATAATTAGCCTAAGAATTCATTAATCTCTCTCTCTCTCTCTTACCACGGCCTACTCCATTCATGTCAAGATGAATGGTATCGCCAGTTGACGAACGTGGCACCAAACGAGCAAGTTCTGAATCACGAGAAATTCCAGCACGCGCGGCTTTCCTACCAAGCTAGATAGTAAGAAGTCAGATCTTGTCGACTTACACAGCTTCCATAGATAAACACCGGCAAGCCAAAAATCAGCCACTCGGGAATATACAGCCAATTACAGCACTCAGATTGTCCAAATAAGCCTCGACCGTTACGACAACCACCAAACCCGCCTCTCGACACGGAAAGCTTCCTAGATAAAGGAAACATCGTGCTCGTCATATTTTAAGTTCTTTCTTTCTTTCTTTTTCTTCTCACTTAACTTTCGCGAAGATATTCCAAATTGAGCATTCTTTTTTTCTCCACAAAGGCTGCGTTGCCGTCTGCTCCGGCCAGCGAAAGATCGTTGTCTGTTTTTCCCTCTAATTAGTGAGAACAACATAACGCCCTCCCGAGTCAGAGACATTCTCTGCCGTTCGGAATGCCCTTCAGCGTTTGAGCTAAAGCAAAAAGCTAAAGGCCTCTCTAGATGAAGTTCGTTCTTGGCTTTTAAAAGTGCCTTGACCACGTGGGCGGCACAATCCGCTTCAACGCCCCACGAGCAAAGCATCTCGCAGTTGAATTCTACAACTCTGTGTTGGGCATGACGGAGTGTGTAATTCGCTGGGCTTGCTTGATGTAAGAGCAACAACAAGCATCGGGACAATCCAGTGGCATACCTAGACAGTCATCCAGAAGGTGGAGACTCCGTCATTCTCTAGTAAGCACAGCTCAGAAGCGAAAACTCTTGTTGAAGAAAACGAGAAAGAAAGAAAAACTATATGAAGGCAAGATGGTCCCAGCTGTTTGTAAGAGGCTCTTCTGCACATGCTTTGCAGACTCATCTAGTCAAGACCAACACCGACATCAACACAATCACAGAGATTCCAACAATATTCCCCTTACAGATCCCAATAACTGTCAAACACATATTCCCAAGATGACTCGATCTTATGTCAATGGCGCTTACTACCCCAACTGGCACGTCTACCAAGACAAGGCACCTTCGTGTCTGAGCGTCGATAACATCACTCATGTGTTTTACTCTTTCGTGGGGTGAGTATTACCATGCTTTGAGATTGATGTATTGGAAGAGCAACCCACTCAACAGTAACTAACGCGTTTGTGTTTCCCTCTCAAGAGTCAAAGAGGACGGATCTCTGGATGTATGTATTTCTACCCATTTCCATTCTTGAAGCATGAACGAACGAACGAGCAGCTAATCACTTATTCCTCCAGTGGATTGACGAACACGCAGATCTAGTCAAGGAAGTCGACGGCGAAAAGGGAGGCCTTGCCGCTCTGGCCAAGTTGAAGCGCAATAATCCCCACCTTCGCACTTTGGTGTCTATCGGTGGTGGGAATAACAGCAAGCAGTTTCCTGCTCTTGCGGCAAGCTCTGATGCGCGAGAGACATTTGCGAAGCAAGTCCGTAGATTCTGTGATCGCTATGAGCTTGATGGGGTGGACAGTAAGCGAAGAGAGCTTCTTTCCGACTGGATGTAAGCTAATGATCATGTCTAGTCGACTGGGAGCATCCCGACAACGGCGAACAGGGCCGCAACTTTGTCAAACTCCTCAGGGCCTGCCGTGACCATCTCCCGGAAGACGACTATTTCCTCACCACAGCTCTCCCCGTCGGGCAGTACGTCCTCAAAAATATTGATCTCGGTGCCGTCGCCAAGCTAGTCAACTACATCAACCTCATGGCCTACGACTTCACCGGTTCCTGGAGCGAAGTCTCCGGCAACCAAGCCCAGCTCCACTCTCCACGCGGCGACCTCAAAAACTCGCACCCAGAGCTCCGGACCTGTACCTCCGACAGCGTGAATTACATCCTGTCAAAGGACTTCCCCAGCCGGCAGCTCGTCCTCGGTATCCCCGCCTACGGGAGGTATTTCCCCGACGCGGAGGGGCCAGGTGACTCCACCGAGGATTCAGGCGAGATGGACTATTTTGAGGTTCCGGACAAGTGGGCCGAGAACGCGAAGATTGATGATTCTGCCGCGGCGGCGTGGTATGTTGATTCTGACGGTGGGAAGGGCTACGTCTCGTTTGATGTGCCGAGGACGGTGCGCTCGAAGGCAAAGTATGCGACTGAGAAGTCCTTGGGAGGGTTGTTTTACTGGACGGGGAGTGGTGATAAGGACGAGGGGCTTAGCTTGGTGGCTGCTGGTAAGAGAGCTCTTGGCTCGGAATAAGGGATTGGCTGGGAAGTAGGCATAACGAGGGCCTTCTGACTGACAAGAGTTGGATGTTAGGCCCGCCATATGTTGATAGCTCTATATATCTATCTAGAGTAATCTATTGTGGTTACGTTCATTAATACCTGCATTCCTAGGATTGAACATGAATCCATTATTGTGGCACCTACAGTATTAATATCACATCATTTTTATACTCTCGTTTAAGTTCAATGCAATGCCCCCTCGTCCTCCAACCCCAAGGCCGCGTGGTTATAGCAAGCTCAATCTCCAGGGTATTCCATGAAAATCATGTGGTGGAGGATCTTCAACGCCACTTCACTGCCGCGACAGTACTACGTCATACCATTCGTTCATTCATGGAGTCCTACCCTGATTGATGAAGCAAACAAGACAATATTTAACTAGTAGCTGCAGGCTAGAAAATAAGCTTATCTTGGACATCTTCACATCTTCCCAGTGAAATTAAACAATTATTTTTTTCATCATTTGGAATCTTTCAGTGTTTTACCCTATATCAATAGGTTGGAATCCTCGAGAATACGTAGGTACAAGCTGTAGCTGCAACACCGCCTGTAGAGATACTGAGGGAAGAGCGCTAATGATCTCATTCTACAGGGCATTCATTCCCCTGCCAAAAATCAACAATACCTCAGCAGAACCTCCAGGACTACCATCACCACGGACATTTCGCAAACAAAGCCGACCTTGAAGCCATGGGCCTCTTTTGGGCGAAACCAATCGGCGGTCGCCGTTTCGGCACCAGTGTTCATGCTGACCGGCATGGTGTGCATCGGGGACCGTGGAGATTCAGTTTCGGCAAGTTTAGCTGCTTCAAGAGCAGATAATATAGATACATAATGGGTGGAAACATGGACAGTTCAGAATTTGGGGGTTGACTATTGCGTGGAGGTGGGAGGAGTGCTAGCCCGGGCTTTTACATGCTTACTACTGAAATTCAAATGCTTTTCCGGCTCTGCTGAAGAAGTTGCTTCTCTACTCGTTGTCAGTCTCTCGATTGTGACGACCTGAAGGCTAACTAACTGTAATACGGCGCCACCGTAAGTGGTGAAGAATTATGCGCTTACCGGGACAATCTCGTTATCCACCAAAACTTCTTCCCGACCTGCCTACCATGTCGCGGTCCTTGACGACTTCCATTCACATCACTACTCTCTAATGGTGGCAGCATGAATGTATCGAGGGAATTCGTTATGATGCTCGTCTGAGAATCGCTCGACTTCACGTCATATACTTGTTTGTGATTATGGCAGTGCTGACATTTACCCTCAGCGAGGAAGGCGTCACCGCGTTCCGTGATGCCCTCACCTGTTTAAACAAATTTAGTGAGGACGTGTCAATCGAAGCACGCAAAGACTCCGTGAGATGATCTGATAAGCGATTTGGCCTCCAAGACAGTGGCTAATCATGATCAGTTCGTTCTCACCACTCTAAATACTTCCAAATCAGCCTATGCAAGCTTCAAGTTTGCGACCAATAGATTCTTCTCACGGTACCAGTATCAGGCGACAGGGCAATTTCGCGAAAGGTTCTATTGTTCTCTCTATATAAGAGTGAGGCACTATGTTTTTTTTTTTTTTTTTCAATTGCCTGTTGCTCTATTGAGCACGCAACTAACTGCTCTCTCTAGGCATTGACCTCACTCTTCAGAAGCAGATCTAGCGTTGATACACAAAGGGATGCTGAGAAGCAGACCCTCATAGAGAGGTGCGATGTTGCCATTGAAGACGGGGAGGGTGTGAAGAGCCGATTTATTGCTCGTATCGTCTTCAGGAATGGGTTGACATCTACGCATCGCCTCCCGTTTGAGGTCACAGTTCCGGTGCACGCCAAATTCAATCGCCAGGATGCTCCTCACCACTGGAGTATTTCATCTAGGACATTGAGGCAGCTGATGGACCACTTTGGGCCTGGTATTGAGTATCTCGACATCAACACAGATGGCGATCACGTCAATTTTACTTGTTTTAGCGAGAAGACCGTGAGCGAGGATGGTACGAGGACATCCTCCAAACTCTTATTCATGACTGGTTATTAACATTGAAGCAGCGGTTCTCAAAAAACCCCTCCAAACTTCAATTGCTGTTGAGGCAGACGAATTTGACGACATCGATGTCGAAGATAAGCTCCACATTGTCATTTCAGTCAAGGACTTTCGTGCCATCATTCAACATGCGGGTATCACTGGCAACGCGCTCGTCGCCCGATACTCCCTCCCCGCTCGTCCGATTCAGTTTTCCTATTCTAGTGACGTCCTTTCCTGCGAGTTTCTTATTATGACCGTAGGTGAGCGAGGAAGCAACCCAACACAAAAGACCAAGAAAGGTCGGAAGAATGCCGCGCAAAACCATGAGCCGCGCTTGGAGGCAGCCTCTCGTAGAACGAGCGTGGCACCGTCGGAAGCGCCACAACAGCAGAATCAGCAGCCGCCGGAAGCACTGCAACAGCAAACACTGGCACCATCACTACCGCCCTCAGCGTCAGCACGACAGCCACCAAACCCTACACCACGACTGAGTGCTGCTAGAGCCAGTGCTTCGCGCATAGGTGCTTTTGACCTACGGCCGTCTCAACGACCACCACCCCCAACGTTGCGGTCTGACAGCTTGTTCGTTGATGACGAGGGTTGGGAGCCAGTAAGGGACGAAGACGAGGATGGCGAAGAGGATGCTAGACTAGAGTGGGATCATAGCGCTGACCCTGTAAGTCTTTTCAATACTGTCCTCTTGAGTTGCCTTGTTGAAAGACTAACCTCCACAGAACCCCCCTGTCATGCACATGAGCCATGCGGACGATCAGAAAAAGGCTCAAGATTCAGCGATGCCGCCACCTGCGGCTTCCGAGCAAATGGCTCTGGAGCCAACGCAGAAGCTATCCGAAGTCCAAAACTTGGCTCTGTTTCCTGATTAGACAGGATTAATGGCACCGCTTCTCACAACTCTGTCGATTCTGTAGACAGATTCTCATGCAGCATTTATGCAAATCCAACTGGTAGCACAGCCGGCGCCTACGGTGTCTATCTGATTGCCTGGAGGTATCAATTTTGAAGATGCAATGACGTTCCATCGCCCTTTGACATCATTATCTTCAACTTGCGGCCCGCAGTTTCCATGTTCTCCCCACCCCCACGAGAGCACATCACCGGCCTCCGTAAGTGCGATAACGTGCTCGCTGCCAATGGCGATGCTTTTCAGGGGCGGTAGATTGGGGGGAGGAAGTTGCCCGTGGTCATTTCGTCCCCAAGCTTCCAGACTACCATCTTGCTTCAATATGTAGAAATTTCCCCAGCTTGCTCCAGCATCTTTCCATGAGGGGACGTTGGCCGGAGCGTTGGAACTCAGACCCCATTTGTCTGAACCCAAGATACGGATGTTCCCGCTATTCGGCTCGCCAATGAAGCATGTTGATTCTTTGGCACAGATGACTCTAACAACGTTGAAGCCAATGGCGTCTATCTTCCGAGGTGCATGAACGACTGCTGCGGGCTCTCCTATTTGTGACTTACGGCAGTTGCCCCAACCATAAACATCACCGTTGCTCAACACGGCAACCACGTGTCCCATACATGCAGCTAAATCCACGATCTCAACTCCGGGCGGAGGAAAGTCTTTGATTCGTGTTGCTGATGGAGTTCGTACAATGAGCTCACCTAAGCCCAGCTCCCCTTTCATGCCTACACCAAAGCTGAATAGTCTGGTCCTCTTCCCTTGGTCATCCTTCGTAACAACTATGGAAGCTTCCCAAGTTGCTGCAATTAAAGCAATCGGTCCAATTCCCTCTCCGCCGTCCTCCTTGACGAGACGAGCTTCTTGGAATAATGGGATATTAGGAGATGAAGAAAGACCGCATGCACCAGTAGTAGGATCGCCGCTCCAATACAGGCTCCCGGACTCTGTTAAGAGGAGAGTATGGTTGCCGCCTGCAGCAACTTTGACAATGGGTGAGCTTGGTTGGTCAGGATGGAAGAGGACCTGTTTAGGGACAGATACGTCTTCCTTATGAGAAATACCGAGCTGGCCGGATCCATTGGATCCGATAGCGAAAACTGCGCTCATGATTTATTTGTTGAACTCGGATTGTTGATGGGGTGGAGTTGAACTGGTTGATGCCGCCGTGGAGACTTGCTTGTCTATTAACTGAGGTACCTGATAGCGAACCCACAATTCCGCTTATTCAGCAAAAGTTTTTCTGCGCCAACCTCCACCCATAAATAGTTATCCTGCACGGAAACATTTTTTTTCTTTCCTCCTCTCAACCAAACGCTCCGAGTTTTGACTTCTTCACTTCTTGTACGGGCCAACACTGCCCACCTCAAGAAGCCTGAAAGTCCTCCTCCTTTGCTGACGATGTGATTGCTTTCTCTGCTTCCGTTCAGACAAGCTGCAGAAACAATGACTACGACTCAGCAAATTAGCGTTCCGGCCGGCATGGAGAACTTTGTCGTCGGCTTGATTGGCATGGGCGACATGGGCAGGATGTATGCCGAGAAGCTGTCCGAAGCTGGCTGGAGGTGAGTCGATGATGCTTTATGCTACCTCCAGCGCTTGTTTTCCAGGTAAGCTCTCCTCTCTTCGTCTACATGGCGTTGTCTTCCTTCTGCTCTGCAACATGATGACTTGAGCGCATTTGGCTCGAGTATTGCGCGGGATCGCTTGGGCACCGTTCCGGTGTTTGAGCTTCTTTCCCGTGCTTTCAATGATGAAAATGCTTGCTACCTTACTATTCTTTGTCTGAAAATATTGCTTCATCACATCTCGTTATGACTCATCCTTGCTTTAGCTTGAATAACTAGCTAACGACTATAAAGAATAGGCTTTCCTCCTTATGATCATGGCTGCTGCTGCATGTAGTCACGTAGACGCAAGGCCCAGAGAGACTGACGGTCCCCATAGAATCCTGGCCTGCGACAGAGAAGAAAAATATGATAGTTTAAAAGAAAAATACAATGGCAAAGTACGCTCCAGCCATCTTTCTCGTTTATGACAGTGACCTACCTACCTACCTCGGATGCTGAGCTTCTCCGTCTTAGAAAAACATTGAAATCTTGCGCAATGGCCATTTCGTATCCCGCGCAAGCGACTTCATCATCTATAGCGTCGAAGCCGCTGTCATTGATCGCGTAATAGCTCAGTATGCTCCCTGTAGGCATTATTTCTCTCCTTTTTGTCTTCTCCATGATATAAATATTCTTCGCCCGGCATATCCAGTCTGACCGAAAGGTGTCCAGCAACCAAAATTGGTGCCATTGTCGGCGGGCAGACATCCTGCAAGTCCATCGAGATTGAAGCCTTCGAGGCCCATCTACCTTCGGACGCCCACATCCTTTCGTGCCACTCACTCCACGGACCCAGCGTTGACACTCACAACCAACCTCTGGTGCTCATCCAGCACCGCGCCCCAGATGAAGCTCTTCGTAAAGCTGAAACGGTGCTCAGCTGCCTCGGCTCCAAGTACGTGTACCTCACTGCCCAGGAACACGACCGCATCACCGCGGATACCCAGGCCGTCACGCATGCCGCGTTCCTCTCCATGGGCAAGGCCTGGCACGCCAACAGGCAGTACCCCTGGGAACTCACCCGCTACGTCGGCGGCATCGAAAACGTGAAAACCAACATCACACTCCGCATCTACGGCCAGAAGTGGCACGTCTACGCCGGCCTCGCCATCCTCAACCCCGAAGCACGCAAGCAAGTAGCGCAGTACGCCAAGAGCGTCACCGACCTTTACAAGCTCATGCTAGAGGGCAACCTCGACGGGCTCCGCGAGCGCATCTTCCTCGCCCGCGACAAAGTCTTCGGCCCGTCCTCCACATGGTCATCCCGCCCTCTCCTCGAGCCATCCACCCTCTCCTCCTTCTCCCTCGGCACCCCCTCCGACGACTCCCCCGCCTGCCCCAACAACCACCTCTCCCTCCTCGCCATGGTCGACTGCTGGGCCGCCCTCAACATCGTCCCCTACGACCACATGCTCTGCAGCACACCGCTGTTCCGTCTCCGACTGGGCGTGACGGAGCATCTGTTCCGCCAGACGGACCTCCTGGAAGAGACGCTACATACGGCCGTCAACGACAAGCAGTACCGCAGTGATGACTTGGAGTTTACGTTTGCGGCGAGGGGCTGGGCCGAGTGTGTGACTCTGGGGCATTTCGAGACGTGGGAGAAGCGGTTCGTGGATACGCAGGCGTTTTTCGAGCCGAGGTTTGAGGATGCGAAGAAGGTGGCGGCGCTGATGATGAAGAAGGTCCAGGAGAGTATGGAGGAGCATGGAAAGGCGTGAAATGATAGATAGATGGGTGTGTGGGTGTGTTTCGGTGTAAATATAGGATGAGTGTGTTTACATTAACACCTGCGATGATGTATTTTCCATAAGAGCGTTTTCGAGATAGATGGAGATGATGCGACTCGTCGTCAATATTTAAGCATAGCTACAATTACCGTGACAAGGGAGACAAAGTATTTAAGCACAATTATACATCTGCATCACCAATCCCTTACAGCCATCGCAATCAAGTCATCCAGCAAAACCAGCTAAGCAGAGCTTCGAACTGCACCTAGCTACCACCCAAATCTACGTTACAAGTCAAAAGGCCCCCCCCCCCCCTATGCCTGGGTGATTACATCCGGTACCCCCAATTCCACGCTCTCCTCCAACATGGCCACTCCATGAGGGACCTTTAATGGCGAGGGTGTGAATTTCTTTTCCGTCTCCTCTGGCTTAGCGAGAGAAGGCTGTGTCGGTGACACTTCAAAGTCAGAGTCGTGAGGCGTCTCGTCAAGGCTGGGCTCGCGGAGATGGTTTGATGAATTTCGTAGCGCTTTGGCATGTAGCGACTTTGATAACAACGGACTGGCTTCTGCGTCGCGATTTATGGGGTGTTTGACCTTTGAGGGGGTAGAGCTATAGGTTGGTCGATTAGTGCCTGACGAGAACGGATTTCGAGCTTCTCGCTTACTGTTCTTTCTTCCCTGTAGGAGCATCATCATCGCTATCGTCATCTACGAGGTTGCAGAGTCCAGGAGAAGGGGGTGGTGTCCATAGCAATGGATCAAACGTCCTAGACGGTGCAGCATCAGAATAGAGTCCCAGATTCTCGCATCCTGGAGAGTGCTTAAGCCGTCCTTGAATGCCGCTTGGTCCTAGTGGCGTGACGGACCAGTCGAAATCGGCGTCATAGTCTTCTATATCAGTGTCGTGCTTTTGCTGAGCCCACAGTAGACGGCCTCGGGTTATTTGAGCGTCGAGAAGGTCCATGACACTCATTGTTGATGTGGGTGAATCATGATCTGAAATGGTAGGGCTTGACTGAGGCTGTAGGTAGTTTGATTAGGCCGTAGTCGAGTCTGTGAAAAGAGGGCATCTTACCAGTGTGATAGGGCGACAGCCAAGATTCATTACTATTTCGGCTTTGACGACAGGTCGTTGGCCCAGGAGGTGGAATCCATATCCGGCTGCCGCTGAAGGGGGGATTTCTCCATTGGCAATGGCATTGAGGCTAAGAAATGCGCGGTCGGAGGACCCAGGTCGACAGTGATGGCAAACGAGATAACGACACTCTTCGTTGGGGCTACAGATCCATGGCTTCTGGAAGCCAATGCCACATGAAGTAGTTTCTAGGCCCCCTGACATAGAAAGACGACTGAGGAAAGCAGTGCTGTGCGCGCGAACCGTCTCCTGCTCAATGACTTGATGGACCTATTTCTGGGATCAGCAACAAGGATCATCAGTCGTTGAACACGGAATTATACGTTCTCGCGTTGCCTCAGAATGCTGGCAACCTGGTTGGGGTGGTAGTTTGCTAGTTGCTCTTGAGTGATCTCCTTGAAGAAGCTGAGCCTGTCTTCACGAGCTGCCGGACTTCGGTGACGCATTCCTAACTTTGCTGTAAGGCAACATCCCACCTCATCCATGTTCGCCTGCCCACCTAGCGATTAGCAGGTCAACGTCTCGAGAGGGCAAGAATATCACATTGGTTTCTCCGTACAAACTCTCCACGGCATACTGTTTGCTCTATCAGGTCGTCTCTATCCTGGGTACATTGGTAGAGCCAACCAAACGGCCCTGGGCAGTGGCAGCTCCCACAGACAATCTCAGGGCTGTAAAGCCTAGCCATGGTAAGATGGGTGCATTGTGGTTCAAAGACTTGACGTTTGTGCAGGCCGGGAGGAGTTCTGGGAGACATGTCACCAAGACGATGAAGCAAACGAAAAGAACGAAAGAATGTGGTTGAGAAACCTCACACTCCGTTTGAAGCGGAGGGACTCGTGTGAGGGAGGGAATAAAATGATATAGCTGAAGAATGATGGGCACGTTGTAGGTTGATGAGGACGAAGTTTCTGTTCGACAGGTGACCAGGGATTAAGGTCAGTTTGTTCCTTGGGGAGCATTAGGCGACTGGTTGACGTCTCAGAGCGCTGTATCGAATTTCCTAGGCACCTCAGATATTGACAGCCCATTCATGACTGTAGATAGGTAGCCCAGGAGCCCTGGAGGTGAAGAGGTACTGATGAAGTCACTGGCTGCTAGCAACTGGCAGGTGGTCAGGGTTGCAAGGCTCTTTGGCAGCGCCCATTGCTATTGCTACAATTGCCACAGGATGACGAGCGTTGAAGGGGTTTCACTGTTCCAAACAAACTAAAAGGCAATGATAAACAAGATTTCCTCATTATAGAAAAAAATTGAACGTAAATGTTGAGGCGTCTAGTCGTACAAATAGTCTTAGCTGACGCTGTGGTAGCCCAATCAAAGATGAACCCGGATCCATATGCACGGTTGAGAAAAGGGTTTCCAGTAGAATAATCCTTATAATGAATAAACTAACTAGTTAATGGTCAGAAATCGTCTTGCAGAAGAAAATGCATTTAAGGCTGAAAAGCTCGGTCGTTATACTCGATCTTGTCAGGCTGTAATCACGAAAATCACCTAGATCGATCCCTAGAGCTCGTCTGCTTATATAATGCTCGCCTTACCCCAAGGAACAGTGGAGAGATGTGTAATGCCGGACGCTGCAAGGAAAGCCTTGGTTCTTCTCAAGTCGTTTATAAGAGACATGCAGTAGCAAGATGACTGGTCCATTAATTCCATCAAATCACATGCAACAGGACGTGGTCAGGATGCAGCAGCTGTGTTGACCAGCGGCAGAGCATTATGCAACAACTCACCATGCAGGTAGAGAGAGAAAGAAGGAAGAAGGGGAAAAACAAGGCCCAAAGAGCTACAAGGATGGCGGCTGTCTCTCGCTTGATTGGGGCCATCAACGTGGAAGTGTGTACATACATCACCACATTGCCTGATATGTAGCGTCCGCCTTGTCACCGAGAAGCGGGACGAAGCTCATATGGAGAACATCTGTTTTGTCATGGCCCGTCTCGAGGTTTTCCCTGCATCGCTTCGTAAGCGGTTGACTTTGACCCTCTTCATCAATGAGATGGATAGGATAGATGGATGCACGACACAACATACACACCACACGCCACACACCACACACGCGTCGTTGCGGCAGCGCGGGCGTCTCAACAAGCGTGGCCCCAGCCCATGGGACCTGGTTGCTGTGGAGAATTCAAGACCTCGGAGCACGGAGACCCAATCGGCCAATCAGACACGTGCGATATTTGCCCCTACTGCGCTATGCGTCCTAGCACCAGAATCGCCAGAGCTTCCGCCAATCGAAGCCCCGGAGCTGCCCACAGGAGCCCGCTGGAAGCCACAGGGGGGGTGAGTCCACTATCAGCAGCACAGCAGCAACAGCAACAGCACCAGCACCAGCAAGCACCAGCGTGGAGCAACCAAGTCCTGTCGCGAATCCTCGATGGTGCCCTGCCCTGCCCGATCGCGCGAACTTGTTGGCTCCAGTTCTGCTCTGGGTACGAGAGTTAAAACAGGCTCGGCTCAGCTTCAGCCCAGCCAGCCCAGTACCTTGTATTGCGTGCAGTTGCAGGTGGTCGGAAGTGGAAGAACGAAAAATCGGGACCGGCTATTCCTATTCCTCTTGAGGCACAACAGCAAAAAGTAGTACTAGTACATATTGATGTATGTTATCCTCCCCAAGCACCTCCTAACCCTCCCCCTTCTCCGTACTCCGTACTAACCCGCAAAACGCGTTCGCTTCTGCACGCCCCCCAAAGAGCCTAGCTAGAGCCGTGCTGAGTAGAGCCTAGAGCAGCCTGAAGCCTCAGGTCCCGTCCCCCCCAATTCGAATTCGAGGTACCGGCAGCGTCATCCTCTGCCCACCCACCCACCACATTACAGTGTACGCGGTACCTTACCTGGCCTGGCGGAACGAGTTACCTGGCCACTGCTTTCCCGCCGCAAGCTCAGGTTCTTCTTCTTCTTCCTGCCCAGCCTCCCTCCTTTCCGGCCCCCCCTCCAAAACCTCTCTTTGACATCAACAACAACCACGACGCTGTCATCGAGAATCGACGCTGCGTCTCCCTCGGTAAGTCATTGCTGTTGTTTCTGCCCTCAATTGCCTTGCCGGTCCCCTTGGCAATGCATCACGACGCGACGCTGCTGGCACGGACGCCCCAGACGCGGAGATTCTGATTTCCCTTTTACCGAGGCTCCTGGTACGCCTGCAATCTCTCTATTGCTCGCAGTTGGTAGTTCCACCTGCTGGGCCACATAGCGAGCACGCACAGAGAACCAGGGTGGTTGGGGGACCCACTCAGCGCAACAAGCTCTGGTTTGGCCTGCCTCGTCTCGTCGTGTAAACAAATCCATTGGCCCAAAGGCCCGTCACCACGACAGCCTCAATTGCTCCCCAAATTCCCTCCGCCGCCGCCCGAACCATCATTTGCATCTGCTAATCATCCTGCTGTCGCATTGTCCGCACAAACAGATCCTCGTTGGCCATCTCATGTCGTCTGTTTGAACGCGACCTGCCGTCACGAGAGCGAGACGACCGACCGAGCTTGCACGTCCGTCGTTGACTGATCCGATCAACCCATCAACAACAACAAAAAAACCCGACCCCCGGCCACGAACTGTCTGTCTATCCGCGACAATCGCCCAACTATCGCCATGTCGGTCAAATTCGAGCGGGACACCGTCACGTCCCAGTTCCAGCAACAGTTCCAGAATGGTCAATTTCAGGATCCCAACGCCGGTGCTCTCCAGAGGGTTCCGAGGGGAGGCAGCCATCAGTTTTCTCAGCCTCCCCCACAACAGGCTCCCCAGGGCCAGCTAATCCAGGGCAACTTTCAACAGCAAAGCAACCGCAACCTCCCGGATCCCAATGCTGGCCCCATTCAGAGGGCTGCTCAAGGCGCCCCTCCTTTACCCGGAACCAGTGGAAAGCACCCTGTCGCGGAGACCATCGGCACAGCCTTGACTGGAGGAAAGAAGATGGCCGGTACCAAGGGTTATTTGGCGGTAGGTTCTATCTTGTGCGCGATCCGTGGGGAAGAACATGGCTGGAGCGGGGATTGTTCTTTCTGTGTTTTAGAGGACTGATGGAAACTGACGGAAACGCGCGACAATAGGCCTATATTAAGGAACTCGAGTCAAACCCACTGCGAACCAAGATGCTTACGGCCGGTACTCTGGCTGGTCTGCAAGAATTCATCGCCTCGTGGCTAGCTAAGGACCGTAACAAGCATGGCAACTACTTCACCTCGCGTGTCCCCAAGATGGCCGCATATGGCTCCCTCATCAGCGCTCCTCTTGGACACTTCCTCATTTGGCTTCTTCAAAAGGTCTTCAAGGGCCGTGTTAGCCTTCGAGCCAAGATTTTGCAGATCATCGTTAGCAACTTGGTGGTATGTCATTGCAACCCCTCCCGTTATCCCATCCCCTGCCTGTGCTCGTCCAATCAGTACGATAATGTACATGCTATGTGAATCTATTTACGTTTGTTGTCATGACATCGTCAAGCTCTCGTAAAATACTTACTGACTCTGCTCCCAGATCGCCCCCATCCAGAACAGCATCTACCTAGTCGCCATGGCCATCATTGCCGGTGCCCGAACATTCCACCAGGTCCGTGCCACTGTCAAGGTTGGTTTCTGGAGAGTCATGCGTGTCTCGTGGCTCACCTCCCCTATCTGCTTGGCTTTCGCCCAGCAGTTTCTCCCTGACGAACTCTGGGTCCCCTTCTTCAACCTGGTTTCGTTCATCATCGGCACATACATCAACACCGTCACCAAGAAGAAGCGTCTTGCAGCCCTGCGCAAGAAGCACTTCGGTGACAACCGAGACGGCCGAGACAGCCGCGACAGCCGCCCTCCGCAGATGGGTGGTCGTCCTGAGGACTACCCCCCTCCTCCCATGGGCTCTAACCCTCCTTACTAAAGGATTAAATGCCTTGGCTTTGCAGTGATACCCCGGAGGACAGACGTTGCGGCATCGCTTCCGGAGCAGCCTGGTATTGATCGAATAATCTCGTGGAAAGGAGGGGTATGAGTTGTCTACAACGCGATAGACAGTAAGAGAAGGAGCGATAGATGGATAATCTTTCCTGGCAAATACACGAAAAAGAGGCTCATCTGTGTTTACGATAACCGATATTACGGGAGGCTCTGTGCGATAAAGTTGTTTTTTTCCAAAGGAAAGGCGATCCGATTCATGAGGAGAGGCTTGGTGTTGTTTGTGCGGAAAGGACAGGGAAGGATATGGCAGGGGAATAGCAAGGGGCAACGGGCTGTTTGTTAGTAATGACTTGACTTGGTTAGATGCTCCCTGTGTACAAATGTTTGTAGTTATTTTGCGATGTTAAATTTATTTTTGTCGAGTTACTTTGCCAGTTCATACTCTGTGTTAAGGGTAGATATAGAGAGTTTGGTGAGGTCTTATCTCCGTCTATTAATGTATATCTGGTCTGGATGAATGTGATGTAAATGCTCGTTATTGCCGAGCAGCTTGAATATTGATTCGTGTCTTGTCATCTGTGATGACTGAATGAGGGGAAAGCTCTTCAAGCATATATATATGTCTGATAGCACCTTCGAAGTGTTCTCGGTTGTTTATGATGATTCACCATAGTCGTCTCCATCATGGTTTTGAGAGACGAACACTTGCCGTAATCTTCGGTCATGGGCATGTCTAGCAACCCTGGAGACAGTCGACGGGCACCTAGAGTATAGTCTCGTGGTGGGGGGGTTGCTGGTCCTAGAGGCTGCCGCAACAACTGAGCTCAGTTTTGCGGAGTTGAGTTAAGTTGTTGATCCTCCTCTTGTCCTCAGGAGGAACCCGCCTCCATCATCCAACCCATATCATAAACTCACCATCTCTCGATCCGTCTCTTTTTTCTTTTTCTTTTCCCACAGCAAACCTCCCTCCATCACACTCCTGCCACATCGCCTCCTCCCTCCGTATCGACCATAAACCCCGGACTCCAATACTGCCACTCCCCTCCTGTCTGTTTATCCACCCACAACATCCCCCCAGCCAGCAAATCCTCAATCACCGTCCTACACCGCGCGCCCTCCCAGCCCAGATTATCGCGCAGCATCCCCACGCTCACATACCCGAGCACCTGCGCCGCCTCCACCACCGCAGCCTGATCGGTGCTCAGCTCGCGCGGCACGCTCCTCACGTACTCTTTGCGCCCGACAGCCACGATGCCGTAGCTCCCGCCTAGGGGCTTCAGCGTCTCGACGGCGCGGCGGACGTCGTCCTCGCTGATGGAGTCGGCGCCTTCCATTCTCCCTAGGGAGACGCGGTCCCGCAGCTCCTTCAGGCCGATCAACCCGCCGTTTTCGCCGCGCGTGGCACCGCACACCTCTACGATCCGAACAGCAAGCTCAAAGTAGAAGTCGTTGACTGTCTTGCCGAGGAGCTGTGCCCATATCGATGAGTTGCCGCCACTACCGCTGCCATTGCCAGATGAGGAACTGCTACTGCTCGCAAGGGGATCCACACCAATGGCATTGCACATCCGCGCAAACTGCGCGCGAAAGGACGGATCCGAGCGGATATCCTTGGCGTGGGTCTGGGCGAACCGCTGGACCAGAGAGCGGAAGACGGAGAGCTGGGTCTCGAGGGCTTCGGCGTTGGTGGCGCGGAGGGAGGAGCCGTGCGAGGCGAATTGCGCGGAGGTGATGCGCGAGCGGTCGAAGGCGCCGATGCCGACGCCTTTGCGGGACATGGTTGCTCTGGGTAGCGCAGAATGGTGGAGGAGGAGGAGGAGGAGGAGGATGGATGTGATGTGGTTCTGGGGGGCGAGGTGATGGGATGATGTTGGAGGGGTAGAGGGCAGATGGGGTGGGGGCTTTGACAATGCGATTCTTTATCAATACTGTACTTCGTTAGGACGGTGGTACTACAATCTAAATACAGGTAGGTTGTTTTCGGGAAAGAAACACCATGAAATCACTGGAAACTCTACATGTGCATTATTATTTTCTTTCGGAAACTGATTGGTCAAGGCAATGCGATGAGTATAAATAAAAACGTAGGTCATGTTGCATAATCACATCGGCTTCTTGGCCAATATCCATCCAGTACGTAATGCCATTCCATAGACTAGGGATATCCATCCAGCCAAAACGGCCAAAAAAAGAAATATCATAATCCTCTTGTTCCCCGTTACACCCATTACTCTCTTTCTCTGTTTCTCTCTCCCTATTCCTATCATGGGTTCTTCATCATCAAGTCGTCATCAAGTCCCAAAAGAAAATCCCGTCGGAAGAGGTTGTCCCTCGCAAAGGAAAAAATTTGTCTAAATTCTATTTTTAAACAACAGTAGTCAAGGCATCAGTGTATTCGATGTCCCTTGTTTACTGAGTTTGACATTGTGCTCCGCCTTCTTCGCCCTCGTCGTCCTCCCAGTCGTTTGCGAATCGAGGATCACCTTGATTCTCGCCCATCTGTATTACAATGTTAGCATTCCGCTGAAGGGGCAAGGAACATGATGATTAGGGGCGCTTTGCCTCTTCAATATCGATATCAGACTCATATTCAACCTCATCAATCTCTCCTGAGCTCTCCGCAGCCGGAAGGGGTGGCGGAAGCAACTTGGCCAAAGCTTCATAGATGGAATCATCCTTTAGCCAGCCGTCTTCGGGGAACACAACTTTGACGAGCAGGTAGAGGTTTCCGCTAGCTTCTCCCTTCTTCACCGGCATACCTTCTCCTGGGATCATGAGGCAGTCACCCGGCCGCAGAATCTTGCCGCGTTGTCTCTGAAGTTGAATGCCTCGGCCATCAAGGTGCTTCAGCACCACGCGATTGAAGCCAACTAATGACTCACTCAACGAAATACTGAGTTCTGCCGACAAGTCATTTCCAAGACGGGAAAAGACGTCGTGGTTTTCCTCCACCAGAGTAAAGACAATGTCTCCTGGTATTTGATCGGGGTACTGGTCAGCCTCACCTTCGAGAACGATTCTCTCGCCTTGCATAGATCCTCGAGGAATGTAAATCTCGAGTGCCTTCTTCTCCTGCGTCGTCCGCTTGCCCTTGCACTTCTTGCACCTGTCCTTTTCCTTGTAGAACTTGCCAGAACCTGAGCAGTGGTCACAGATAACAGTCTCACGCCTCATCATGCCGGGACCAATCTGTCGAATCGCCTCGACCATGCCGTGGCCTTTGCAGCGATCGCACGTTGTGGGCTTGGCTTTCTCCTTGCCGCCGGAGCCTTTGCATGTGCCACAGACAACCTGCTTGTTTGCAGAAAACTTGACCGTTTTACCCTTATATAATTCCTCAAGCGTAACTTTATACTCCTGCTCTTCATCGGGACCCTTTTTAGGTCGGTTCATACCAGGCATACCCATTCCCGGCATACCTCCAGGGCCACCCATGTTGAAACCGAACATTTGCGACAAAATATCGTTCAAGTCAACTTCAGGGCCACCAGCTCCTCTAGAGCCATCAAAGGCTGCCATGCCATGGGTATCGTATAGGTGGCGCTTGTCATCGTCGCTTAGAATTTCGTACGCTCTGCTCGCTTCCTTGAACTTGACCTCTGAGTCTTCGCGTTGATCCTCGGGGACTTTATCGGGGTGATATTTCAGGGCCGCCTATTTCAAGTCAGTCAGTATCTCCGGAAAACGAGGCCATTCAGCGTCTTTCGAACCTTGCGATAAGCCTTTTTGATCTGGTCTGATGACGCATCTTTCTCGACTTCGAGGATCTCTAGTCTCCAGTTAGATGAAGGACAAAAATAGATAAATAAATTTAGATAATGTGGCATTAGACGTACCGTAGAGGTCAATCTCCCCTTCAGCAGCCATCTTGACGGCTGAGATTTTTTGTTCGGATGTACTATGCAGGTTCTTCAATGGGAAACCCAGTTGCCGGTGGAGCAGACACCCAGAAAATCTTTTGGCGTGGCGCGGGGTCGGTCTGGCAGATGTACCGACTTACAATATCGCAGTTGGTAAGCCAGAGCCAGGTAAGCTCAACAGCCGAGATGGAATTGGCTTATTTAGCGCGAAATCCAGGGAAGATTTAGTAAGGGATTTAATAGAGCAGCTGGTGAAGAATGAGGCTTCAAATTAATGTCCTCTGCCGATTATGTCGGACAACTGCTGTTTGCATAGACGACAAGCACTGGTCCTCATCCCGCATTTGATATGGTGTTACTAGTCGGAACTTCGTCTCATTCAATGGCCATCTATTGATCAAAATGAATTATTGAGAAAAAATAAACATTTAAACGGAGGCTTTTGGCAGTGAGTTTAGTGGATAATACCTTGATGCGCATCTTGGACATCACGACTCGTGAAGTCCCTGAGCTTTCTTTCTGTGGTTGCACTATCAGCCTTATCAGAACAAAGGCTCCGACTGCAAGTGCGCCACACGTGGCGCCACATCGAATATCCGCGCCACAGAAATTGCTGTGTTCGTCGAACTCAACCTGATACCAGCCGATTTGACATCTACACCAATATGCAGGCCGCTGAGCGGTGGTTTCACTTTTACCATGCCCCTAATATCCAGAAGACTAAGGTTATCCACTAAACCATTGATTTCCTTATATAAGTCGTCAAGCATCCTCCCGGGCCGCAATAACCGTCGACATATTTTTACATCGGCCTCATTGTCGCACGATGCCAATGCTCTCAGCAATGATGAGAAAATTCGTAGCCAGGTAAGCGTTATATTGATGGGTTTCGATAGCCATAACGTAATTGTACATCAATTCTAACCATTACCCTAAGAATATTCCCGTATCTGGGCTCAAGGGTTTGAGAAAGAAGAACAAAAGCCAGGCCAATGCGGCGTCCTCTGAATTGGGAGCTCGCACAATCCTTGCCCAGAGCTCAGATTTGCCAATAAGGGCTCGTTTTGCACCGTCGCCCACTGGATATTTGCATCTCGGGTCACTACGGACCGCCCTGTTCAATAAATTAGCCGCAATTGCTTCCAATGACGGCGCATTTATACTTCGCATCGAAGATACTGATCAGGTAAGCTACCGCTATTAATCAGAACCTCCAACTCGAATGCTGATAGGCCATAGACTCGACTTGTTAAAGATGCAGAGGAAGCTCTAATCAACGACCTCACATGGGCTGGATTATCATGGGACGAAGGCCCAGACTGTGGTGGTCCTTACGGTCCCTACCGACAGGTATGAACAGCCGCTTGCAACCCAGTCTACTGGCTAATCATATCCCTCACAGTCTGAGAGGCTCCCCATTTACAAGGAGCATGTCCAGAAACTCATGGATCACGGCCATGCCTATCGTTGTTTCTGTAGTTCCGAGCAGTTGGAAGTTCAAAAACGACAGCTTCATGAAGCTGGCAAGCCGACGATTTACCCTGGTACTTGTCGTTCGATCGAGCGTTCCGAATCTGACCGCCGGGCAAACACTGGCGAAGCCTATGTGGTGCGCTTCAAAGGGGATGCGTTTGGTCGGCCCAAGCTTCGGGATGCCATTTACGGGCCATTCCAAAAGAAAGACGTTGAAGAGGATTTCATTGTCCTCAAAACCGATGGGTTTCCCACATACCATCTGGCAAACGTTGTAGATGATCATTTGATGAAGATTACACATGTCATTCGTGGCGAAGTGGGTGATATGCGATACTTTGTTTGTTTTGTACCTGTGGAGATGTTTGCTGACTGCCGCAGGAATGGCTCATATCGACTCCAAAGCACATTGCGTTGTATGAAGCATTTGGTTGGCAACCTCCGACGTTTGCTCATCTTGGATTATTAGTCAATAGCGACGGAACCAAGCTAAGCAAACGAAATGATAGCGTCAATATTTCCAAATACAAGGACGGCGGTGTGTTCCCCATGGCGCTGTTAGCATGGCTGGCCAACCTTGGATCATCATTCAAGCAGGACGTGCCTACGCCTCGCACGGTTAATGATGTAGCCAATGCTGTGAGATATTTTCCGTCTACGCTGTTGGTTGAATAATGCTAAATTTTTCCTAGTTGACATTCAAATTCACCAGGGGAGGAATCAAACTGAATGTCGCAAAGCTGGATCATTTCAACGCCAAATATCGCGATGCTCTGCTATGGAGACCGATCGGAGAGCTAGAAGAGCAGGAAGCGAAATTGATTGACCGACATTTAACACAACCCATGTTGCACGAGATTGAAGCAATCACAAGTGGGACTATCAACAATTTAGACTTGGCAGCCAAATCCTGGCACAAACCGTTGGACCCTGTTCCAGCACTCAAGAATGACGCAACGAAATCATCATATTTGTATAAAACTTTTGCGTCGAAGCAGGGAGGCTTCCAGACTGCGAGTGATCTCATTCTCAAGCACCCGTATCTCTTCTGGCGGGTTCCCGAGGAGATATACAGGGCTTCACTGACCGCATCGCCGCCCGACCAGCGGATCTTGGATGCCCTAGAGGAGGCAATTTCTCGCGAGGAATACTGGGATGGAGATTGCAGCAAAGTTATGACGGTGATGCGTTCTGCTCTAGAGTTGGAAGAAGGTGTTGACCAGTTGGCCATGCACAACACGGTACGGCTCGTTGGCGCTGGAGGACAAGACGTTGTTTCACAAAGTAGCCCGAGAATGTTCATGCTCCTAGGGAGGGAGGAATGGAGACATCGACTCGGCATTGTAAGAGAAATACTCAGCAAATCGACTCTGGTCGCTGGATCCTAATGCAGCAGAGGGGATCCTGGGTTGCCTAGTTGGTACAAAAACAAGAGATATGCGACAAATTGATGGTGATCATAACGGGCAGACGCTAATGGGGCGTTTCAAGATCCAAGCCAAGCAAAGATCGGCGGGTGGCGGAGGAAAGCAGCAATTAAGGTGCAACGGAGTCGGTGATTGGGCAGGACTTGGGAGTCTAGCGCTTCCATGGGTTCAACCTACCGCCTGGACGCTTCCGAGTCAAACCATCTGCCGGGTTCACCGATGGTGGTTGGTTGTTGGGTTGGGACGATTCAATGGCACGACGGCAGTCCGATTTTGGAACTCTACCGGACCTAGGATCCGAGACATTGACATTCTCGAAAGCACAATCCACTTGGGTGGCTCATGGGTTGATTGTACGCCTGAATCTCACTTTCTGATGAAGAAGAAATATTAAACTTGGAAATAAGACACTAAGAAACGAAGGACGAAGTGCATTTGGCTCTATCGACATTTCGTCGTCGGCGTCATGCAACGATTGGTGCTATCTAGTGATGAGAGACTCCCATAAAGAAAAAAAATATACGATTTCAACAAGCCGGCTTTTGTCCCTCTGATGAAGGAGGGCAAAGTAAGCAACAAATAAAAACGCCCTAGGATATCGACTCCCTTATCTATCCTGGCCCGTCACTGCCTCTCTTCGCCTGCATCTTGGGGCGAGATGTCCAGGGCACTCTATTAGACGCAAGTCTGCAACACCTCTGGTGTTGATGGGTAAACCCTTCCGGGGGCTCACGAGAAGGCATCAAGCCATTGTCGTAGAAGCCATTTACTGGACTGTTCAGATTTGTTAGATTCAAGGCTATTTGAAGGGCAAAATACGTTATCACAAGGTCAACGTACGCAGAGTGGTGTTGTGGATGGGACCGAAGAAGCCTCGCTTGCCGTTCTTCTGGGGACGGAAACGACGAGTAGGAACAACGCCAATGGGCACGGTTGTCTCGTTGCGAGCGACGAGGGTGGCGCGCTCAAAGGCAGAGACGGGAGTGTTTCGGCTCTTGACGTCGATGTTGGTAGAGTTGATGCCTCGGGTCTTGAGGATGCTGGTGGAGTTGGTGTCTCGAACAGCCGGCATGGCAGTGGCGAGGGTAGCGCAGACAGCGACGAAAACGGCGGAGACCTTCATTTTGGCTGTTGTTTGTTGGTTGAGGAAGTGATTAACTGGTGTGGTGATGTGTTTGGGGTGTTGTTCAGATTTCGAGACTGAACTGATCTTATCCAACGACGGGGATGTCTTGTTCTTTTTATATATACGGGGAAGGTCTTCTGTCCTGCAAGAGAGCGTGGGTCGAGGCCGGTGGCCAAAAAGTATGAGGTGAGAAGTTTATGACTTTGAAGAAGCACAATGAAGAGATGGGAGGACAAGAGACGGATTCACAAGGGGAGAGCAGAGTTTCCTAAATACTAAATTACCAGATCTACGAAACTCCCCCCCGAACCGCTCGCACGCACTCACTCACACACACACAGACACACACATCTAGCGAGCTGGGTTATCAGGGTACATACTATCTCTCTTCCATATTTCCCTCGAGCACATACCAACAAGCCAGCTGGGAAGTACATAGAAGCATGGGTACGGCGTGCCCTGGGGAATGGCTGGGGGGGGGAAAGTCAACATACACAGTAACACCCAGTTACTCCGTACATGGGCCACAATCTATCAAGCAACCAAACAAACCATGCTCCATGTGTGGATGTACAGTACCGTGCAGTACAGTGCAGTACATCACAGTGCAGTACAGAGCACACCAACACCAAGAGAGAAAGAGAAAAAGAGAAAAATTGGTCCGGATGGCTCGTTGTGGTCGCAGCGGTGCATGCGTTGCGGGTGTGATAGGCGGCAGGCTGGTTAGTGATCGGCGAGCCGGACGTGGCACCACGCGATAATCCAGTCTCGGACGAAGAGGACAAAAATGGGTACAGGACAAGTGATCTTCAGTTACCTGCCCACCAAAGCACCCAACCAGGGGGGGTCCCTTCAAATTCTCCAATTCTTTTTTTTTTTTTTCTTTTTTTTTTTTCCTGCTCCATGGTGGATGTACTGGTTGGGATGTGGTTGCTGATTCGAGCACAAGGCAGTGTTGTTGTTGATTGCAACATATGAGCCACTCATTCAGTACCTGCACCCCTGAATGGAAAGCGACAAAGGAAAGGAAAAGAAAAGAAGAAGAAGGCTGGGAGCTATGATGGAGATGAGATGCATTCGGGGTGCGGTTTTTTCCAAATACGTTTTGTTGCTGGAGATTCTTCAGATATGATGATGATGATGATGATGATATTGGAGGCCTGACTCGGAATTGAGTGTGCTTGGGGGCTAGGGTAAACGCATTGCTCGCCTCTACGTCCAAGATGCTCGGTCTTCGCAACCCAAGACGACAAGAGCCGATCTAGCTTTTAGCAAAGGAACACTCACTATCAAAGACTCCAGAACCAAACCATCCATCCATTCTCCCTGTCGTCATGGCTGAGCTGGCATGGCATGTTCAACCTCAGCGCCACTGTCTCTCTCAACATTATCTAAACCTAACCACCCTCTGTCTTCTCTTCTCTTCTCTTCTCTTCTCCCTCACGTTGCATTATCCGTGGACATACACACACGGCGAAGCAGGTGTCCCCCATGTGTATTCGGTTTTGTTTCTCTTCCTCCCCTGTCATTGTCGATTTTCGCATTCTTCAGCACAAATAAGCCGCTCGCTTCTCGATGAGGTAGGTCGCTGTGAACGGGGGGAAAAAAGGCGTGCGTTTTGGCTATCTGTTGTCGTATCGCCTCGTATCGAGCTATACCTCCGTGTTTGCATCTTATTTTTGGGGGCTTTTTTTATTTTTTTTTATTTCAATTCTTCCTCGGTGCTTCGTTGATCTCGACTTGTAGGGTTTTTTTTTTTTTTTTTTTTTTTTTTTTTTGTGTAAAACAATTTTTATGCCGAAATGATAGATATGGCGACATTGACTACGAAGACGACATTCACGAAACTCAAAATAGGCACTGAAATGCTCTTAGTTTCTGTTTGGGTGTGGCACTTATTATGGATCTTGGTTGCACGTTGTATCGATCTATGAGCTACGCTAGAAGCAAACCTATACATGTATGTGTGTAGGTAAGGTATGTGACTGCTACGTCGACAACCACCACGACGATCATCGTCATCATTCCCCCGTCTGAGTCTCGAGAAGGATGTGACGAGATATCTGCCTCGCAGCACGGCAATCTAGAGGCGCGCGCTCCATCTTGGGAACTACCATTCCTAGGGCACTGCTACTCTACATACATATGCTACGCACTACCAGAAAACACAACGTTTCTTATCGATGAAGAGGGCTTCCCAATCGAGTATACACAGTCCGCGGCGTGTAATTGATCATACGGTATCCACATCCTCGTATAGTAGCGAGGCATGTATGTAGATATGTATGTATAGACTCTGCCAGGCAGTCAGAGTATCTCGACACTTGTGCTTGTGTAGCAGGATCGGCAACGGAGAGAAGAACAGAGCTGTGGTCTCTGCTGTGTTTCTTTCATCAACTGCATGTACAGTATGGACGTACTACAAACCACACGGCAAACTTGCAATGACGTCTATGCTACACTACAATCTTTAGTTTTAATATTTATCCCTACCGGCCGAGTCACGGTGGAATTGCTTTTTACACTTCTTTAATTTCGCCGGCATATAAACGAGTTTCGCAACAACAATATCTACGTTATTATTATAGTCCTCCCCCAGCTCCGGCAGATTTCAAGCACCCTCAAATACGAACATGATGAACTTCATGCATGTGCAAAAGCACTCCTCCTCCTACTAGTCACCCAGACGGAATGCAAAATCTCACACACCACCACCACCACCACCACCTCGTCATTCATCTCGCCTACCAAAAAAGCCATATATGCAGGTCCCAATCGCAAGGTAACCCGGACCAGGGGGGTTGACTGGCCCGTCTCTCTCCTTTCGTACTAGCCTCACCTGCCCGAAAGAGCCCAAGCTTTTTTAGGCATTTCTTCTCTCAATGCTTCTATTGAGATAGGAGGCAGGCTTCATCTGCTTCATCTACTTCACCTTATTCTTCGCTTTATCAAGAGCAACAAAAACCTGATATACCCAACGCCTAGAGCCTCACTTTTGAATGAATAAGCACATCAGAATGGACCTCCCCCCTTGTTTAGGGTCGCATATCTTATTTCTCAAGTATATTCAACATACCCACCACCACCAAGACAAGACATGCCGTCACTCCAGGGCCCCCCCCACGATCGCCAACTCCGTTCACCTTATGAAGAAGGTTCCTTTCTGTGCTGGATAATTTTTTAGTTTCCTTCTTCATAGCAACGACATGAATGTCCTCCACTCCAATAGGTGGTTTTTTTTGCGCTCGAGGTAAAACTGGTAATGGAGAATGGAGAATTCTTCCGTGAAAAGTTACACTGGGACAATTTAACAAAATTAGCAAACAAGAAAATTGTGGTTCACTCGTTGCCATATGTTTTGTCAAAGTCATCCATCCATCCATCCATCTATACATTACACGGCGCTAATCAGCCCGAGTCGGACGTGATGATTGGCATGCAGCTCGACAGACAATCTCACTATTTCGGACTCTGCACTCTCCTCTCACTACCGTCCATCCATCCTCACTTTACAACAAAAAAAAAACGAATCCACATAGCCATCGATATTCTCCTTCGCACTCACCATGAACGGCTCCCCCAAATCTCCACTTCATCTTGCCCAGGGCCCCCCCTTGCCTAGTAACTGGTAATAACAAAACCCACCATTGAATATCGGTTCACTTCACAAAAAGTCAGCCATCAAACTGGTTGGCAGATAAAAAAACACACATTACATCATACATTCATTAGGCTCCTTGTACATCACCACCACCACCACCACCATCATCATCATCATCATCATTGCGCTTCCTCTTTCTGCTTTCCTCGTCTTCCTCCACAAACACTGCAAATCAAACCACATCAAACCAAACCAGTCCAGGCAGCAAACAGCACAATAATCAATCCATTGTCAATCAGTCAGCACAAACAGGCAAACACAAAACACATCCCTGGCAATGGCTTCCTCTGTGCGTGCCATCCAATCCACCATGCATCTATCTACCTAGTATCTCTATTTTACCATTTTCAATGCCATCACAACAGCAATATCAAACCCTTCCTCCCTCCCAACAAGGCAGCAGCCCATCTCTTCTTCCCTGGCGCCTCTAGTTACTGTTAATTAATTACCTGCCTACCCAACAGCGTTAGAGCCACGGGCCCCGATCTGCAACCCAATTTTAGCGAACGCCATGCCGCCACAGCCATTGATGGCTTATCTCAACTGCCACCTTGATCGGCAAGGCACCGCCCTGTCAGAGGCAGCTCAGTGCAAGCCACCGAGACAGCAAGACCCTGCCGACCAACGGCCGACCTGCCAAACATTCCAATCTTCACCGTGTGTACGCATTGATCTGCACCCTTTCTATACAAGAATGGTATATTCTTCCATTGTCGTCGCAGCCCTAAGCCTATTTACTTCTGTTTCTAATCATACCATGATCCATCCATATTCTGCCACCAGGTAGGTACCGCGCGGCGGACATCAAGCCCGCATTTCTCACTCTCCCTCTATCCCTCCCGCTATCTCTCTGCAGTCCTTTCCATCACATCATATCCAAATCATTGCACTACATCGCTACGTCCTGACCCCATCCATCCGCCTGTTTGCCACATACCAGAGCCGCCGACCGTCTTGTTCGACAAAAGACCCTCCAAACACGATAACAACGTTGCAGAGCCAACAAAAAAAAATTACAGGATACGCTGACCCTAGCACGCAAACCTCTCCTCCTCTTCCGTCCCGGTGAGGGGACACATTATTAGATTCGGATGCGCCCTCTGGCATCTCCTTTGAACAGGATACTGTTCCAACCTCGGTTGCCCGCTTCGTAATATGCAAATAAGAGGAAAAAGAAAAATTGGAAATCACCAAAGTGATAGACAGTGTATCTCTGCAGCCAAAAAAAAAGAGAGAGAGAGAGAGAGAAGAAGAAAAGAAACCGGTAAACAGAGACGGTAATGAAATGATAACGCAGCGATGCAGTCACAAGGACTCCACGTCGCCTCCTTTGGGATCATCTATCAAGGACCCCTCCGAAGTGATACCGGACGGTGCAGTCAGAACTACCCGTCTGGAGCAGATGTCGAGATGCTTAAGACATAACAGACACTAAAGTTTGCTGGCATTGAATCGTAATTGGAGTCGTCGCTAATAAAACGCTCTTATCGGCGTAGCCTTGGGGGTATAAAATGCGTCGTGAAAAAGAAAAGGAATAAAAGTCTAAACTTCAATGACCCAGATCTGCAAGAGAGTTTGTTAGCACGCCAAGTTCGGCAACCGTTCCCGGTAATACATGCCAATGGAGAGGGGAAGCCTCAACAGGTACTGCAGCCCCGGGGAAACAACAAGGTAGTAGACTCACCTCCATCTTGCCAACATCAAGCCTCTGTCTCTTCGCCTGACTCCTCGCCGTCTGGATGGCCACCTCCAAATCATCCTGATCGCCCATGGTGATCATGTCATCAGGCACGTCCTCGTCCTTCATCTTGATCTTGAACCGTCTTCGCAGACCAAACTTCTCTCGGATGCGGTCTACAAAGTCGGGGAATTCAATTGACGTGCCAATCATGATGTACCTCACGTCATCAGAATGAACCTTGACCCGGATCTTGCGCATCTCAGGTCGCCGTGATGCTGTCCGGGAAATTGATCCAGGACCACGACGGACATTGGAGATCATCTCAAACTCGCCCTCGTCAAACGAACCATCATAGTCGGAGGCGTCTTCCTCCTCCTCAATGTACCGTTGTTGCCTTTGCCTCGACTGTTTGCTGTTTCGCGATCCTTCGCCATACATGTCGTACACCTCATCCCCATACGCTGGTTCCTCTTCAATGACTCTCTGTCTTCTTGCTGGCTCTCTTTGAGAGAAACCTCTTGACGGAGCCGCAGCTGCAGATGCTGATCGAGACGGTCTCCTGTCTTGTGGAGATGGGGCCTTCTCATATTTACGGTTTGCATCTTGTGTTTGGATGCTAAGCTTTGTCGGTCGGGATCCAGAGTTACGGGCAGATGCACCGCCTCGAGGGCGGTCGTTCTCCGGAGGAGGTGTTGGCGGGAAGACGTTTCGATTGTTTGGTGGCTCAGACTGCTGTCGGCGAGACGAGATGTCGGATTTGACCAGGTTCGTTGCAGCAAAAGACACGGCTTCTGTGGGACGGTCGTCCTTGGCTTCTACCTTGGCCTGCAAATAGTGAGTAAATGGAACAACCCGATCAAGACCATGCGACTCACATTCTTCATCTCTGTACCGGCGAAGCCGGTGAAGGCGTTGCTTCGATCTGTGGCTGCCACCAATCTGGCTTTGCCCAGGTAGTCCTTCGTCTTGAGATTGCGCACCTTGGCTTCGTTCGGTCGATACACCACGCCGACTGGAATTGAGAAGACAGTGTAGCCCTATTTACTCGTGAGCAAAATGATTCTTGCAAGAAATTAAGAACGGCTAATCCTCACCTCAGCCTCTTCTCGAATCGCTTCATCTATGACGTTGTGGTCCTCTACAACCTTCTCCTTTACCGCATATGACAAATCCTGCATACCAGCCTCCCTTTGCTGCAGGTAAATGTAGCACAAGCCACGGTTGAAGAGCACTTCGCACGAGTACAACTTGAAAAGAAGGCCTAGTTGGGCGTAGTCGATCATAGTGTTCCCTCGCAGATACAACAGAGTGTCGTTGAAGTTGGCCAAAGCCTCTTCAAAATCACCGAGGAGGAAATTAGAGACACCTTGTTGGAAATAGGCAACGGCCAAGTACATGTCAAGTCGAATGGCTCTCTGATAGCATTCAACCTAAAACCACAAACACTAGGTTAGTCACACAACAGAGGGATAACGGGTCAAGGTAACGTACAGCTTTTTCATGTTCGCCTAATGTAGCATGGATGACGCCCATGTTGAAGAGAATCTTGCTTGTGTCGGCAATCTTGTCGAACTCTCCAAGAGCATCGTCGAATTCATTGTTGTCATAGCGGGCTAGGGCCGCAACCCAAGTTTCTATTTCCTACGAGAGAAGGACGTGTGAGTTTCGACAGTGGAGGAGCAAAAGGGACCTTGTTTTCCGTAGCACTCACCTGTTTCAATGACATGATGTCTGTCTATGTATGTGGCCGAAGGCGCAAAAACGAGGCGATTGCTAGGGAATGCCTACGCCTATTAACCACCAAGGCCTCCGAGTAATTGGCGCCGGAAGAACTCGACGGTAGCGAACCGAAGGCACTGTGGTTGGCGGGTCGACGTGTGAAAGAATGAGAAGCTTGCGAAGTATAAAAGGACAATTGTCCAGCTAACTTGCTACAATATCAGGCGCCTTTTGAGAGCCAGGATGTCGATTCCCCCGCTCTGGGTTGGGCTGGGTTGGACTATTATAGGATGTGGGAGGATGTGGTATTGGTTACCCGCGGCGAAGGGCTGGTGAGAACGGTAGGTGCGTCTTGGCGGCTGGTGGCGTACACCGACTATAACCCTCGTGATAGTGTCTCCTTGGAGTCGATTCCAGAATCGATCGCAAAGAGCGAGTGCCGTGATTATCTGCCCGTAATACTGGCTTATTTTGCCTTTTCCTTTCCTAAACGGTTGATCGCGTAGTCCCGTCAAATGCGGATCGGGACTGTTTGCTGGAATAATCCGCAGGTTATTAGTGGCGTAGCGCTGATCCGTAAGATGCGGTGCAACTGAGTCGGATCGAGTTGCTGGCTCGGGGTTTTTTTTTTGTTTTGTTTTTTTGCTCTGGGTGACAAGAATCCGGCCGGCCGAATATGCCTTATTGTAGGTTCCCAACGTAAAGCATTAACAGTGAGTAATATGCAAAGGGAAAGAGTGTACTCCAATCGTGCAAGAAAAGAATCGCAGCGCTATTGACGAGGTTAAGCAGTATGGATTGGGGCTGGAAGCAATGCACAGGGACGAAACAAAAAGAACGGCGAGTGGAGAGAAGGACGAGGGGCAGAGACCGTGGCGCGCAGTAGTAAAGAAGGAAAATTGGGACTCGGAACTTGGGGATGGATGGTGGAACCCGCACCTGAGCTGCCGCCCGCTGGGGTATGCCGTGGTTTTGGGCATGGACGACTCCAGCGTCACCTTTGTTCCACATCGAGGAGAACAGCCAACAGACAAGACTATTCAACCCGACCGCAGGCCTGACGCTGTCGCAGGGGGATTAGTGAAGGGGGTAGGAAACCCGAATGAAGGAGTGGGCGGAGTAGCACTGGGCACCGTCAGAAACCGTGTCCCAGACCTCTCAATGGGCCTCTGGGCGCATTGTCCTCAGCGTCGAAACTTGTTAGGATGCGACGTTAGATGCGCCGATGCCGTCGTGGAACAAACAAGGGGGGGCGGGTCTGGCTACCAATGTTGCAGAACGCAGTCTTTGGTGGACTGTGTGGCTGGCGCCGTCGCCAGACCCTGCGGCCACCGTACCATTTGCAGTGTCTGAGGCGTTTTGGCTTCTCGCCCGTGGTTATATGGATGGGGGCCCTAGAAATCAAACTATTATTAGTCTGCCTGCAGCATCTTGGCTCTGTTTGGATGATTGTGCCATTTTGGATGATGCAGGGAACAACACACTGCTCTACTGCGTGGCATTACTTGCATCTGACAGCCGGCCAGCTCCACCGCCAGACAGCGAGACTGAGGCATACAGGTATTAGTGGCTTGTTGGTAGCCCAGGGTAATAAGAGAATGGGCCAGGCTGTCTGTAGACCGTGAAGTTGATAGTAGGTGATTTTTAAGACGACGAGGAAGTAAAAGTTCTTTCTTGCAAGGCAAAGTGGTTATAGGAACCTGAGGCACCTATTGAGTGGTCACAACACGTGCGCCGAATTTGTTGACAATAGAACGGAAAGAGCAACCTCAAAACGTGAGCTCTTCCATCGTCGTCACTAACACATTGTTTTCAACACCCCCTACCAGAGATGTAAAAATCTCCAACTGCACGCTCTTGGCTCAGGATCGATTCATCTCCCCAATCCGTGCGAGTTTAAAATCTGAGAATTAGTTCTCCAAACAAACATACCTCATCCCCATGGCGTCAATGATGGACGGATGGACGGACTGACGAAGACTTGATGGTCCAACCAACAAACATTTGAGCCTCGGCGCTCGCGGCGCTCTGTGGACGGGAATCCATCCTTCAGGGGCCAGGGGAAGTCCGCGTTTTGACTTAGCGTGGGTTTACCCTGGGACACCAGATGTTGCAGCCCAAGTCGCCGCAAGGGAGAAGACTGCTGATTGGCGTGGCTAGGAGATACCTTTCCCGGCGATGACGGCGCCCACGTTTAAGCCAGGGTTCCTAAACCCACACATCATCAGGCACCTCCATCCAAGATAGCGAGTGGAAGCAAGAAGAAGGAAAAAATAAATCTGAGCCAGAGAACCAGGGACGAGAGGAAGCTGGTCGCAAGCCACAGCTCGACCCAGCCGTTTGGCCACTTATGGCCGAGCCGTGTGGGGTTGGCAAGCTATTAAGCGCCGTGGAGAGCGTTGGCCATGAACAAGTCTGCAGCTGCAGCAGGCTAATAATTTAGCCCCCTCCATCCCATCCTATGATCACACAGGGATGGGTTGGGGCAAACATCCCGCGCTTACATTCTTCCATCCGACTGGCTCGAGGCCGGAGATGATGGTGTTGTCGTTGACAGTTTGCTGGTCTATCACGACTATTTTTATCGTGCTTCTCCTCATTTCCCTACCAAGCAACGACATGAGGACTATCGAATGGAGCCATTTTGCGGTTCACCGCCAGGTCCTAGGGATCAATCAGTGGATAATAATTCGAGCTCGTGCTCGTTGTGGATGGATGTGCCCGGGTTCCTGGGGCTTCAATATCACCACCACCACCAATGAGGAGTACATCCCAAGCTTTGACCAAGAAAGAAAAGGGGAAAAAATACTCATTGGCGTCATGGTTCAATGCGACGGTAGCTGCAAAGACTTTGGCCATGATCTAAGAATAGAGACTTAGTGGATGACTGATTTAAGATACCCTCGTCCCGGCCTTTTGGCATATGCACGACGATGATATCTCGTCACATCTTCAAGCAACTCTTTAGCACGACGATGATGGTCCGCCAGGTCTACTACAAGTGCTGAAGCTGAGGATTTTTATCGGGCAAATCTAGTCATCAAGCACCTCGCAGGCTCCATCATCACCCTGATGAACCACTCGTATCAACTCTCAACGCGCCGAAGGACTGCGCATCATCTTACGGGCAGGCATATTGACCAATGGTTTCATTCTGCGTAACCTCATGCACTGAACAGCTAACACGAATAGCCATCCAGGGTTTGCGATATCACCATGCCCAGAATGCCCTCTACTTCAGCAATCTATTTCGAGGTAGCATCGCTACGCTTTTTATCCAAGGGGCACCCAAGGGGCACTTGGTCAAGGATCTAAAGCATCTGGCGAGTCTGCTTGAAGAGGATAGCTATTAACATATGGTGCCATTCCATGCCCCATCATATGATCCTCTGTCGATAAACACGCTCGGCATCTTTACTATAAACAAACCCCGTTTATTCCGAAGCTCTCTCACCCTAGACCTTCCCAAGCACCCTGTAAAGTCAAAATGGAATGGTAACACCTTAAGCCAGGCAGTATAGGGCTACATTAATCTGCTGATCATCATGCTAATGCCGTTAACATGATAAAGTATCCCGTCGTCCGTTTGCCGTGCCACTTTTCCACCTCGCAACAGTCGATATTAAGCAGTTTGTTTCATCTTGAGTTTTGATTGTTGACGAAATAGACATGCGGAAGTGGCTTCTACTGCTCAGAAGCCACGACAAACTCCGCAAAGGTCATTCCATCAGCCATGTATCATGTCAGCGTCATCAGATAAAAGCACTTACAGAGATTGATAATCGAATCATAGTCCGCTGATAGAACAATCGCAAGCCACCGCCAGGGGCAGGTGGGATGAAACCATGGTGCATCACAGCCATATCAGGGGATTTGCTGAACAAATGTATTCTTGCCTTGCACCTCTCGTGTTTGTCTTTTTCCCGCATTGTTTAATCGCAACAGCAGGAAAGTTCAGCCAGTGTTTCTAACCAGGTCTCGGTTTTCGGGCATCTCGTTTCCTGCGATCGTGGTCTACCTGTCTGTTTGTTCAAGGATGGGTTAATCATTTTCAGGGTAGAACATCTGCACCTAGTAAGAGGCCAGAATGGTGAACACATTTTCCCATAAGCCAGTCAACTTAGTTTGATTCTCCAGTTGATTTATTTGTTGTGTTTAGAGAGAATTTCTGCATTTACAGCATTCCCTTCTTTACCTCATCCGCTCTCTCATCCCAAAGAGTCTTGCCAGTGCAGGAACACACCGTCTTATCGTTATCCCACATCCCTGCACTCCTTGCAATAACTCCAACAACCGTGTTCTCATCATTCTCCAGTGGTACCGTCTCATCCTGCCTCGTAAGAACCATTGCATGTCCAATCACCTCCCAAATCTGAAATTCATGATCCACGAAAGTAGACCCTCGTCCATCTTTAGAAACCTCTATGATACCAAGCGTTCCTTTTGGTTGCTTTGCTCCACCGGACCAGACAGCGCCAGTCGATACGGCGCCATCCTTGAGGTCGCCATATTCGCGGATGGTGGCTCGGTACGTCCCGGGTGCGACACCTCTCAGAGTCAGATCTACCAGAGTTCTCTCTGGGCTGACCTGTACCATTCTCGCAAGGCCCCTTACTTCCCGGTCGGTGTCTTCGATAGTTTTCTCGCCTTGCTGTGTATAAGTCTCCAGAATGCTCACAGCAGCGCCTGATGAGATTACATCCGTATCAGTCAGTGATTCTCGTCTCAGCCCACTCTTGGCTAAACGTTGCGATCTAACCCATTCAAAGGAGGGAGGCATGATCGCCCAGCCAGATAAGGCTCTGCACCTAGGTGGCTTGGGTCTCTGCTAGAGAAGCGCATGGTCCATGGAACTTACTGTTTGAGGCCCCAGATCCACGGAGGATAGCATCTCTTCCAGTGGCCTGTATGGCTTCAACAATGGCGGATGGTGCGACTGCGGCATGGCCCGCTGCGTTAGCCGGGACGGGCTTCCTTGCCTCCAAGGCTGAGGCTTACTCGGATGGCTTCAAAACTCACCAGAGCCTTCTACCGATATCAACTGATCTGTGAGATTGCCTTCGACTTTGGTGACGTTGCCAAGCTGGTAGAGAGCGTCTGAAACAGATTTGACGCAGCCGTCACAGGATAAGGGAACGGCGAATTGGGTCTGTTGGCCCAGTGTTTCATCAGCCACTCCTTGTATTTTTTTCTTACTGTCCAGCAAGCATGTCTTTTCTTTTGCTCATCGCTTTGTTTCTCCGGACAGTGCTCTTCCTAGCAGAAAAAAAAAACAAAAAAGCAAAGACAAGAAGGAAAAAGAAACAGTGTTTGATATAGATAAGTGTTCATACCTGGAAACTATGTTTAACAGCCATGTTGCCTTTAAGCACGGATGATGGTGATGTGTTAGCATGAGGGGCACAGTCATAAACACGGAACAAACAACCTGGGGGGGGGACAACGGGCGTCTGGAATACATACTTATCGAGCTTAGATCCGAAGCTGTTTCTTCTGGTAATAAACCTCGATGAGATGCTCTGTAGCGATATGCCGAATAGCCAGTCAAAAGACCAAGTGTAGTAGCCAAAAGCTTGGGAGTTGCAGCGTGTTTGAGCGCCATTTATTCATCTATCAGGTTTACTGTTACAGGTGCTTTGAAATCCATTTATCGCCAAATAAGCACGAAATCGTAACGCAACGAAATGCCGAAAATGTGGGGTCGGAAAGCTGGACTATTCCTAATTCAGGCTTTCATAGTGACGTCTGTAAATGATAATATTTAATGAATAATAGAATATGTATTTTTCTCTATTTTATTTAATAGTTATTAAAAGGTAGTATTCATAATATTAGGTAATCGCTTATTATGAAAGCAAACATAGTCATCCCGCAAAGCAAATCAACGAGGCATAGCAGTAGACCTCTTTTGAGTCGCATCAAAATGGGAAATATTCGGGCCATAAATCCATCAGGTGGTCCTACAAAGCGAGCAGTAATATCTCCTCTGTTAGCAAGGATTCTGTTAGTTTAGACGCCTAGAAAACGCTCTCGCCCAAAGGCTTGAGTTACGTCATCTGGCCTGATGCCTTATTCGTATCCCTCTCTGCCTTTGAAACTACACCAAAATAAAAAGCAAGAGGAACTCTTCAATCTTGAAGACGGCGGTAGTTGTCTACTTTTCTAGGATGCAACCCTAACTGCAGATTGGTGGCTTGTGGCGCATTTCCAGTACCGACCTAGTACCATCTGCCGCATTTTCGTGCTTGATCCTCTGTGTGAACCATGTATTATGCATGGTATGGCCGTTCAACAGATAGCTCCTTGTCCTAGGATCTCGCAATCGAGCATAGGTAATGGGGCTCATTCACACGCGATACAACTCGGTGATATTCTCTTTGACTAAGCTACGATATGTACCTGGCTTCACGGCTTCACTCGCAATCAGGCAGTCAAGACTAACAACTTCCCCAAACGGCAGACTTTCATCAACAGCATTCCCTGGAAAAGAATCCGAAAGTTGACAATTCGCTATAAATCTGGGAAGGACTGCCGCGTCCTGCGAATGTAAAATGGAAATTTCAATGTCTGCTTCGTTGTCGAGTTTGAAGATGGCGTACAGTGGATTTGCGGATCCCCGTCAAGCCAGCCGTTTACAACCCCGTGGAGTAAGTTGCTCAGCGAAGTAACGACTCTGAAATATCTCGAACGCAATCCATGTATCCCAGTACCACATGTTCATACGTGTGGCCGCGATGAGAAGCTCGCAAACGGCTACGGTAGCAAGTCCTTCTCATCGTTGACTTCATTCCCGGCCATCATCTGACGAGGAGATGTTTGGTTAAGGCAAAGGAGGAGCAACGAAACCTGTTTACACCAACCTCATTGATATTTTCCCTAAGCTTAGAGGACAAGAGTTACAGGTATTGGGTTTTCTCATGCCGAGCAGTGAGGGTTTGACACCCATTGTCGGCGATCTTCAATCTATACCTCTGAATAAGTTGCGACTTACCTTGCCGCCATTCACGTCCGCCAAGGAGTACATGGAACACCAGTTCAATATCGTGTCAAGGTATCTTGTCGAGCCTGTTTACTAACCAGGCTGCTCAAGATATCCGATACAGTCTCTTTGCGCCGCACAGCCTTAAACCTCATTTCTTTGACCAACACAAGTCTCTAGAACTTGAAGCACAAAGGCGAGCGGACTCATGTAATCGTTATACATAATATGCAAAAGACAAAAAGCTACATGTTGAAGAAGAACCGGTAGATGTATCATTTGCCTTTTTTCAATTTGCTTCGCATGTATTATAAATGCTTTACATTTCACAATAGCGCCAACTCAAGCTATGAACTACCGAAGTTAAAGAAAAATACCTCAGCCGTCAAGTTCATCGTTCTCGACTACTACTTGCGTAGTCAAGCTTCGCAGAGCCAACCTTGAGCTTTGTCGGCGATGAGTCGCACCGTGTAATGCAAGCCAGGAAGACCATGCATGTGCTTCATCTCCCGCGAACTCCCACACTCTCTGGAGGCACGTACAAGGCTCCCAAGCTCAGTCATATTACATAGCATCGAGGTTTAAGAAAACGACATGGTACTCCTGCCATTTTGGCCGCAAGATTAATAGAAGCACATCAACAAGACTGGCCCTATTGCGTTGCCCATTATGCCCGAGGCAAGATAAAAGCTCTCCATGCGTATTAATTGGATTAGTTGATAAGTGCCATAGAACAAGAGGCTAGTGCCAGAAGGTTGCTAGGAAGTAGAAAGAATTTTAGTATTAGGAAGTGCTTATGCTTAAATTCGAAATTGCACCAGTTTATAAAGGCTTTTTTTCTTCTGCCATTCTCATTTTCGATCCGCCAGGTTCGTGAAATCAAGATCCTCCTTACAGATCTGTGTTTTCCCCTCTTTTGTCAGTCATCGTCCCCTAGGTTATCTATCATGTTAGGCACTCGCAGCTTTGCCCCTAAACCCCACGGAATGAGACTCCGTAGCTCAACGAGAAAGGCCACATCATGAATATCTCTTCCCGGAGAGATTCGCTTCATGATCCTCGAGGAGATCGCACACCAGAAATTTCATGGTTGGGGTTCGCTTGCATCTGTCTGCAGAGAATGGCAGGCTGTTTTAGAGAAGACTAATTTCTACAAGCTAAAGCTAGGAGTACCTTGTCTCGATGATCTTGAATACATGGTTCCACCGCAGAAGAGACGGCTTGTTTTCCATGTTTGGCTGGATATTGAGTTACCAAGATACACGCTCACATGTTGCTCAGAACGAAGTTCACCGTCGGCAAATAATAGCGCTATCATAAGTGATGGGATATGGAAGCTGTTTTCCATTCTCAGTACTTGGAAGCCAGTGAATAACCTGAAATTGGAGCTCAACGCCTTCTCCCCTAGTGACTCGGAACACTGGTTCAAAAATTTATGCTTGTCCTCTGATAATGTTGAGGGTGACGATAATACCATGCCATATGAGCAAAACTCTGGTATTCCACATCATGACGAGCGGCATGGCTGGGTCCATGGTCAACAAGTCGCAGCTCCTCCAAGTTCAGCTATACAACGACTCTTCCACTGTACCTTATTAGATTTCCGAGAAACGCTTCCTCAAGTTAAAGCAGTTACCGGCCTCGTTATCCGGCGACAGTTCCGTCGTTGCACTTCCTCAATAGGAGTGTTCCGTTTACTAGCAAGCCTAGTTGGCATGGAACAAATGCGTTATGAACCATGGTTGCCGTATGAATATGCAACAGAACTCCATGAAAGAGGTATGCATCCACACCTGCAGCGGGAATTGTGGCTACTACTGCTACTATTGTCACTTCTTCTTTTTCTCACCATGTCAAACGCACTCTTTATCATAACACCGCTAAAACGTTACGGATAGATGTATCTTTTTCAATACAAGCATGCCTTCCCAAGACTATCAACAACCTTATAATATTCGAGGACTCCTATAAGTTTTACTACCCATTACCAAGGAGGCCTGGCCCCATGCTCTTTTACGGTTTGACGCGCCCCGGCGAAGGAATCGATGCCACCCTTGCCTCAAGAAGTCTAGACTTACAGCACTTTTCCGTCTCCTTCATGGTAAATGTCGAGGACGTCTTTCGATATTGTCAGCCGACATGGATCTGGCCACACTTGCAGTCTCTGGCGCTCACATCGCAGCTGCTGCAGAATGATGAGAAAAAGCACCAGAATATTAAGGATTTACTACGCCAAGCCGCGGTTCTTGTACAGCAGATGCCCAAGATACACACATTTGTGCTTTGGAACGGAGGAAAACCCCACGCTTGTGCTTTTATATATCGTGTGTCCATCACCTGGCGTGGGACCTGGCATCTAGAGATGAGTCCTCGTATAGTCGAGTCGTGGCAATGCGCTGCCGCAGCGATATCCTCTTCTAAACTTCAGACAAAGCAGGAACACATTCAAAGCACTATACTGTCTCATGGGGATGCTATCCATTATTTAGACCTGCCATGCCAAGTCATCGATCCTGCATCACTTTGGCAGATCCGGAGGGAAGTCCAACAGGTACTAACTGTGTGGGTGTGGGGCCCTACATGTACCCAAGGATCGGCTTTTGCGTGGCACATATGTCAGGTCAGGTGACTTTTGGCTGAGCCACCTATGATGAGTCAGCTTTCAAGAAAGCTGCAAACTCTGGGGTTGGTGTGGTGAAGCTCACAACGCCGTTGCTTTCGTCTTTCGCCTTTCGCCATTTGCGGTACTCTGGTGCCCATTCTGCGTAGTCGAAGTCCTGAGAGGACGGGGTTAATTCTCAAAGACTCTCAAAATGTCGCAAACCATCGGTCTCGTATGTTCACACCCCCCTCAATGCCTCCACAGCCTTCTAACACAACTCTCTACAGACAAAACTCGCCTACTCTCGAGTATGGCACTCCGTGTCCGCCACTACTCCTCACCCAACCCTCTCCACCCAATCTAACATCACACCGCCCTCCCTCGGCCGCCTCGCCTCCCGCATTGCCGTCCTCCTCATGGGCAAGCACAAGCCTACATTCGACCCGTCAACCGACTGTGGGGACTACGTCGTGGTGACAAACTGCGCAGCGCTGCATACCACGGGGAATAAGAAATGGCGCAAGATGTACTACAGACACACGACACGGCCCGGTAGCCTGAAGGCTGTGACGATGGATGTGCTGATGGAGAAGCATGGGGGGTCAGAGGTACTGAGGAAGGCTGTTAGTGGCATGTTGCCGAAGAATAGGCTAAGGGATAAGAGGCTGGCGAGGTTAAAGGCGTTTGAAGGAGATGCACATCCGTACAAGACGAATTTGATACGGTTTGGGGGAGTGGTTGTGGGTAGCGAAGGGTGGGAGACGGCAGTTAATAGGATTCGCAGCACGGATAAGAACAGGTTATGAGGAATGGGAATACGTGAGGGAGGGTGGTTGGACGAGTCTGCTTCCAGCAATTGTATTATACTTGTGGTTTCTCATGACTGGACATGGCACGAGGGTTATAGAAAAACAATGATCTGTTCATCAGTACTGAGTTGCTAGGACGTGCAAAGGTGTGATGGGTTCGGCATTTCACTGCGCTTTGTTTATTTAACACGAAAATGAGCCGGAGTTATAGAATATTAAATGGGGTTTAAATTCATACAGAACGCTTAATTAACATCGAGGCGTGTCTTCTAAGACACCATATGGTCGTTAATCATGACACTACCACTAACAATCTAAACAACCGTCCCAGCATTTGCTTACGGATATTACGGGAATATTGGCGATCCTGCCTTGCCTACAAGTGCGATGACCGCTCAGGAGATGACGTACGAGCAACCTCGCACTTGATGAGTCCGTTGGGATTCGACTGAGGAACATAGACTTCGGCATCTTTGCCGGTGTTCTTCAAGCCCTTGTGCCAGCTCAAATCTAAGATTTTGTCTCGTGTTAGATGGGTATTCCTTTCGTAGATAGGGTAATGATAGAGAAAATGGAGCTATTTTACCTAGTTCAAAGTAATGCTTGTTGGGGAGTTCATAGGTGACAAGCTCTACGTCGGGCACAGCCGCCAGGATCTGTTCGGACATCTTGTACATTGTGTTTTGCACACTGGCACTCTCATCCTCGGCAAACCTCGTGATGGTGATGTTGCGCACCTCATCCCACGCCTGATTGAATTTGGGGGCGGATTCCCGCACAGCCTTGACGTCGGCAAAGGCCTTCCACTTCCAGGTGGCATTCACATCTGTCGACAAGATGCGGTCCCACGTCTCAGGCAAGGTGGTGTACTCATCCCTCACGAAGCTGTGAAACGCCGACCCCGTGCTCTTCAGCACCGTCAGGCCGGCGATGGAGCTCGAGATGACAATGCCCTCCTTGCGGGTTACGCGGGCCTCGACGTTGCGCGTCTCCTCGCCATCGCGGAGGAAGCTGTGCGGGTGTGGCTTCCCGTTGACTTCCAGGCGAGTCCAGCGGTGGGTGATGACCTTGACGTTGGCGGCGTGGATGTGGCTGTAGGTCTCGAGGAAATGGGATCCCAGGATGGCGGCGTACAGCTCGGGGGGGTTGACGGGGTTTTCCTTGGCTTTGATGAAGATTGTGTTCTTGATGGAGTCGGTGGCGACGACGACGCTGTTGTCGCCCTTTGTGTAGGAGACGTCGATGTCGCCCTCCAGGAGGCAGCTGACCGTCATTTCGGTGACGGTGTGGACGCCGGTGGAGGCATCGCGGTCGGTCTTGAGGACGCGGACATTGTCTTTGCCGTAGCGGGCTGAGGATACGAAGGTGGCCATGGTGATGTGTGAGTGTGGGCGTGAGTGTGAGTGGTGATGTCAAGTGGGAGCAGGTCTGTAAAGCGTTGGTGTGATAAGGGGGGGGATGTAGATGAGTTGTCGCCAATGGAGAAAAGTCCTATGATAGTCCAATTTACTGTTCGGGTCACTCCGTAGGACAGATTCGCAAACAAAGCCAGTCACAGTGAGGTTAAGGAAGATGGATGGATGGTGTGTGGTCGTCAAGCTGCATTATATATACGCAAGAGGCAACGTATAAGACCTCCCACCTCCCACCAAGGGACCTCCGCCGCGGAGGTGGCCTCAGAGAAGCACGTGTAGTACGACCATCAGACGACCATTTTGAGAGAGAAACAGGACGAACAAAGTAACAACCCCCCTGCTAGATCTACGGAACAACAGCCCGAAGGCCGCCATGTCCCCCAATTGCGGCCAGCATCCGACCGAAGAGAAGATGGCGTGAGGGCTTTCAGTGGTGAGAAACGTCGGATTGACAGTCCGGAGCCCGCCGACTCCCAGTTTTGACGCGGCGTACCGGCGGCACGCAGTCCCTCATAGGGGCGTACTACAGCAGTAGTTGAGCCGTGGGCTTTTCGGTCGTATTCCAGCCCTAAACTAATTCATTGATTAATTGATTAACTGATTGAAAAAAATTATACCTATAGTACCGACGTCGGACGGCTCCCGAGCTTCCAGCGCCTGGGTCAGTCCGGATGATTCCGCTGGATAGATGGAAAGCCAGATTCGCATGTCTCAGGGTACGTCCAAATTGATAGGTCGAGATAATGGATGGCGTCCAATGCACATGGCTGCCGTCCTAGACCTCCAATCTCTGGTATCGCCCTTTTCTGCAAGATTGGTTATCTGTCCCGCCTGATAAGCCCTGCACGCTACTCTAAACAGGTACGGAGTTACGAGGTCTCAAAGGGAATTTCTTGAGTTGAGAAGAAGAATGAAGTTCTTGATTTTAATATTATGAACCGATATGTAGCTATCCATGTAACTACCATTGATGCTCATTTCTCCTCGACTATGATAAAGCCGAATTAACTTCGCATCCAAGACATTTTCTCCACTGAGGTTTCGGACCCTTCAAGCAAAGGCCACAGGGCTCCCGCAGTTGGAGTTGTCAGTGGTTTCAGTGGCGGCTGCTCAGGTGGTGGACAGCTTGTACGTGGGGTAATTAGATTAATACACACCAGCCACTGCTCGAACATCAGCCACAGACACCGACTCTATACTGAGCCATACACCTATCACAGCTATTCTACAGGCACTACTGCACAGCACCAATCCCCTGTATCTTCAAGACAATGCTACAGCACCACTAAACCAGCCCACCTAAGAGCCCTGGCAGCTTGAGGCTTTCTCCTGCTCAGGGCCAACCTTGGAAGTCTGAGCCTCACTCCGACGTCAACAACCCCAATCCTGGCCGCCATTTCAGCTTTCATGACTTGAGCCATGGGTTCTGCTATCAACGTCGAATAGTGACAATTAAGACGCTCACCTCAGCTTCATCGTTTCCATCTGTCGCTCATTTCCTCCCCTTCAACAGCCTGGCTATCAGTGCCATCTCATGCTTTGACTCCACACCCCCGGGTCAGCGGTCGCCAGTCTACACCTCATACAACCAACCACCACCCAAAACGGTGCTGTTCCTCTCAGCTGCCACCAGCCTAAGCTTTCGGACTTGGCTATATTCTCCGCAACGCGAATCCACCACCTCCTTTGCGATCTTTCGATCATCGTCTCATCCATCGCCCAAACTTCTGCCGAATCGCTACGCTCCGAGCTGAACCAGCTGAAGCGTCCAACACTCCGGAAAAAAACCCACCAATACCCCTCTCACGTCGCCTTGCGAGAAACAGGCGAATGCACAGCGACCACCCGAGGGCATAGTCCCCGTTCGGTGGGCAGGTCGCCGTCGCCATGCTGGCTGGCTCCGCGTCGAGTCAAAAGGGTTCGACGGCATCGAGCCAGCCCTCCCAACCCAGCCTGAGGCAAACCGACCACCTACAGCCGATCGGACGAACGAGCATCGATCGTGATGGCTCAGGCCTACAACCTCCCAATGGCGGGGCGGCGAGGAACCTTTCGGCTTCGGCTGTTTCGTTTGCTCCTCGCGGAAGCAGTCTCAATCCCACTGTAGGACCAGGGAGCTTCAGCTCAGAGCTGCGCAGTCAGGTGGCTGGTCGAGCAGGTAGCAGAGCGGACGTCGGATCCGCCTACCCCAGCAGCTTCATGGATAAGGTGGACGAGGACGATGCGGTGGAACAAACCCTCTCCGTGCTGCGGGACAAGCTGAACCGCGAGTTGAAAATCAAAGAAGGCAGTGAAAACATGCTGGAGGCGCTCAACCTTAAGAAGGCAAAGCAAACGAAAGACCAACGCCAAAGAGTCGAGGCCGAGCTGAGCGCCAGCAATGCTCGCATCAGATACTTCAAGCAGCAGATATCGGATACCCAACGCAGCAAGATCGTGCCGCCCAGCACGCCGACGAGAAACCGAACACAAGATACCGCAGCGATACAACGCTCACCGCACAGTGTTCGATCGACTACTGGCTCAGATGTCGATGACACTACAGAGAGTCCTACATTTGCCCTCGCAGAACTGTTACAAGCGCTCGAGGTGGAAAGCATGGCCCCGGAGTACTATGTCAGCCGTGCAAACCTCCTCGTCGAGTTATTCAAGAGGTATCCAACCATCAAGTATGACCTTGTATGGTCCATCTTCGGAATGCGCATGCAGATGATGCTGCTGAGTGACAGCCGAGAGGTTGTGGCTGCTGGGTATCGCGCGACGAGGTGCGCAATCTCCGACCGAAACTCGTTAAAGAAAATCCGGAGTTTGAATACGGACTTTTTAGTGATACGGTAGGTTCATCTGCTGGGCGGGAATAAGGCATATACTTGCAATTTATACTGATGCCCCTATGTAGGTCATTAAACAACTATCGCAAAGCAGATGTTGAGCGCGAGCAAGCCCTCAAATTTGTTAGAGCATTCCTAGACGTTAAGGATGGAGTCAAGGAAGTCTCGCGCGCTGTCGTGCGAACCATTGTGGCTGTCGCAGAGTATGGGGAGGATCGCAATACAACAACACAAATAGCGGAACAAAACATCGACCGATTACGTCCAATAAGCATCGAGACACTAGCCGAGATCATGGTACGCGATCCTCGCCTATTGCTTGCCTCTGGCGGTCTGGGACCTCTTTCGGAAGCTCTCGCCGAAGGGACTTACAAAGCCCCTGAGAGTTTAGCATCAGCTTTCCTCTATTTACTTGATACACCGCAAAGACGAAAATTCATACAGCCGGGCTATGGACTAGATGTCGTCTTCAACGCCTTTACTGATCAGCTAACCGCTAATGAGGCCGTATTGAAGCAGAATTGCAAAGCTATCTCTGTCGCGATGAGATCTTGGTCCGGCCTCATGACCCTGTGCATGTATGACTTTCGATCCATTCGGTCACTGGTTATGAGCATACTCCTCCCCAATCCTGCCATTCGAGAAACAATTCTCGACCTTCTCTTCTCACTGCTGCGCATCAAGCCACCAGCTTGGGCCGTGTCATTTCTGGCTGGACGCAGACTCACAACATATGGAAGAGTCGCAAATATGAAAGCTGAAAGCAAGGATAGGGGCTATCTTGAAGAGGACACAGGGGAGCAGAATTTTGTGGATCATTATACTGCGCTGATATTGGCCATCCTCATCAAGACAGGGCTGGTGCAATGTCTCTTGCAGGTTGCACGAACCGAAGACGACACCATGCTCAAGCGCAAAACAACGTTGTTGATCGGTGAAGCACTTAAACTTGCTGCCCGGTTACTTCCTCCATCTTGGAGCGCAGAGTTACAGCTATTACCAGAGCTATTCTCCGCGGCAACCGGGTTTGGTGACGCCAGCCAACGGTATATCGCATCAGGGATCGTGTATCAAATCAGCAGCATCAACCGTACTCTATACAGAAGTGCACCAACTGATGCCATGGCTGGCATGCTCCCTTCAAGTGACAGTATGAATGATTTGGCCCTGCTTGATGAGCAGCGGAAGGGAGGTTCTTCTGTGGTGTTTGATGATGCGACCTTCCGCCAACTTCTCATTGATACTGGAGTGTTGAATAGTTCAAACTATAGCAAGTGGAACTGGGAAAACATTATCAAGGTGATTGATGGTCCTTTGCAAGTCGGAAAGCGACTTGAAGAGGCCATCAAAGCCTCCAAGTTTATGAAGAGAATCATGAGCTTCTATCGACCATTCAAGTATAAATTTGCCGAGGTTCGGAATACAAGAAACGCACAGAAATACGTTAGGGCTGGCTGCGCTCTCATGTATTCCCTGCTCCAGTCGCCTGAAGGCGTTAGATTTCTAGCAGATAGCAAGTTGCTGAGACAGATTGCGGAATGTCTAGCTCAATGCGATCCGGTAAGTTTGTGGGCCATGCCCCATACCCGTCCTGACAAAAGCCTCCATACTGACACAGATATAGACTAGCGGGCTCACTGCTCACTTTCCTTTGTTTTCCAAAGATAGATTAACTGATACCTTGTGTTTCGGTTACTTTCCCATGTTGGGTGTCTTGACTGGTGATCCAAAGGGACTTGCTATGCTTGAACGGTGGAGAATGTTCAACATGATGTATCACATCTTTGAACTGACACCGCGACCTGATCTTGTCAAGCTGCTTCTTTCAAATTTTGACTACAGTCTGCAGGGCCACCACCGGATTCTGCTGTCCAAGGCGCTCACCGCTGGCAGCAAGGAGATTCGGATACATGCCACCAACACGCTTCGCAAATGCACCCTTCGGAGATTGCCTTCCATCAATGGTCAAGGCGAAGTAAGCGATTCAAAATGGGCTATCCAGCTTCTCGTGACTCAACTATACGATCCGGAAATTGAGGTGTGTTCAACTGCAGTCAAGATTTTGGAAAAGGCATGTAACAGAAAGGCCTACTTGGCCTATATCGTCGAATGCCGACCTGCTCTTGATCACCTCGGTGAGATTGGAGCACCGCTTTTGCTGCGATTCCTGTCCACATCAATAGGATATCACTATCTGGATGGACTGGATTATATCAGCAACGAAATGGATGATTGGTTCCTCGGTAGGAACGATTCTTATGTCGGTCTCATAGAAGCTAGCTTGGCCAAGGCATTTCTCTCACGCCCGGAAGAGCATAGCCACCGCCTCAGCATGTTTGATGAGAATGAGGCCGAAACAGACTTTCATGATAGCCATATACCGCCTCATTTTTACCGGGAATTGACCAGAACTCAAGAAGGCTGCAAACTACTAAGTGACAAGGGCCACTTTGATGAATTTGCCAATACAATTCGAGACCATGGGATGCAATCAGAGGACGCCGAGCTTATTGTCAAAGTCAAGGGCTGCTTGTGGGCTGTGGGCAACGTAGGCTCCATGGAGCTCGGAGCACCTTTTTTGGAATCTACCGATATGGTTGAGCAGATTATCAAGATTGCAGAGTCGCACGAGGTGATGAGTCTTCGAGGAACAGCATTTTTTGTCCTGGGATTAATATCCCGCTCTACACATGGGCTTGAAATTCTGTCGGAACATGGCTGGGACGCCAACACGACGCTGATGGGGACCTCTCTTGGACTATGTATCCCCAGCGACCTGTCGAGGCTGTTCTCACTCCTTCCGTGGAAAAATGAAACTGCGGCTTCTTTGAAATTGCCCGAGTCTCAGCATACTATTCTAGAACAGCCCCCTGTCAAGCCAGCGCGTCCGCCATTGGAACTGTCAGAGATGCCACCGCTCCTCAATGAGGCTGCCGTAAGCGAGCGCATTCTGGAGCTGATTGTGGATCTTGGAAACACTGTGCTATATAAAAAGGCCGTCACTGAACTACAGAAATTTCGAGCACGCAAACCCAGCGCCTTCCGGAGTGCCGAGTTTTTCAGAAAAGTTATGGGGCTGATGGAGTGGAATCACTATCGGCTCGGTGTCCGTAGAATGGTCATTGATCTTTTCGAGAAGAACGTCATGCGGCAAATCGTGTTTGATGAAGAAGACAGCGAGAGCAGCGAGGATGGCGGCGGACAGGTAGATGGGGGGCAAGGGGAAGCAGAGGAAGAGGAAGACGACAGCGCCAGCTCAGGGGATGACAGGACAGAGAGGCAGAGAAGCATCAGCGAGTCTCTGGATGTGCCGCCAAACTTGATCCCTGCTCCGTTAAAACTGCGGAGGTAGACACATAAGAGGTCTAGTCTGGGGGCAGAGCTTGGTTCTCTGAGCCTACAGTGACTAGGGGAATGGATAGTGAGGAAAGGAGAAGAAGAAAAATCTAACGATGAGAAGCGAATGCGACACATTAGCCTGGTATGATATACATGTCACGATACGACACTACGAACGCAAGCAACAAGATATTCAGGGGCATATGCAAGAGGAGTTTTAGGGCTAAATACATGGGTTTTTATACACACCTCCAAAAAAATTTATGCTTTATTCCCAGTTCGGGGGATGAATGGGATATCATATTGAGGGGTAGGTTTTGGTTTGGCTTGGAAGAGTGCTTTTCTTTTTTGGCGTAACATGGTCTATTCTTCTTCTTTCTTTGCGGCTTGTGAAGATTAGCTGGTAGAAGTAGGAAAGGGGATGGATCTTGTATTTATTTGAGGCCGGTGCATTGGGGGGGGGTGCTGGATGTGTGTAGGTAGATGAGAAAAAGTATCAATCTCTGCTAGTTGCAAAGCACTTTTTGCTTTTAATTGCTGTGGGTGAAGTTTCCAATAAGTTGGAACATTACACCGGGATGAGCTACTCTTCCAGTGCAGGATCTGATGATATATAGCCACAAATGAAGCTATTACTATTTCTCCATCAACGCTGGTTGACGTGAATCCGACTGACTTGGGCTGACATCAGTAAGGTAGCCAGTTCTCTCAACACCCGGTTATAACCGACCCCACTACAGGAAAGCAACTCATTAATTTTGAGGAACGAGAAATTGACAAGCGCTCCGGTATAGGCGATATCGACAATTCGCTCAACTCCATCTTTTTATTCCCTTTGCGCATCTACACTACGTTAGCGAAGGCACTAGAAATTTTTAAGGGCCATAGTCCCCGAGTTTCTTGACATCATGGTCAAGGGAAGAGTGCTGGTGATTGCGGGCTCTGACCCATCTGGCGGGGCGTAAGTAAAGATTCTAGATGGTTTTTTATTTCCCTCTCAAACGATGGTTTGTTATATTATATTGCCATTTCCGTCATGATAGGTGGTTGGGGAAATTTTGAAAAAGAAAAAGGATTTGTGGATGAAACTCACGCTGATTTTTGGTGAAATGGGTTTTTGCGCTCGGAATATAGTGGCTTAGAAGCAGATCAGAAAGTCCTAGCTGCACATGGATGCTATGCCATGACTTCGACGACGGCACTGACTGTGCAGAACACAAAGGGCGTTACGGGGATTCATGTCATTCCGGCGGAGTTTGTGGGGAGGCAGATCGAGGCGGTTGTTGAGGATGTTGGTGTTGATGTTGTGAAGACTGGTGAGAGGCTCTTATCCTTCTGTTTGAGAATGGCCGCCTATTATTTACAGCTAATACGTTGATGTATGTTGAAAGGCATGCTGGCATCGTCGGAGACTATTGAAGTCATTGCCAAGTTGCTTGTTAAATACGGGGTTCCTAACCTGGTGGTTGATCCGGTACTGCTTTCACGAGACTTCTGTTGTGCAAATGAGGCCAGACTCATATTGACATTACTATCTCCCCTAGGTCATGGTATCAACCTCAGGAGCCCAACTCCTCCCCCACGAAGCCATCGCCGCACTCTCCCAGCACCTGCTCCCTCACACCACCATCCTCACCCCCAACATTCCCGAAGCAAACCTCTTGCTATCCCAGAACGGCGCAACTCCTCAGGACATCCTCTCCGTCAGCGACGTAGAGTCTGTAGGACGCCAGATTCAGCGCCTGGGACCAAAATGGGTGCTTGTCAAGGGGGGGCATCTGCCTTTCCGAAGGGATCTTCTTGCAGTTGCGAGAACAAAGGAGGAAAGGGAGGTTGTGGTGGATGTGCTGGTCGGGCCGGGGGACCAAGTGGTGAGGATGGAGAGTCCGTGGCAGGAGAGCACGAGTACGCATGGCACGGGGTGTTCACTTGCTTGTATGTTTCTTTCTAAGGGGTGGGACATGGGGGAGAGTTGAGAGAATGCATGCTGATATCGTCGCAGCGGCCATTGCAGCGCATCTAGCGCAGGGGGCGGACGTCCCAACTGCCGTGAGAGCAGCATGCCGATATATCCAAGCAGGCATCAAGACAGCGCCGAAGCTCGGAGGCGGGAACGGACCGCTCGATCACTTCCACTCGACTTACACACTGCCGTTTTCACCGTAAGTTGCGGTCTCATCCCCTTTAGCGACAGAGAGTCTTGTTGTTTTGCTTTTCCATGCTGATATTCCATTGCCACAATCAAGGGGTTTCTTCGTTGAGTACTTGCTACACCACCCCCTCGTCAAAGACGCCTGGCACGAATTCGTCTACCACCCATTTGTCATGGCGCTGGGCAATGGCACACTGCCACTTGAATCCTTCAAAGGGTATATTATCCAAGATTACTTGTACCTTGTATGTCTTGACGAATCTTTGTTTTGTCATCGCGGAGTTGTAGTTTCTGATTTCCTTGGTGGTAGGTTCATTTCGCGAGGGCGAATGCCTTGGCTGCATATAAAGCCAAGAACATAGACGACATTTCAAGAGTAAGTTCACACTGCTCAAACTGGCATACAGAGGAATCGAGTACAAGAAACGGATCGACTGACACGACATGACATATTCTATCTAGTCTGGCGACATCGTCCGCCACATCACCCACGAAATGAAACTCCACGTCAACTACTGCAACTCCTTTGGCATCTCCGAGCCGGAGATCCAAGCCACAGAAGAACACCAAGGTAAAAAAACGCTCATCCTCTCTATGCGCCCTACAATACAATAACAACAATAATAACCAATTAATCCATCGTTTCCCAGCCTGTACCGCCTACACGCGCTACGTCCTCGACATCGGTCAAAGCGAGGACTGGCTCGCCCTCCAAATGTCCCTCGCCCCCTGTCTCCTCGGCTATGGCGCCGTAGGGAAAATGCTGCATGCCCACGCAGACACAAAACGCAATGGCAATACCTTTTGGCCGTGGATTGAGAATTACATTGCCGATGACTATGTTGAGGCTGTGAGGCTTGGAAGCGGTATGATATAGTGCCGTGTAATCCCCCTCCTGTCAGCGGCTCGTCACTAATGATGCTATAGAGCTCATTGAAAAGAATATTGTCTTGCAGTCTCCTAGTCGGATAGAAGAACTAGTCAAGATTTTCGTTCACGCAACTAAAGTACGCTTCTCTTACCCTCTCCCCCTCCTCCTCCTCCTCCTCCTCCTCCTCTTCTTACCCCACAAGCATCTCAGTTTGGTTGCTAATAGATGAACAAAAGATGGAAATCGGGTTCTGGGAAATGTTCCCACATCAATAGAAGTCTATGGAAATTATCAACGCGCGTTATTTGGGGCTGAAGGTGTTGTATGGCTAATAATATTTATCGGCGATGCCATCTTTCCTGGTGGGAATGACTATCCGGCATTTGAGTTGGGCTTGAAGACTGTGAAAGTCAAGAATCCGGACGGGACGCTGGCCGCCATTGCGGGGATTGTGGCTTGTTTGTCTTAAGAGAGTGGTGTCTATCAATGGGGTTTGAAGGTGATGTGGTGGCGTTGGGGAGTCTGCTGACAGGAGACATCTAGGATGAGTCAATGGATATACATTTTCAGGTCGCAATGTCGTATATTAAATAGAGGTAGAAGCTCATGGGCTCGGCTCAGTATTAGGTAGGTTCTATTAGCTCAGGACTTTCTTTAGGGTGGACCGGCCGATCATAAGATTATATGTCACTTATAAGATATCCCGGATATCTTAATCTGTGGTTCTACGAGAGAGAGAGAGAGAGAGAGAGAGAGAGAGAGAGGATCAAGTATCTTATCTTCATAAGGCTGAATATTAATAGTAGGAGGCATGATTGATCGACGCAGAGAATAAAACGGGGCGTAATACTAAAATAAATAAGCCAATTATAAGACACTAAGAATCGGTTAAACGACCCTAAAAATAGAGATAGATGGATTTTATATAGCAAATAAGTCCTCATTTTACAAAGTGTGAATAATAGTTGATGGCTCTAATGCACATCACGTAGAAGTAAGTAGCTGGGACAAAATATTACATCCGAGTAATTGGGGTAGCCTCCGTAATCATACGCCCTCATTGCCTCTTTTTCACCAAGCATTAGAGATTGGAAACACACCGGCCCCTTAAACTCATTAGGTCCAACAAAAAAAAGGTTTCATGCCAACGTCAGCTGTGACAACTAATGTCCTAGTTCATTTCGTTGAGCCTTCCTCTCTACTGGCGATTGAGGTGCGGATACTTTCAACACGCAACGTGGTTGGATCCACTCGCCGAGGAACTTCCCCGTCAGGCATCATCATGTCAAAGACCTGTTCCGGGGGCAAATGCGGCACCGGTGGCACACTAGTAGTCCCATCTTCGTCGTTGGCGGCGGCATCGCGCTCACGTTGTTCGGCACGCTTCACGCGGCCGGTTTGCTGTTGGATCCACGAGTTGACACTGCGGAAACGAGGGGGACAATCTTCTGATGCCTCGGTGTAGGTCGTGTCTCTACGCCGTGAAGATTGGTCATCTCCAACGGTGCTAGCTCTCTGGCTGCCGCCCCAGCTGTGATTTAAGCTGTTACGCTCGGCTGTGCTGTTCCGTTGGGGGGACTTGGTTACTGTTACGGCAGGGGGAGGGACGATAATATCCCCATCACCGAAGCCAGATGAGAGAGAAGAAAGATCGCTCAGGCGACTTCCTAGATATGATGGTAAGATGGGCTGCTGAAGCATATCCAGAGTGTTAGATCCCATGGTATTGCTCAGACTCGAGTTCACCTGGTAGGCAGATTGTGCAGATGGTGAGACGGGTTGCTGCTGGTGCAAGGCTGCTGCTTGTGCAGGCATGGCCGGCACCAAAATGTCAGACATGGAGTCATTATTGACAGGTGTGCGGAAGACCATGCCATAGGGATTGACGGTGACATTTTGCTGAGTGTGTCGTCGGCCGGATTTTTCCTGCCACACACCGCCTGCTGTGGCGTTTTCGATATGTCCCTTGTGTGCAAAAGGATCATCTTGGTGTGTCTCATCAAGAGTGGCCCAGCCACCGTTGTTGGAAGCGGAACCATTCTTGATAATAGGGATCATATTCTTGATCTTGCTAGCGGCACGGCGAGGACCATCGAAGACGCTGCTGGAAAAGACGCCTGCTTTTCCAGGGTCATTTTGTCGAGCTGATTTCCGGCTCCATGGACGCCAAATAAACCACACAACTAGCAGGAGGATGAAAAAGCCAACTATAAGTAGCAATATATTAGAGTCATTATCTCTTTGAACCTCGGCAGAGTTGAAAGCTTACCTATTGAGCCGACAGCGATGATGGCCTTCTCGCTAGTTGGGTTCATTCCCGAAGAGTGAGAGCCCCCAGGGGTGTTTGTAGATGTCGCTCCTATCGTCGTGGGAGGATTGCTCGTTTGGCTTGGTGAAGTGCTTGATGTGGTGAACGTTGCTGCCGGAGCCAGAGTAGGTTTAGAAGTTGCTACTCCACTGACTGGCTCGCCAGACACTTCCGCATCAGGGGTGGTGAAGGCAGTCAGGGACGGAATTGATGCAGCACTGGGCTCTTGGGTAGGTTCAGGGGCGGGAGTAACTGAACTGCCCGAGTCGTCTGTGCCGCTAGGATTAGCTGGGGTGAGAGTAGCCTGTGGAGAGGCCGGGTTAGAAGGTGAAGGTGAAGCGGACGGCGTCTCTGGGTTCTCGGGGATGCCATCAGTTGGCGATGGAGGTGAGGAAGATGGCGAAGGGTCTGGTGAGGGAGCTGGTGTATCCTGTCCGCCCTGTGGTGGTGCAGCTGGCGGTGGAGGCGGAGGCGGTGGTGGTGGTGGAGGAGGAGGATTCACTTGGTTTGGCGGTGGTGATGGAGGTGGAGGAGACGAGGGAGGAGGGCTCTGTCCTCCATTGTTGCCGCCGGAATCACCTCTATCATCACCTCCACCATCACCTCCATCATCACCGCCATTACCACGACCACCGTCCTGGCCGTTTCCGCCACCATTTCCCTTGCCATTACCATTGCCGTTACCGTTACCGTTACCGTTACCATTGCCATCACCACCACCATCTCCGTTGCCATCGCCACCGTTCACATGTCCTCTTCCTCCGCCAAATCGTCCGCCTCCACCTCCTCCACCTCCTCCACCTCCACCTCTGCCTCTGCCCCTTCCCTGTCCATTGCCCTCTCCGGAACGGCCCTCGCCACCTTTTTTGAATCCATTTTTGCCTCCGTTGCCATCCTGTTTCGGGTTTCGACCTTGGAGAGACTCGGTATCCCCTGGCTCAACGGACAGTCTCGATACACTATCCATCTTTATGTTGCTGTTGCCACAATGTCGCTTGGTTCTCTGTCGAAGATATGTCTTCTCATCCTCAGTCACGGCGTCTATATCTCGATCTTGGCAGTCAACCTCTGGAAGAGACCGCAAAGTTGATGTGTACTCTAGCGCTTCAACAGTTGGCGCCATAGCTCGTCCTTCTCTCAAATCTATCCTTCGCTTGGAGACTGTAACGCTATACTGGCCGTCTATGCCAACTCTCGGCTAGTTCATCGCAGCGTCACAAACAAAACAAAAAACAAAAAACAAAAAAAAACGAAGAACCTATTCGGCCTCGAGTAACTTATACGTGATATTTGCTGAAAGCCGAATCGCCTAGTATGGGAAGCCTGTCCCTCGTGAAAGTACTGGGAGGGCCTAATGATATTGAAATTGCGCCAGTATACCACGAGCGAGCGCAAAAGGTCCCGCCTTTTGTTTTGTCGGAAGAAAAAGAATGTCAGGGGGAAAATACTTGGCAGATCGATCATCAAAGATCTGGCATAGAAAACCAGGATATAACAAAGATTAAAAAAAATTAGAGTGGGCGTGAAAATCAAGTCAACAGAGGGAGAGCGGGAACCAGAGGTTGACAAGACAGCATAGTCCCAAACGGGCATCTGTAACAATTACGGTGTCGATCTTGGTCTTTCTCCGCCGCGACGCTGGTCTCACTAAAGCAGCATAAAGCGAATTCAGAGGCATCCGTTATCAGCTCAAAGGGGGGCGTGCGCCGGCATTGTCTTCGAAGACAAAGACCCACGACAACAACGGAAAATGCTGCTTGGGGTTCGCTAGTGGAAGTAAGCACTGCCGAGCAGCTTCATTTCACCAGCCAAAGTCTGAAATTGCGCTCGCCCAGAGACTGGAACAGATTTGGTAGGTGTCGGGTCCGACCACATCAGAGCATTCACCATTTCATCTCCGAAGAGGCTGGAGATGTCCAGGATGCTGCAGCTGCCGGCGAGATGTTGAGACGGCGGACTGACGACAATGTGAGATCGTCCAAACTTCTAGCGTCACGTCAAACAGAGGCCATCAGACCATATCGAGCATGGTAGAAGCAGGGATTCGCTGTTGCTGTGTCGCCTCATTGGAGCACGAAGTTGACGTGCGACCAAGAATCGCAGTTACGCTCAGACATTGGGGGGAAACGTGTAGTAGTCGCACGTTTCAGGTATCGTCCACTCTGCAACCCTTGACACAGGACGACCACTGATGGCAGAGGCCACATCCCTCTTTAGCGGCTCCTGTCGAAGCAGCGACTTCATCAAATGCCCGTTTAGGCGAAGTTGGTGAGGCTAGCGACAGCCTCTCTAACCCCGTCAGCAAGCTAGGACTGTCCGTCGCAAAGAGGATGACACCGGTGGCTTGACTGAGGGCGACAGTGAGAGGAAGCGGTAGAGGCACCACCGCGAGTATGCGTGGTTTGAGTGCCGAAGGTGGTGGTAATGGATCTTCGCCATCGCCTTACCTTGCAGATTACTGATTCCTATCAAGCCCATTTGTGAATAGAAACAACGAGTGAACCAAGCTCGCCCCCAGACACCTACCAACCACTTCACTTGACACCACAAACACACAACTATCAAAACAAGTCAATGTAACAACGCTTGACATAAAGCTTCTATTTTTGAACCACTGCCGAAACGAAACTCTGAAGAACAACTCCAACTGGTGGTGTAACCTTCTCAACTACGGAGTCGCAGCATATGATGGACTCAACTTGGTCTGTCCACTCCGGTATTTCCGAACTCTGCGCAACTCAAGGTCAGTGCGTGGCGATGAGCACATTTTGTTTTGCCCTGTTTGAATGAATGGAATATCTTCAGTGCCGAAGTCACGAGCAGGCAGGTCCTCGTCGAACTATAGTCCATCGCACCCGTTGCTCATGGATTAATAACGCTTAAGCACAATGCAGATCACGCCTTACTATTAACCTCAGCTCTAGTTTTAGGACTGCGATCTGGTGACAGAGCCGTCCACTTGCCCAACCCTAGCAATTTCTTCTTGGCACAAAACGTGTATCATCTTGGCGAGATGCCTTCCTGAAAACGGCTCGCTCGGTCGAAGCGCCTCGGATTTAAACACCGGACACGAGCGTCATCTTCTAAGAACAGGTCGTGAAACGGAGAGGTGGGTGCGCTAATTAAGGTTTTTTATCTTTTTGTGCAATGCTGTCCCTGAACGGGCACAATTTACTTTAGGTCTAACCAGAGTCTTTGACTCTTGATCAAATTGGTAAGTGGTTACTGTGACGTCGCGTCAAGGCGTTTTCGCTTCAGACCTCGGTCGTGGAATCCAAGCGGAAACGTCGAAGAGAAACCAGCTGACTCACAGGAGTGGATCTGCCCGTTTGGTTCTACCTTGTAATAAAGGGCAAGGCAAAGGATGGGTCTTAAGAAAACCCAGTCTATCATCTATCATGAGGAGGCAGGGACGCTGAGGATTCGAGATAAGCTGCGCCTATGTTTTCTCGTATCCTTGTGGTTGGTTCTCCTGCGGGCGAAAGGGTTTCAACTAGCCTAGCGACCACATGCTTGGAAAAGCTGGCAAAAGCTTACTCCAACCTTAACAGCCCGGTAGAACCTCCTCGCAAAGACCTTGGCTGACCCAGCTAAGGTCATACTACACAGTGAAGTCGCATTGAGTAGCAGAGGACTTGTGGTAGCATATATGTCTCAACAGTCCCCAAAGGGACTTGTTTATTATGTGGACATCAAAGGCAAGTGTATCAAAGGCAAGTTTCTCTATCATCTATAGTTAGCAAACGAACGGCATTCCACTTACGTGAAAGACTGAATAATCAATGCTTGTCCCGTGTGATTCTTTGAGCTAGACTGACTGCACGGCATAAGGCGCAATGGGCAAGCGGAACACTTTGTCAAGGCCGATGCGAACTTGCGCGACAAATTCGGTCTTACGGGGGCCAAAGCTCCGTGTTTCCTTTCGGGCTCGCTGTTCGCTGTGGGGGGAAGCTCTCCAGCCTACTGTCCGTCACTCAGTCACTCAGTCACTCAGTCACTCAGCCATTCAGTCATATCATCATCATCAGCCTCGCTGAATCATCACAACTCTCCGCCCCCCGGGTAGTCGGAGCAGCCTCGGTATATGTTGGTTACGGGACTATCCGAGTCGCCAGATATCGCCGCCTTGGTCCTTGGCCGTTCCGGAAGGCGGGCTATCCCGGAGAATAACGGGAGAGGCAAGGCTGATGGCGAAGCGGCATGTGTAAGCCCGTCTATCTATTCATCTTCTAATTGGAGTTTGGTTGCCCAGCTTCTCGCACACGCACACGCGGGCCAGATGCTAGGGTTTTTGTAAAGCTTGCGAAAGAAAAAGAAAAAAATCACAATCGCCCAAAATATTCCCAACATGTTGCGACAATGTCGTTTTAGTGACGTTCTATCTTATCGCTGCTTGATAACAGGTTGACAAGACCTAAGTGGGTGCCTGAGTCCAACCACTTCTGCGTCATTAAATTTTTTTTATTTTTTTGGAACACGAACGGCAGCGAGAGAGCGAGAAAAAAATTGATGCGCTAAGCTGACAGTGTCATCACCTTGTTTTTATTTTCTCCTTCGCCCTAGCTCAGCCAACATTCTAGAAGCCGGAGCTCTATCTCTATGCCCTGGACCTCTGCCCAAGTCCTCCCATTCATCCGTTAAGTAATATTGCTCCTTTTGGGTGAAATTGATTGAAAACTACCGTTTCTTCTTCCTCTTGCAACTGCGACCCTACCTTATCTACGAGCTTACTGCTATCCGGAACCGGAGTTGACTTGAAGCAAATGGCTTCCTCCACGCAAGCTATGCGAGCCCTCACAAGGGTCGGGCCCTTGGGCTCTACTGGCGTGGCTGCAACGAGGGCCTTCTCATCAGCTTCGAATTCGATCATGATGAGATCGCTTGCGCGACCATCTGCCACTATGAGGCTGGCCAATTCAGGGCGTATCGCCTTCCGACGAGCCTACGCCGATGAGGCACCGAAATCGAAGAAGCCCGGGAAGCTACGCAGGACCTTCAGATGGGCTTGGAGGTTGACATATCTTTCTACTATTGGCCTTGTTGGCTATACTGTCTTCACTGTCTACCAAGACCGACACCCAGATGAGCAGTTCGACCCTGATCCCAACAAGAAGACCTTGGTGATATTGGGTAAGCCATTGGGCAGCTTGCGGTCGCCATTGCGCGCGCAGTTTGTGACACATGATCGACTGACCGTTTGCTAGGAACTGGCTGGGGATCCGTTGCCCTCCTCAAGAAGCTCGATACCGAAAACTACAATGTCATCGTCGTCTCCCCCCGCAATTACTTCCTCTTCACCCCACTACTGCCATCATGTACAACCGGCACCATCGAGCATCGCTCCATTATGGAGCCTGTTCGCGCTATTCTACGTGGCAAGAAGGCGGCCGCTAAATACTACGAAGCCGAAGCTACTTCAATCGACCCTGATCGCAAGGTAGTCAAAATCGCTGATAACTCCGAAGTCAAGGGCGCGACTTCAGAAACAGAGATCCCTTATGATATGCTGGTGGTTGGTGTTGGTGCAGAGAACGCAACCTTTGGCATTCCCGGAGTGAGGGAGCACAGCTGCTTCTTGAAGGAGATCAACGACGCTCAGCAAATTCGCAAGAAGATTATGGACTGCGTCGAGACAGCCGCCTTCAAGGGTCAGACTACTGAAGAGGTGGATCGCCTTATGCACATGGTTGTGGTTGGTGGAGGCCCTACTGGCGTCGAGTTCGCCGGTGAGCTTCAGGACTTCTTCGAGGAGGATATCAAGAAGCTGGTCCCCGACATTAGCCCTCGCTTCAAGGTCACCCTCATCGAGGCTCTGCCCAACGTTCTCCCTTCCTTCTCCAAGACACTGATTGACTACACCGAGAACACGCTGCGCGAGGAGAAGATTGATATCAAGACCAAGACTATGGTCAAGAGGGTCACTGAGACCGCTGTCGATGCTGAAATCACTCACCCCGATGGTTCCAAGGAACGTGTTCAGATCCCCTACGGCTTGCTGGTCTGGGCCACTGGCAATGCGGTCCGCCCCATCATCAGAGATCTTACTTCCAAGATTGCTGCACAGAAGGACTCCAGACGAGGTCTCGCTGTCAATGAGTACCTTGTTGTACAAGGCGCTCAGGATATCTGGGCTATTGGTGACTGCGCTGTTGCAGGATACGCCCCAACTGCGCAGGTCGCCTCTCAAGAGGGTAGCTTCCTAGGCCGTCTATTCAACAACATGGCCAAGACGGAGAACCACGAGGCCCGCATCCACGAGCTGAGCAGCAAGTTGAACCTTCAGGGCGGCGACTCTGCCGAGGCAGCCAAGGAGATTGAGCTCTTGGAAAGACAGCTGAAGAAGATTCGCGACGTCAAGCCATTCCACTACAGTCACCAGGGTAGCTTGGCTTACATTGGTAGTGAAAAGGCAGTTGCGGATGTCAGCTGGTGGAATGGTAACCTTGCCACTGGTGGCAGCTTGACCTACCTCTTCTGGAGGAGTGCTTACCTCTCCATGTGCTTTAGCAGTAAGTACTATTCGAGCTCTCCCTATTGGTTTTGAATCACAACCGACTGACTTTCCTTCCAGCGCGAAATCGTGTTTTGGTCATTGTAGACTGGCTCAAGTCCAAGGCATTTGGCCGAGATGTTTCTCGAGAATAGAAAGTATTCTACGTTTTTTTTTTTGTTTTGTTCTTTATTTTCACCATAGCGGGCACCGTGACCGCGGATACACTTTGCCATGAACCAAATGTATTTCACAAATCTGCTTGTGGGAGTCTATTCTGGGCATAAGAGCAGCGCAGTTTTTAATGAGATAGATATGGCTGTTTTCCCCTACCTGGGCTGGGACTGATAGGGGTCAAGGATCGGGCTTGGGGTTGGGGTTGGGGTTGGGTGCCTCTTATGTAACTTATTCTTTGTGCTATATAGGTAAATTGGGCCTGGAGAAATGGCCTCTTTGGGCAGATGCCGGAAATGTTGATCTTGTGTTGAGCCGTAGCTGGTAATGCTTGCTGTTTGGTCACGTGTTACGTAATTTTCCCGTAAATTCTTGCCTCATCAGCGTGTCACTGCTGCATACCTAACAGGCTTGTGTTCACCGAAAATTGGCAGTCAAGACACACATAGGGTGCAGTCAATGCCTAACTTGTGTGGATTGTATCTGCTTTTCTTCATCCCTATCCTAATCAATTAATTCACAAAAGCCATGAGAACCGATATCAGGGAGAAACTTCTCGGCACCAATAGAAAATTTTAGCTCAACTTAAGTAATATACCCATCTCTAGGGTAGGTATTTGCATTTCTAGCATTGATTTGATTATATCAGCAAAACGCCACCGCCTCTTATACGAGGTACGTACCCGGTAGCGCTCGCCCTTGCCGGTCGAGTTTTCTTAGCGCTAAAAAAAAATTGAGAGGAAGAAAAAAAAATTTAGGTGCTGCCAGGCCTTTCCTTCTGATCCCTTCTTTCTCAATCCTTTCAACAACAGTCAACTTCTGGCCCTCTGCCCTGCACTCATTTTTTCTCTTCCATCACAAAACAGAGGGATATCATCACATTTGGACACTGCTCGTCATTCAGACGCGTCTCTCCGATAGTTCTCTCCTTTTTTCATCTTTCCCAACGCGACGTCAGAAGTCTTGACACGATAACCGCGTCATCGATCCCTCAAATCATCTCATCAGCTTCCTGAAGATGTCTGGCTACGGCGGTCGATCCAACGGCGGTGGTGGTGGTGGTGGCTATGGAGGCGGCGGCGGCGGCGGCGGTTATGGCCGTGACCGCAACGACCGTGGCGATGACCGAAATGGCCATGGTCGTGGTGGATTTGGCGGAGGGTGAGTTCTCCTTGATCCCCCCTTTCTTTCTCTCTCCCTTCCTTCCATCGCAGTGGATTGTGATACAACCTTGTGTTACAAAGCGCTGCTGCGTGTAAGGAACGATGATACCCATCATTAGCGTGCTCTCTTCTCTGAATATGAACAAATAAACTGACAGTTTGAACTAGTCGTGGCGGCTACAACAACGGTAACAGCAATGGCTTTGGAGGAGGTGGTGGTGGTGGTTACGGAGGCGGTTACGGCGGCGGCGGTGGTGGTGACCGCATGAGCGCCCTCGGCTCCGGTCTGCAAAAGCAGGAATGGGGTATGTATTTCATCATGACAGCGTTGTCTATCTACTTCTTCGTACTAACCCAGCATTACAGACTATGCAACACTTCCCAAGTTCGAGAAGGACTTTTACAAGGAGCACCCCGATGTCAGCGTCCGATCACCTGCTGAAATCGAAGCCTTCCGCCGAAAACATCAGATGACCATCGCTGGTCCGGATGTACCAAAGCCTGTGGAGACTTTTGATGAGGCTGGCTTCCCTCGCTATGTTATGGATGAAGTCAAGGCACAGGGTTTCCCTGCCCCCACAGCCATTCAGTCACAAGGATGGCCCATGGCTCTTTCTGGACGAGATGTCGTTGGTATTGCCGAGACCGGTTCCGGAAAGACTTTGACATACTGCCTTCCTGCCATTGTTCACATCAACGCCCAACCCCTCCTTGCTCCCGGTGATGGCCCTATCGTCCTGATTCTCGCCCCTACTCGTGAGCTTGCTGTTCAAATTCAGCAAGAGATCTCCAAGTTTGGCCGATCATCACGCATCCGTAACACTTGTGTTTATGGTGGTGTCCCCAAGGGCCCCCAGATCCGCGACCTCTCTCGAGGTGTTGAGGTCTGCATTGCCACTCCCGGTCGTCTGATTGATATGCTGGAGGCCGGCAAGACCAACCTTCGCCGAGTCACCTACTTGGTTCTCGATGAGGCTGACCGCATGCTTGACATGGGTTTCGAGCCCCAAATTCGCAAGATCATTGAGCAGATCCGACCTGACCGACAGACTCTCATGTGGTCTGCTACCTGGCCAAAGGAAGTCCGTGCCCTAGCATCTGATTTCCTACAGGACTTTATTCAAGTCAACATTGGTTCCATGGACCTGGCAGCCAACCACAGAATCACCCAGATCGTCGAGGTCGTCGGTGAGATGGAGAAGCGTGATCGCATGATCAAGCATCTCGAGAAGATTATGGAGAACAAGGAGAACAAGATCCTCATCTTCGTTGGCACCAAGCGAGTTGCTGACGAAATTACGCGATTCCTTCGCCAGGATGGTTGGCCCGCGCTTTGTAAGTCGAACTCTTGAGTATCGGATTGTCCGACTATTCGCTAACTATTGCGCTCTAGCTATTCACGGAGACAAGCAACAAAACGAGCGTGACTGGGTTCTTGATCAGTTCAAGACCAACAAGAGCCCTATCATGGTTGCTACTGATGTAGCTTCCCGTGGTATTGGTAAGTATCAAAGACCTCCCCTCCCCTCCCCCAATCCTTTGGCAACACCCAGCAAAAGCATTTGCTGTACTTTACTCTCGCGTCTAGGGGCTCTCTTTACCGTGCGAAACTGCCTCACTAAATCGTGTCCACCTTGTTCTTCTTAAGTGATGGAGTCTTGATCCGCTGTGTAGCTCTCTTCCCGTGCTATACTCGTATTTCCATTCTTGTACCGTTCTCATTTCCGTGGTACAAGTGTGGAGGTGGGCATCTCTTGACCTGATCAAGCTTGTCTCCCAAGGCTCCCTAATCCGAGGACTGTTGACCGTAAAATATCCCCAGGATGGATGGCATTTTGAACGCACTTGGATTGCCCCGATCTACCAAGGAGTGAAGTACAACGATGGCCAATATTATTAGCCATCACTTCATAATTCCGCGCTGGAGGTTGCTATACATACCCGTCTTCGCCTGCTAACCCTTTCGTAAAAAGATGTGCGCAACATCACTCATGTGTTGAACTACGATTACCCTAACAACTCGGAGGATTATATCCACCGTATTGGTCGTACTGGCCGTGCTGGCCAGAATGGAACGGCCATTACCTTCTTCACAACTGACAGTGAGTCCTCTCAACCTCCTTACCATTGTTGTTGGATGCTAATAGTGTTGGAAATAGATCAGAAGCAGTCTCGTGATCTCGTCAATGTTCTCCAGGAGGCTAAACAGCAGATTGACCCTCGTCTAGCTGAGATGGCTCGATATGGTGGCGGCGGCGGCGGCCGTGGATACGGTGGCTATGGACGTGGACGAGGAGGTGGTAGAGGTGGGTATCGCCGACACTAAATCATCGACAAGAAAAACACATCCGGGAGCTGACGCTCTATCAGCCAACTCCAACAACCTTCCGCTCGGCAATCGACGATGGTAAGAACTCATGAATGAACCAGCTTTGTAGTTCGCGACGAGTTCGAAATTGCCATCAACATCAGTACGTGACCGGTATAGTGCACTCAACGGCGTTTGATAGAGGATGGGATGGTTTTAACTAGACAAGGACTCGCAACGTTTTGCGTAGTCATCGGATATTGGTTTGCTGTTGACGGATATTCCGTTTCTTTTTATTTTATTTCCTTTTTTAATGTTTTGCACTCATCACATCAGTATATGTGTTGTTTATTCTTATTTAGCACTCATCTGGCTCACTATCGTTGATGTTATACATTGGCACGAGAACGAATTGGCTGGCAACAGATTGATACGGGGCCAACTAGAAATAGAAGGACCCTAGACGACGCGTTGTCTATCACCGTGAGAGTTGACAAGCCCTCAACTCTTTACCTCGACGGATTAGTTCTGGACTGTCCTGTCTGCGACTAGCACATTCGAGGACGGCATTTATAGATATCCCGCCGAGGAACTTCCAAAGCAAAAGTTGATAGATTTAGTGTAAATTGAAAATGAAAAGATTGATATGATTACATTGCAGTTGCTCAGATGTGTGAAGGGTGAAGGGTGAAAGGGTGACCTTGTGGGGTCTATTCTCTTGAACTCCGTGGGGTTGGTTGAGTTTGGCAGATTACAGTTTTTCTCTTTGTCTTGTTGACATTCCTACAGATTTACGAGCTGCTTAACGACACTTATTTTTGGAGCTTGCCATTGTACTTGCACTCCCAATTCAACTAACCTGTGTATGTCTTGCCTGAGTGGACATGAAATCACTCGGCGTTAAGTTTAAACAAATGTTGATTTTTATCTTTGGCACCCAGCTCGAAACCTGGGATGAGGCCTACCTATCTAAGTAGAGGTAGGTTAGGTATAGGTAGGTAGAACACAGCACGCACTAAAGTCTCTCGACTATTATAGTATATATATATATATTTATCGGACTTTTGTTCTTTAGGGTAGGGTGGTTTTTATTCCTTCTACTACTACTACCACTACCTACCGCTACTGCTTACTGGTCTTCTATGATATGCTTGGATAGCTCGACCAAGCCGAGTTACAAAAAAAAAAAGACCCCCAAATTTCTCGGGCAATATCCGAGACTGGTCTGATCTGATCTGATCTGTCATGTACTTACTTACCTACTCTACTGCACATACATGCTAGGTATCTACCTTTTTATATATCCGTCTATCGGTGTGCTAATACAGAAATGGCCCAATGATTTCGCGGCAATATTCCCCGACCGAGTACCGAGAATGGAAGCGAAAAAGAAGAACTAAGAAGCATAAAGAAGAAGAACAGGGGTTTCTGTTGTTGTGGTAGGGCCTTATCATTATCATTCATTACGTACTGATGTATATAAGGTACGTATATACACCACATACATGTACCTTTGATAACGGGGGAATATTGGGACTCGACTGACTCAAGAGAGAGAGAGAGTTGTTTTATAAAACCATATAGACGAGGTTCCCATTTGACCCCCTCCCGAAAAAAAAAAGGTTTCATTGGAGAGTTTTGCGAATGAGGGTATTTGTTTGAATGTGTGTGTGTGGATTTTTATTTTATTTTTTTGGTTACTTCCTGAAGTGGGAAGTGGATTATTTGTTGACGTCGTCGTTTTGTGTTTCAAGGATGGTGGCGACGTCGACGAGGAAATCTCGACCTCGGGTAGCCATGAGGTAGTACTCCGTAGTTAGTCAGGAATTTCATTTTCTTCTTTTCCTTTCGAGAGTTTGGCTACACCGCGGTCGGGATTACCCATCCCGAAGGAAAAAAAAAACACACGGGTCGAGTCAGCGGCGGATACAGAGACGCACCCCGTCACAACGAGATGGATTCATTCACAGCACGCACAGAAGCGAGAGACCGCCGCCCGCCCGCTCGCCCGCGATCATCTGCAGCATGTTCCGCAAAGGGTAACCTGAATGAACCAATGCCCTAATTTTAGATAAAAAGCTCTGGACACGTGGACGTGGATGGAGAACTTCGTCCCCCTCGCTTATGTTATCGGCGGGTTCGTTCGTCGTCAATTGATTGAAATGGAATTGACACCATCGATTGCTTGCTTACAGGCGTCGATATTGACCATGCATGGGGAAATCTGGCTAAATTGGTTGCCGTGTCTTGTCAAAACGGCTCGACCAAAGGAAGGGAGACCCTAAAAAAAATCAAAATAAAAAATGAACCATGACCAGTCAGTATAGACACTGTAAGTACTGGGATAAGTCAACTCAACTCAAGCGAGAATGGGGAAAATGGGGACAACCTTGATACAAACCCCTCCTGATACCTGGCTAATACTTTCTGGCCCCCCCTGAGGATACCTACAATGACGCAGATGAGCGCTCAGGAAACTGAGAGGGCGTGCGTTGCAATATCACTACCGCACAGGCCAAGCAAGTGGACAGGGTGAGGAGAGCCCTGCCTGGAGAACCTTGACCTCAACAGGCATACATGTAGATGTATGTAGGTACTTCCCGGACACTCACTCGTTCGTCCGTCCCCTTGAATGTTTGGGTTCCTTGTCTCGATGGGGGAGGGAGGGAGGATAGGATAGGACAGGATATAACGCTTAATGCTTGTCTTGCCCATCCACTCCAGCGCCTCTGCGCAGTCACGTGCCCCATCGTTGGATGGCGCCTCATACTGTATGTGCAGAGCGGACCACACTCATTGTCGTGGGATGGTTGATGGTTGTTCGTCCATGCCAAATGTATACCGGTCATCCTGAGCCTATCCTGAGGCCAGCGGGAAATGCCCTGTGTTGAAGAGAATGAACAGGCGGAAAAGAATACCCCGGCTGATGGTCAATGCAACAAAACAAAAAAAAACCTTCGGCAAACGCCGCGAAAGAAAAGACAGTGAGTGGCCAGGATCCAGTGTCATGCACCTTTCCCCAAAATCGGAGTGTCCCTCTCAGGCAGGCGTCTACCACCCACTCACCTCTCCATACTCCCTCTGGATCCTCCACCTAAAACGATCAGTCAGATTTTTGTGGCTGAAAGCGAGAAACAGATTACTTTCAGGTACATCTCTTTGCCCGTCAAGCAGAAAATTGCCCTGGGTGGATGGATGTGTGTACCACGTCCGATCCTTTAGGGGGGAGGGGCCGGAGGCTGGTGCGTCCCGGAAAAGCGTCAAGACTCGGCAATGACCTTAGAGTCAGATACGCTCTGTCCAATGGGCGCAGGAGTATCGAGGGTAGAGATTTCGCTGGGACAGGACCCTCTGCTGACTCCCAGTCATTACCCATACCATGCCGCGAACGGAGTAGCTTGCACGTGGGAATGGTGGCGTTATGCTACAAGAGTAGCGTCGATAGGATGTCAGTGACACAGGCAGATGAACAGCGACAAATAAGCAAAAAAAAAAAAAAAAAAGAACCCCCATTGCTGCTGTGTATGGTTGCATGTGAAGCTGGATCTTCATGTCGAGACATTGCAGCCAGCAGCGATGTCCTCGCCAATACAACAGGGGGTTGGTCCAAGCTGGGAATCTCATCTCAGGGCAGGCACTCGTTGCGGCCAGCATTGAGACGGAGAGAGAGGGCCAGGGGCGTGGAAATTCCAATAGTCAACAGAATCTGGCGAGCTTGTACTCCGTGTCGACGTACCCGATCGAGGTACATGCATACAATCCAACCCCCAAGTCATCGAGATTCGTCGCGCCCACTCTTGCTTCGCCGTTTTGAAGAATCACCACAAAATTGACGAATGATTTAATGAATTGAGTGACTTGTAGCAAGTGGCAATTCGTCAATTTCCGGCTCTCGCGCCTTTCAGCTTGCGCCGACGTTTTGGGGGCGCAGAATGGGTTGTAGCCCAACAAAGCTGAGTCGTGAAATCCCGTGTCGTCACGCGGACACTTGAGATGTGTGAGTGCTTCAGGTGGTCCGCGTGTAGGTAGGGGACAGGATTGCCTTGCCTGTTGCCAATCGACCCAATCTCCAATAGTATTGCCAGCTTCTCCTGCACCTTTGACCGTCTTTTTTACCTGCGCCTCGTGCTCGAGGGCTGAACCTGGAGCCCACAAAAAGAGGAACATGGGCATTTCTGCCTTGGATTTCCTCAGAGACAAATCATAGCCATAGGACCCATTGGTCGGCCCTGCCGAGATTAGTGAATAAGTATAGTAAAAGAGAGTTGGATGCCCGCGGGTAAGGAACTTTCATCTCCACTGAAGACTTGCCACTCGAAGAAGTCAGCTATGCATATGCGCTCATCCAAGAAGTGACCATATAAAAAATAAAATAAATAAATAAAGACAGTTATGCTTAGCCCTTTGTACTGGAGCCAGAGACCTAACTAGCGAGGTAGGCTAACAGCTGCCTTCGGATACCCAAAATAGTTGTCAGCATGGCCCCATTCATTACTGAGAGCAGCTTCATTTTTGGGAGTGGGAAAGCTGGAAGAAAGCAGCCCCCCTCCCTCATTGGACAATGGGAGAGGAGTGTTAGAAAGACCTACCTTTGAGACCACACTGGGTGGGATAAGCTATTGGGGGAATGAATGGGTAAGTGCAGGGGGGAAAGGGGTCTGAGCGAGTATGATGGAGATGGGTGATTGGGAGGCGCCACTCATTACTGGATGAAATACTCCGTAGACTCACACATGTTGGATCCCACAAATCACCTGCTTTTATCATAGGATAAATTAACTTAAAGTATGTAGTATGGAGTATTGGTAATGAAAGTTAGAATTGGTAGGATAAGAAGAAAAAGGAAAAAGGTGGTACCTTCGTGATCTGGCTTGCCGCGCTGACGTTTAGGAGGTAGAAAAAAAAGTCAGGGTCAAAACAGCCACATATTCGAACTATGACGCGATGGTAGGCGTCAAAGTGACTTCGCGCATGGTGTCTGTGGCCGGGACAAGCACCAGGATAAACAATATGTAATCTTAGACCTTGGGACAACTGTTGTGTGTGGCCGATGCCTTGTCATCATGGTCGTTCATAACCTTTTTGTGATCCGACGGCCGCGGTATAGGCGTCAGGGTATCAAACGGAAACCAGAGGGTCCTCAGTGTCTGCTTAATTAGACGCCTGATACCGGCAGGCTGTTGCAAACGAGGAAAATGAGCTGAAAGAGGAGATGGGCATCATGAAATGAGAGGCTCAATATCCACACAACAATGAACCCCCGCCTGCCCTATGGATAGAAATATCCAGACGTGATCGATAGATAGGCCACTCAAAGCATTCTGACATGCCACTAGTTTGGCTGTGGACCAGCCCTTTTTTCTGCCTTTCTTCAGTGCATCGAGGGGCTCGTCTGCCTCCGCGCGGCTGAACTGAGACTACACGCGAGCGAGACCAACAGTGACGAGCCCGAGGAGGCGGAAAACCGCTGCTGGTGTGTTGCACAACCGCCGCCTGGGGTAGAAGAACGAGCGGAGACGACGGGTGTGGTGTGCATAATTTGTGGTTGATTGTGCCTCTTGAGCCTTGTAACTGTGGCGCTGGCCAACCAGCAGGACTAGTCAAGATTCGGACCTCTACACCACCAACCTCAGATCGCCACGCCCAGAACATGCCTCGCAGACTGGACCACGCCGTCGCGCCACGTAGACTGCACTTTCTGACCCTGATGATTGCCGCCCCCAACAATCCAATGCCAATGGACAGATGGCCTACCAAGCAATGCCGAAGCGTTTGTATGAGTGAAATGGGACCCATACGTATGTCGGCGTCATTGGTGAAATCAGCAAGGATTCTGACCCGTTTGCTTGGTACCATTGTGGAGATCGCAAACTTGGTTCGCGGTAGTACTGCTGTTGAAGCCCAGATTGCATCACGCCTTGTCTATAAGATCTCTCATGGGACTCTTGTCCTAGGACCAAGGCCCTGACAAGTCGTGCCTCCAACCTCGAAATCAGATAGACTGGCCTGACTGCAACGTGGTAACAGTGACATCAAGTTCCTCACATAAGTAAGTACTGGCTATCCTATATATGAACCTAGGACAATGTGTCAGCTCAGCCCCCAACTTTGTTCCTCTGATGGTTTTTGCAGTATTCTCTGTTTCCTTATTCTAGCCGATTAATAAGAAGAAAAGGAAGAAGAAGAAATATGTAGTGTACTAATTGTCCTCCCTTTTTATTTTCATTTTTTTCGAGAAGGGGAGGGGCGCACGTGGACGATTGAGAAGAGGAACTTTAAAAATACTGAATACTGAGAGTTGTGAATATCATCTTATTTTTTTGAGGTGAAAGAGAATGCTCGTGAATAAATCATGTCGGTGGCTGTTTAAGTTGAGGATGAAAATCAGGTTGCAACTGCTGAATTGTCTAACTTAGAGCAAGGTGAGTCAATGTCTGCTTTGCTAATACGAAGGATTAATAAGGGGGTCTAAGCAGGACATACATAGGTCGACGACCTCACAGATCGACCGCCGTCCTATCATACATCCCCGTTCGTGCAACTGGGAGAGCTTTAGGTGTTTGTGTTGTGCTTAGCTGCCAATTGTTACACAACAACGGTTTGTCCCTGGCGGGATTGGTACGGCAAACCGGTATAGCAGCAGTTCAAGGTGGTGGTCAATGCAGAGGATGAGCACATTGTCTCGCCCTATGTCCATGTGACCTGGCCATTGGCCAATCCTCTGCAACACCAACAAATGTCAAAGAAATATCGCGATGCAGAGCAATCTCTACGGCACTATTCCGAGACAAAGGAGGCATAGCCTGTGTTATCCTCTCGGAAATCATCGTAGCCCTTGGCTGATTTGGTTGCTTTATCTGTAGCAGTCCTCTCAGGATCCTGTTGCTGAGTCCTAAGAGTCATACTTGGGTATTTTTTTCTGTTTCTGTTTAAGAACATTACCAGCTGTGCTTCGATTATTGAACATTATAATCCGTTGATGCAAAAGTTCATGCGCTACATCTCTGGATTCGATCTGAAATAAGAGGCTGCGAGAGATTATTGGAGTATTTCCCCGAGGTTATGTGAGATACGCATCTTTGACATACATAACTTCATTAAACTTGACTGTGAAAATGTAGGCTGAAACAGCAACAAGTTATTAATCCGTAGATTTGTGAGAATGTTAGGTGCCGTCGACCTGAAGCTAAGAAACACTAATGCAATGTCGAAAGCCAACAAGAGCGTCGAAAGAAGCTAGTTTTATCCTTGCAAACAGGGGCTGATGCAATTGCGCAGAGCGGGCACCATCCACAGATCTCGCTAGCACTCTGAACTTGCAGAGATCTTGATTGTCGCTATGTGGGGGATCCTTCCGAAGCTTGTCAACGCAGTATGGAGCTGAACCTCGTCCTCAATATATATATATATATATAAATTTAATATTTTGTATGCTGATATAATGTGTTAAACAGCTGGGGCCGTCGTCTGACTATGTAGACAGGGCCTTTTTGAATATGCAACAGATATCCCGAAGTGAATAGGCTACCTAGTGGAAGCTTTGCGACGTAATCAGTAATCGATGCCCTTAATAGAAACAACAAATGGCACCTTTCCTGAGATCTCAGATAAGGATTCTAAGAATAGCTCTCAGACTAGGTAAATATAATTGTATTAATCTGTCCTTTTTACTCCGTGATAGAGTAAATGGCTTATTGCCTAACACATGGTTATTATGGCAACAGTAATGGTGAAGAATATTCATTCAGCTAGCAATTTCTCCCCCACGTAGTATGGGAAGCGGGCGATAACTGCGCGTGTACTTTTCAGTCCCAAAAATGGTCATTGACTGAACAGCTCGTCGGAGTGTTGCCCATCTGAGACAGCCCCTTTGCATATAACTTTGCGGTGCGGATGGTCGTCCATCGCAATTTGTCAATGGTGAAACAAATTTGTTTGATTGGATCAAAATACGACGACATCATCTACCTCTAACATTCAGTCGGATTTCAGACCGAATCGCGGCCTATCATGAAATTATGAACCCGCCTATCAGCTTTCCTCGCAGGTTGGCCAACTGGTGGATTTGAAGTTCCTTATGAGGGGTATCCAGATGGCGGTGATTGATTCTCACAAGAGAAATCCCCTTCGAATGGGAAGAGTTTGGCTCGTCGTGAGCTTTAATAGTGTAGCGAGCTGCTTACATTTGATTTCCGTTTTAATCTAATTAGAGAAGAGGTGGTAAGCTGTCAAATGGCCTGCCCTTCTCATCGATTATTCCTGATGGTGGTGGCTGTCTGTGCCCCCTCAAGAGAGGTAATTTGATTGATCAGAGGCAGAACAGGTTCTGGGCTCTAACTGGGCACTGAGAAGCTGCATCCGCTACGGCGGTACGGGACTAACTAAAGTCAATCTCACTATGCGATGTCCTTTTTTTCTGGTGGACTGTGTGGGGGTTGCAGTCTGATGGAATGCTGGTGATGTTATCTTGGCGCACCCCTCCTCCCTTTCCCAGCTCAGAATCCTGGCTTTCAGACCTGGGGCAGAGGTGGCATGGTCGCCCAGCTTTTGAGTGGAGGCTGGTTGCCAGGATCGCAGGTCACAAAACCTCCGATGACTTCAGCCGTCGCGCCAATCCAAGGTTCCTTTGCATTACCTGGAAATTAAGGCCTACGAGATGAAAACCCCAACGCGATAAGATCCTGCGGCATTTTTAAGTTGATATGTAATCTGAGAGAATCGAATCTTCACTTGAGAGATTTCGCCATTTGGTCAGCATGATTGTGGCCGGGTGTACAAGTGTGACGTGCGATACAAAATCAAGTGTTCTGGAAAGTGACGCCGATTTTGAAGCAAGTTGTGTATGATATATTGTGCAGCAAGAGACCTCGGTGGCTCACTGTGGTTGCGTTGTCCATAATGTCCAAAATTACGCACAGGTTGAGCAACCTCACTGATCTAAAGCAGACGAAAATGTCGAGAATCTGGCAAATCGGCCCAGCGTTCCCTTGGTCGGCGGCGAGTCTATTTTACTACAACTCCGAGACACGTGCCGGAATAGATGTTGCCCTAAGTTTTCCACCAATGACTGGACAAGTTGTGGTCCGCAGTGGAATTTTTTTCGTTTGCCTCATATCAGCGATTGGGCCGTTGGCATCAGCCGAGGATCGCTTCGCCAATGCCTGTTTGTGCTTTAAAGTTGTAGACAGTGTCATGAATTAAGAAGATATGTCTGAACCCAGAGTCTTACAACGCATGGGTCTTCCTTAATCGAGAATACGGAGTTTGATCTGTTATTAATTGCGCTGGGATTGAACACTGCGAAAGAGTTGGAAGTACCAGATTGACAACCTAGCTTCTGAAACCGTTCTCTTGAGTAGGATGCCAGCGTTTAGCAGCTTCTCATTAAGGCACTTCTCATGACGCTGGTCGCCTGCGCCTAGATTTTACACGTTTGCAGTAGCGAGATAAACCTATCAATAACGGAGCCTCATGCTGCAACCCTTCAAGGCAGAAGAGTGCCGCACGATTACACCAACCTTTTTGTCCATAGTCAACAGTCACCGTGGTACATTGGCGGTAACACCACGTGAGAAGAGACCCGGGTAATTTTGCAGACTCGAGGGGCGCACAACGTCAAGCCATGACACGTGGAGCCTTCGGGGGGCTTCTGTCCGATTTGTGTGACGAGAAGCTCTGGTTGACAATGGGGTGTCACAGCTTACAAAATTCCAAGCCGGATAATTTTGCGGTGAGATGCCTCGGAGATAGCTGAAGGATTCTGCCAGGCTACCAGGGTTGCCCTGTGATCCCAAGAAAAGCATATCCGTTTCTAGTGCTTCTGAGTGCTCGACTGATGGAGTATTAATAAGTCGTGTATTCTTATTATGTATGAGTTGTTGCACTCGTCCGAACGTAGGTCCATACTTGCTTTCTACCTGGCGAGCCTCGACTAATGCGTTTTTTATGTAATTAAAAAACAAAGTGAAGGGGGCCCCAGCATGCGATTGGACTATCGGAAGTGTCAATTGTCTAATTACTGCAAAGCCGTCTAGTAGGGTTAGGTATCAAATGCAAATGCCACTTACCGGACTCACGGGAAGACGCTTCCCAAGAGCTTGAAAATCGAACGAGAGAGTTGCTGAGGTGTTAAAGTAGCATTATTTTTCCGCATGATGGTTGGAATTAGATGGAGAGTGGAGGCATCGGCTAAGGCCTCGTCTTGGACGCCAACAACGACTCGGGCATGCGTCTCTAGTCTTGTGCCATCAGGAAGCGCCGTTGCGCCGCCTCGGGGACGGACCCTGGGAACCATTTTAGCCCTTCCCAGACACTCGGGACGATTGATCTGTCAACGAACTAAAAGCCTCCTGACATATCATATCCGTCGAGAAGCGGGGAGAGAACGTGGCATCCGAGAAGTTTGATACTTGGAACAGCATCAGTTGTCTTGATATTGAAAGTTGACGACAAGTTGAACGCTGGCTGCACTGGTAGATATAGCTAGTCGAGGCCGAGATTTGGAGAAAAATGTAATGCAATGCCATGTGCACATTCCAAGATGATATGGATGGGATTAGTTTTGCCCTGGGGTTAGGGTTGGCGGAGTTGCAAGGAACACCCATTGTGAGGGTTGCGGGCTAGAAAGACAACGGCGGCACTTGAGAAAACGACGTATGCAGAACCCTGGAATGTGGGTTGGCACCATCAGAGATGAGGGTTCTATGTATGAAGTAAAAGCCACCCTGTTGACTGGTTCCGTCAACCTGTGTCTCTGCCAGCCAAGTCAAGTCAAGGCAAGTCAAACCGAGTTCCCTTGTGCACCTGCCAGTGAGTCCAAAAGGCAAGGTAGGTGCCGTAGGTCTTACCTGCCGACTTTGTTTTTGGCAGCTGTGACGATATGTACCGATGTATTTTGCCCGTCCGTTAGTTCGTTTCTAATGCTGTTGCTACCTGAGGCGGTTACAGGTAGTTTTCCTGGTTGGCAGGAAGTATCAGACACCAGAGTTAGGTAGGGAAGGAAGGCGTGCCATCTGTCAGTATCATGCTACCTACCTAAGGTACCTACCTACCTTAGGTACGTAGGTTAGGTAGGTAGAAGGAGAAGGAAATAGCGGCTAGGAGGGGAGGAAATAGGTACGGTACCTACCTAAGATGCATTGTCGTTTCACATTCAGCTATCTCAGGTCTCTGAGGTAAGGTAAGGCAAAGTATTCCCCAGAGTACTCTTTGTGTGTCTGCAGACCGTACTCCGCACTCCTAGGTCAATCAATAGACGATGCATTGATTTCTGATCTCTTGCGCCAGAGCATCTCCTCCAAGCATGGCCGTTCCCGTGCATGATTGATGGACTCAATTTTCTACGCCTTGCCTTCAGCAGTGATTATGTGGCGCCTTGATTTATGCTTCCCCTTTCTTTGCTTGGGCGATCTGAGCGAGCGGCCTGCATCAAAGCATACTGGTCACCAGGTTTCGACATCGACGCGACTGTCTGGAGGAAGACAGGCAAGTTCATGGCCGAGGCCTTCCCATGTTGATCCATTCAGTGGTGAACCCTGATCAAAGGTCTGACATTTTGGTATGGACGAAGCAGGTACGGAGGAATTACATACAGGATGAGACTTCTGAATAGATTGGTTGGTATTTCGCCGAATGGACAGCTTCGGCCGGAATCAGCTTCCTCCATGATCATGGCCCTCGTTGCTGCCGTTCTAGGTACCTGTCCCAGTTTCCGGTTTATTGATTCACTTTGCTGTGGATTAACGGGCTTTGCGACGGAGCCACCCTCAACTTCGTACTCGACGTTCAATCGATCACGGCATCCATGTCTCTCGTCTTTCTTCTCAACTCACGTCTACAGCTATCGTCGCCATCCTCATCATCATCATCATCCTCGTCAATAAACATCTTCATTGTCGTTGTCGCTGGATTTTGGTCCTCCAACTCCAACCAACGCCAAGATCGCCAATTAGTGCTAGTCTTCAGATCTCAGTGCAACAGCAGCACCTTGGTCCGCTGCGGGAGTGGTGCTAGGATCCCTGGACGGGCCAGCCGCAGACGGACGCCGTCGCCAGCACTGGCGAAAATCGTCCGCTACCGACTTTGACGATACAACAAAGAGCCGATGCCAGCCCTGCTTGGCTGGCCACACAGACGACCTCGCACTAGCAGTTCATGGCTAGGTCAAACGAGTCCACTCGCAGCCGCTCCCATCTGTTCTGTGCACTAGCTGACGATCCAGGGCAGCGTTTGAACAAATAAACGATCGCAGTAGCTAGACTGAATTGTATTTGTCGTCGTCCACCACGTCAAAAGGATCTCGAGCCTGTCCACGCCGATTAACCATTGCTGCTACAGAGGCGACCGAGACTTGACCAAGCTGATTCGATTGCACTCATTGAACCAAAACCATACGCAAGTTGACGTGTGGACGTGTATACATAGATACGAGATTGCCCTAGTACAGGAACGCCATCGTGGCAAGCTCGTTCCACAGGCTTTTGTGTGGATCAACACCTGCTGCTCTGGACTCTGAGCGTCTGGTTATGCGGAGAATATCTCATCCTACTAAAAAAGTCCGTACTCCCCTGCCTTGCACGTAATTTCATCAGCGTGGACCGTTCGCGTGCGACGTGGATCATTTACCCCTGTACCATCAGGCTGGACTCCTGATTGTCGGTTCTTCCTTGCCCATACCTGTGTGTACATACCCCGTACATGCGCTGATGATGACATAGAAAAAGCCCCAAGCATCGAAAACTCACTTCGCCGTGTAGAGAGGGCAGCTTTGGCGATGGTAGAGGTGATTTGGTATTCCGTTATTAGCTGCAGTTGAGGAGGTTCTGAAGAGCTGGTTAGGACCATCACGAATCAATTCTCGACAACGTCTCAACACGGATGAGAAAAAGCGAATGCTATCACTGAACGACCGTTTGCGGCGTCCTGTGCACATTGGCTTCGTGGTAGCGTCGCCTGTCACTCAACCCAATATCAATTCTGTGTTTGAGGTAATTCGCCGTTATTGGCACCACCTCCGGCGCAACACTGGATCGAGAGGGTCTAAAAATTCAACCACACCCCCTACCACAACCACGAGCCGCAGGAGCTGCAGAGAGTGACATCCTGGCTGGCACCCTGGCCGCCACCGCAGGTAGGTGCTGGAACTTCTGAGACCTCTATTCGTTGACAGGGCCGCAGATCTCTCGCAGACAGGGTTTACCAACGTCAGGTACTTCTAAGCGCACTCTTTACACTGTGCACACGAAGACTTCATCTTCGCATTGAACATTCCATTTGCGAGCACCTGCACCTGGCTCGGCTGGTATCCATCTCAGGGCTTCAGCTCCGCTCACTACTCCGTGCACACAGGCGGTATCTGGGAGCGAAAGCGGGCACCCACCCACCCCCGGCCACCTGGTTGTCGGTGCTGAAGGGCTATTGTCTGAAGGAGTTGTTGTGCTCTCTGCTGGGAGGCATCGGCGTTGTTCGAGGTCGCTCATCCGGCAGATATACACTTGGATCTGTGTCGTTGATTACATCAGAGGACCAACGCACAATCTGAAGTCGACTCTGTTCTTGGCTCGCCACACTTTTTGGGTCTCCGACAACGCCTCCTCTCCGCCACATCATTCACGGCCCTGCTGAACGAGCTGGGGGGTTCCAGTGGGAAGGGACGCAATACACTGCGAGTTGCAGGGGACAGGGTTTCTACTCGCTCCCACACCACGTTAATTTTTTTTTGGTCGCGAACAAGCACGGCAACTCAGCACTCTGCTGTTTTTTTTCTTCTTCCTCATCCGACTCTGCGCTGGGGTACATGCTTTCAAAGTCACCCGCCACCCCCCGTTCGACTCTCTCAATACGCCTCACAGTGCATCCTCCATTCCCATCAAGAATAATTCCCTTTTCTCTAGTCACTTGGCTTCTTTGGATTCCTGGTCTGCATTTACACGTAAGTGGAGTTGAAGGGTCGGAACCTCTCTTCAATACCTTATCGCGGTGTTGAACAAACGCCCAGTTCGGACAGGGTCGGCTGAAGTTGGCGACCGTGCGACCAAACTGCCGGCACCAATCTCACCCAAAAAATTTGGCCATCAGGTGGTGACCCTCAGCTCGCACTAGTGAAGTAATACCCCGACTCACACGCCCCCTTTCACCCTCTCCTCAGTTCCTGGGTCAGACGCTTCTTGGATCGTACAGTACCAGAAACCACATAGAGCCCGCGGAGTGGGTATCCCCAGATTGGTGGTAACTCACAATACGGCGTGCGGCGTCGCGAGTTCCAGCCCTCCGCTGCTCACGGACAGGACAGCCCACCCCTCCTCGCTCCTGGCATTGTGTGCAGGGTCGGCTGGTTTTACCCATCACCCCGTCATTCATTTTCGTTCTGGCCGTATAAAATTCTTCGTCCCGCACCATTTTGCACCGCGCAAACTCTTCGCCGTCATAAACTGAAGTTTCCCGCCAGAGACACACCCCTCCACGCCTCTTTTTGAAGTTTCATCTGCCAGAAACGACGTGGTTCTCAGATCTTTCGACGCGCCGAGTGTCTGTCTATCAGGCGACGCTTGCAAAATTCACACACCCCAAGGCCCTTGGTCCGAGTGGCGCTAGGCTCTCTTCGAACTGGATCCCCCCCGGCAAAGCCCACATCTACTACTGCCAAAGGATAGCGCACTATATTAGTGTCAGTGGTCCCTCGAACCTGTGCGACCGGCTCAAGGCTTTAGCTTTTTAGCCTCTCGAACTTTGTGATCGTAGGCCAGCGCAAGTAAACCCTGGCCAGATCCGCGCTCCAAAAGGACTCTCGGGCCTAGGAACTAGTGCACATCACGCAGCCCGTCAAAGACATCAGGCTACGACCACTTTCCGTCAACTCCTCCCACACGCCGGTCTTTGAGCCGCGCTGCCATTGCCGCCGCCAAACAACAAAACATATACATACTCCTGCGCCGCCGCCGCAAGTCTCTCCGGACGTGCCAACCCGTTATCCATCTTCCTTTCCCCCTGCATCGCTCGCTCGCTCGCTCGGACGAACACCAACCTGACGTGAGCCTGGAAACTAGTCCTGGACCGACACGACCTTTTCAGCAACTAGTGGAGTTTTTCGCTTGTTCGTGGTGACTACGAGACAGCATCGCGCTCTTCGTTGACTACCAACCATCGTCACACTTCCTCAACAACAAGCCAGGCTCAAAGGCGACCCTTGGCAACTATACCCGACTCTCTCCCTCAACTTCATGGACCGCAGTGCTCCCGAATACTCGCAGTCAGGTTTGCCTTCGCCCTATCCCAGCAACTTCGGCGACGCCCATTCTGAAGGTTCGTCGGCAGATCACGCGTCTGCTGCGCAATATCCGGTCAAACAAGAAGTCAACTATCCCACCTCGGCGACCCCTACGTCTGAGTACGGTATCTATCCTCAGTCGGCACGATCAGGATCTTTCCCGGAGCAAATTCAGCGTTCATACCATCCAGCCAGCACTGCCAGTAGTGGAGGTATGGCGCAACAACAGAACAGTCCGTCAATGCCCCAGCAGGATAGGCGTAGCCATCAAGCCCACCCGGCCAATTCTGACAACGATGTGCCTATAGATCCGTCCATTGCGGCGCCGAGTCCAACCTACCCATACGGGCAGCACTCGCCCTATGCGCCGAACCCAGACATGGCACATAGCTATTCTCATCCCAGCGGTGGTATGTACGCACAGCCTCGTCCCGACTGGGCTGGGTATGGCCAGCACGGAGGTCCGCCTTTGACTCCTGGCCACCCCGTTTATACCCAGTCTCCAGCTTCAGCACCACAGCAAAGACCCAGTCAGGTATGTCGACGCTCGTCAAGCGATTGAAAGACAAGGGGATCTGGCAAGGGACAATAAGACACAGAAGCACGCGCCCAGTCAGACCTGAAAGACTTTCGAAGACTTCAGCTGTCACCTAAGATGCGCGCCTGTCGGCATCTACCTAGCGCAACTGCCTGTTAGGCATTACGGGCATGATGTTACACGACCTTCTAGTGTTTTTGCAGCCCTGGCAGATCCCTCTTTCAGATGCGGACAGTGACTAATCCTAATTGGCACAGGTTTATTCTTTCGTGCCCATTCCCGGGGCGCAGCAGCACAAGAGACCCCGAAGACGTTATGAAGAGATTGAGCGTATGTACAAGTGCGGTTGGAATGGTTGTGAGAAGGCCTACGGCACGCTCAACCATCTCAATGCTCATGTAACTATGCAGTCACATGGTCAGAAGCGGACTCCTGAGGGTGAGTGGACACAACATATCTCTTTCAATCCCGCGTAACTTGTCAATACCATGGACGGTACTTTATCATGGCACAATGATTCTAGTTGACCATACTTGACACAGTTGCTTTGATGCAAACGCCATGAAAGACAAGCGGTCACCCGCAGCTGCCTCGAGTTTTGTCATTGCGGTTTTGATTTTAAGAAACTTCATGTTGTAGATAAACTGAGCCTTGACTGACAAGATTTGACAGAATTCAAAGAGATTCGCAAAGAATGGAAGCAGCGAAAGAAGGAGGAGGAGGCCCAAAGAAAGCAAGAGGAAGAGCGCCAAAGGGCGGCGGCCGCGGCATCTGTTGCTCAGAATGGCGGTGGTGACCCTCAGGGTCCTGACGGAACTCCTACGTCTACGTATCCCGGACCTAGAGCTGTGCAGCTTCCTCCTATCGGTTACCAGCCTACGCAGTATCCTGCACCTCCATCAGCAAATGTTGGCCAACAGCCCATGGCTGAGTACAACACAAGTCATATGTACCCCAATTATCAACCTCATTCCCCGTATGCTCAGCCAAACCAGAGCATTTACAGTCAATGTACGTTGTTTCCCACTCCGATAGTAGAAGCCGAGTTTGATTGAACTGACTCGACAAGCAGCAAACGGTGCCCAGCCTCCAAACCATTAGAAACCAGAGAAAATAGGCCACGGGCATTGAAGGACCGATCACCCAGTGCTCGCGTCTGCAGACTTGGATATAATGCCTAGCTATTGGGCAAGCTGTTCCAGGTGGCACAATCCTTGTGTTGATGCCCTGCCTCTTTCTCGCGGTCCGAGATTGCCGTGATGCGAGATTCATTGCTTTGGTTGACCAACCAAGGGTAACGATCTCTATGTCCCGGTTTTCTGAGCTGCCTTAACATATGTTTAATCCGGAGGCATCTTTGCTTGCACTTTCAACGTTTGAATGATTTTTTATTATTATTTCCTTGTCCGGCTCGATTTTTTTTTATTTGATTTTGGTTCACGTTTTCGGTTCTTTTGCACCCAATTTGTGTGTGCACGGTCACGGTTACTGGGAGGGTTGCATTGGCAAAGGCACTCTGGGGAGGGTCGGCTCTTTCATGGCGTGATGCACTTTCAGGAGTGGTTTGGCGCAGAGGAAACGGAGTAATGAAATCACAGCGGGTGAAGCACCAGGGTTTTCCCGGTAGCTGGTCTGGGGGGTAAAGAAGCTGCTTCAGAATCGCCGCAAGGCGAAGAAAGGGGGAAAAACGTGATACGACTTTTTACACTGAGGAAAGCTCAATTTGGAGGAAACGCTAGGATGTGCCGGCTGGGCCTCGACGCTGAACCGCTGCGTCTGGAACAGAGGATTCGAGTCCGGGATGATCATTATAGGCCGGCGACCAGCGGAGATGGAAAAGAAAAAAGGCCAAAAAAAAAGGATGCGAAGGCGAAGAAGCGTATGCCTCGTAGGCGGGCTGTGTAACGTTTTGTGTGTGGCGAATATGTAAGAGACAGTCTTTACTGGTACGATAGTGTATTTGGTTACCTAGCATACAAGAAGGGAACTCGAATGGCTCCAAATGTTTTGATGTGCGGCCAATGTAGATGCAGAAATGATGAGGTTGAACTAAGATTTGAAGACATGTTCACATTTTTCTACATTTTTCTATATTTGACATGGGCACGGTGGCTGGCCAAGATATCATCAGTATGTAATAAGGGCTAGAATGAATGAAGCGATTGCCGACGATGGCAACCCCAGTTTTCTGGCGAGGCTGTCAGGTTTGATGCGAGGGCAAAGCAGACTAGACCAAGTTGCCAGGCTCTTGGGACACGCCAAGCGAACAATGAAGCCCTAGTGCTGTAGTTTGGGAGGCTACTAGGCAGGTGTAAAATGCGTAGGACAAACACGGTATGGCAGATACGGTGCGATGGTTACACAAGACATGATGACATGGTGGGAGGAGATGTGGATGCCACACACACGAGCGCGCGCTTGTGTGTGTGAGTGTGTGTGAGTGTGTGAGTGTGAGTGCGAGTGTGTGTGAGTTTAGTGTTTATTGGTTTAGTGGGTGGGCGAGTAAGGCGAAGTTGACTAGGGGGTGCCGAGGTGGCTGTCCAGTGGTGGTAACCCTGGAGCAGCAGCAGCAGCAGCAGCAGCTAGGTAGGCGACCAGGGCTCTTATGCTCTAGGGCATTTGGTACCGACCTGCAGTCCCAATAGGTAGGTGCCTATAGGTAGGCAGGCATTTACATTTTACCCGCGTACATGATGGCTAGGTACCTCACCTACTTTACTTGGAATTCTTACTCTACTTGGCTATAAGTAATTTTTATTTTTTATTTTTTTTATAAATTTTAAACTTGCTACCTGCTATGCTTGTAAGCCTTTTAAATTTCCTAGGTGGGCTTCTGAGGAAACGAAAAGAAAGGGCTACTGCTTTGTCGCGATGGGGTAAGGGAGATAAGAGGGGAGAGGGGAGAGAAAAGATTGCGGTGCGGTGGCCTACGAAAGCTAAAGCCGCCGCAGGCCAAGGCATCGTGAGATCTGACGTGTCTTCTCGCTTTGTACACAAGTTGATAGGAAGTACTATGTAAGGTATAAGTAGGTATCTAGTAGGTTTGATTCATTTGATAAGGACTACCTTAGGTATCTGCCTAGAATGGATGGGACGTGGAGGGGAGGGGAGGGGAGGGGCTGGCTGGCTCGATGGATGGTGGGAGGTGAGTCGAGCTGAGGAGCGTAAGCGAGGTCAGCGTGAGCTGGGAGTGATAACATGGAATAGTAATCCTTCTGCACAGTATGTGTCATTGATGACTCGGCTAGGTAGGGTAGACGCTTGATATGGAATGAGACACTTGCTAGATGTATAGAGTATATATCAATGGATGTATCTAATATATTTATATATAGGTACCTAATATACCTCGGTAGGTACGTAAGGTGCACGGTATATACGTATATATCATACAATAGACAGGGGAGCCGCCGCCACCACCACGTGCAAAGGTTTTGATTTTTTGAGACTTGCCCTGGGTTCTTTTTCCCTCTCTGGTTCTGTGTTACGAGACTGGGGGGGGTGGACAAGCCCTTGGAAGTAGGGGGGGTAAAACCTGGCCATGTTTTGCTTTGCTGGGCAAGGGGACTTTGTTTTCTTTCTTTTTGGTGTAAGATGTAAGAGGGGGGGGGGAGCAAGGTGAGTCGCTGTTGATGTTGTGTAACCGTGATGGATAGATTGAATGAATCAAAAATTTGGGTGGAGAGCATGTCACGTTATTTTATTGTTTGCTTTGTAAGGAATAAGGCTGTGTGGGAATAAAGGTAACAGCAAAATAAAGTAAGACCAAAAAAGGCTTGGGCTATTCTTTTTTTATTTGTATTTATTTATTTTTATTTTGTGTGGTTTGGTTTTGGTTTTATAGAAGCCTTCGGACTATGGTAGTTTAAATCAGACCCATGTTCCATGATTCTTCTGTATCTCCATGTATTTAGGTATGTTAATTTGAGATAATGCCACTAGTCAAGGGCGGGAAGAGGTGAAGGATGAAACGGGCTCTTATTTTCTCTGCTAGTAAGGTTATGGATGATTGATGGGGCCGTCACACTTTTCTATTCAAGCTCAATGTTTAAAACAGCGCGATCTGATAAACTAAAAGGGGCGTGTGCAGTTCACTGGAGATGACGAGATAGAGTAGCTTGGTTTGGTTTGGTTTGGTTTGGAGGGGGACGGGAGGGTAGGGGGGGCAAGAAATAAAATATAATGTGACGGCACGGGAAGACGAAAAGTGTATAGTAGTGTATAGTAGTAGTGCGTGTGTCAAATGGATGTGTAGTTGATTTGTTTATTTATTTAACTAGAGATGGCATCGGTTGGAAAACTAACAAAAGAACTTGTTTAACATTGGCGCCTTCCCGGGCAAAAGTGTAGAGCGAAGCAACACCCCGGATCGAGGCTAAGGATGGCCATGTGGTTGTCTTTTTTAAAATTTCAGGGTCCATGTATCTACCTAACTAGCCGAGACTAGAGACTAAGGGCTCTTTTTTTCATCTAGCGAGGACTGGTGCAGATTAATATATTCAGAGTTGCTGACCGGCGGCGGGAATAGGCGTGGTGTTTGGTGCAAGGGGGGTGGTAGTGGATGGTGGTTGGGTTTAGCTGGGAGACGGACAGGTTGACCGGTCTCATGGATGGGGACAAGTGGACTGGAATGGGGTGGTTTAGTGAGGTGTGTATATCACTGCTGGGTGGAAGGGGAAATGTGGCTGTGATGGTTTGGATTGAAGTGAAGTGAAGTAAGTAGGATTAGTTGAGGCTATAATGAGTATTTGTTATATCAACAGAAGTGAAGGAATAGAGCCCGGCTTCTCGGTTCCTTGATGGGAGGTGTTACTGCCCTGGAGAAGTGTGGTGATGAGACTGGCTGCCCAAGGTTACAGCGGAACAAGGCGCTAAACCATAGAGACTGAAACCGCTATAACGGCCGGCTACAGTGCTGTCGCATATACGGAGTACGCCTCCAGGGCTATCCATTGCAGTTCCATCGACGGCCTCTGGATCACTGTGCAATAAAGTGTCAAAAATCCTACGCGATGCACTAACGTCAAAAGACCCTGGGGTTTTTCTTTATTATATTTCGTCATTACCCGTGGTTCTAGCACTTTGGATCCGGGACACAGGCACACACACACCAACAATACTTGCTCTATTATGTACCTTGCAAAGTACACGCCCATCATTGCTGACATCGCGGCGGCACAGGCAGTTCAGACGAAGTGACGGCGGCAAGGCTAAAGCCAGGCTGAAGACGACGCAGCAGCTACCTAGTGAGTACATTCTGCGGCAAAAACGGGGAGAGACGGAGCGCCATGTGGCCTTGTCAAAACCATCGGAGAATTTATAGGATAAGATCTAAAGCCGGGAAACACTGCCTGCTTAATTAGTTAGTGGCACATGGTTTCGAAATTTAACAAGATGGGAAACACACACGCCCTTGACCCTCAGGAAGGGGGGGGGGGGGCATTGACTAGCTAGCTGCATGCACTGTACGAGATTGATCTAGAGCAAACAAAGTGAAGGTTGAGTTCGCGTTGCTCTAGTGCGACCCGGGGATTCGGGAATAGTGGGTTAAGCTGACAAAGGAGAAGGGGGGGAAATAGCTTTCATGTTTGGAGAGGGATGGCGAGATGGACTGGCTTGGATGAAATGCTACTACCACTACTGATACTGCTGCTGCTACTACTACTGCTTGGTGGGATGGGTGGGTTTTGTAAGACGCGATGAGATGGGACGGGACGCTTCCTTTTTTTTTTTTTTTGGTTTTTTTTTTTTGGGTTCTTTTATTAAGAGGTATGCATGATGATTAGGAAATGGCGACACGGGAAAAACGAGTTTTTAAAAAATGGCTAGTAAAAAGTAAATTAGGAAAAGGGCCGTTCTAAATATATTGCTCTTGACGAGAGGTATATACATATATATATATGGACCTTGTTGTATCATGAGGCTACTAAAACGAAGTAACTCTTTTCTCTCGCACATTAGTTTCTTTTCTGAAATTTTAAGTGACTGACGTATTTTCATTAACTGCAGGAAATGGTCCTAGGTTCCTAGACACTACAAGCCTATATCAACTATTCTAGAGGGCAATAACAAGAAATGGAAACTGGCAAGACTACGTCATTTCGCGTTCGGCTCTGACTATGTCTCCGAAACTCAGGATCCGAATAAAGGGATCGCATAACGTATTCGGATATAAGCCTCCGTATATATTTCAAAGCAATAGTCCCGTGGCGCAAACTCGTGATTCGAGCATATTTAAAGTTAGTTATGTCTGTCTACCTATCTACGTAATGTAGCTTGTATGGTGGCAGTAGGATTTACGATTCCTTAGTTGAAGTTCATGGATCCTCTCTTGTTGTGTTATATCAGTCTGTGGTGGTGTTGACACCATGCGAATATATCTTTGTGACTGCAAACCCACGTGGAAGGCTTGCGTTAACCTTTTATCAGAGCTGCAAAGCTAGACGATAATATCGCCGTGCAAAGTTTTCGTGAGACTACATAGCGTCTCCACCAACACGAATAACTTTCTCTTTCCTTTCTTCAATTATATTGCATTATATTATATTTTGATTTTTGTATCTATTTTTTTCACTGTCTTCGAATTCACAACACACGCTTGTCAGTGCTGCCACAAGCGCAGACGTCACGCCGCCCCTCCTTCCTTTTGCTTGCCTGCCCCTCTCTATACTTTTTTTCCCCCACTACTTTAATCATCGTCATTTCCTCTGCCTGCCATTCTGCAACGCTTCCATCTTCATTTATGCTTTGAATATCGATTGCGGATATACCCTTTCTTTTGAATTTGTTGCCTCTGAGCTGCTATTGACCTAGAGTCTTGGCTTTACATGCTTTTGAATGCCAAGGATGATTTGATGCGGGCTAAGAAAGCAGGAGGATCACACGACACGACGCGACAAAGCTCGACGTTGCTTATTTGAAAATTCTCAGCCTTGTCATCACGGGGATAAATTGACGAGCAAGAGTAACTCTCACGCCATTAGTTGGGAATAAACTTAACAGTGCAAGTGATAGTTGTCTTGTACGGGGATATCTTACATCGACCTCTCGAGCATTCGTCTTCATTCACTTCATCTCACACCAACCAAATCTCATATCCCCATCTCATCAATCTCCCAAATCATTCCGCAATAAAAGACTCCGCTGAAAAGCCTCAATCTTGCGCAAAATGGCTGAGGGAAACTCGCCGGCCGAGGGGAACTCGGGGGGCATAAAAAAATCAAACTCCACAGCATCCGCAGGCGCTCTATCGACAAAGTCTCACGACTCCTTGACTGTGCTCGGCTCACACCCTTTCGGAAGCCTTCGAGTCACGCAACCGGATGCCCAGTCTCCGCCGCTGCATGACTCCGCTGCACAGGATCAAGGAGACAGCCTTCCGCCTCCTTTGGATCCTCCGGTTAGTCTCCGTGGCCGGAAAAGTGTCCGCATAAGTGACGCCGCACCGGAGCTTTTGCCGTACCGACCCCATGCCAGGGCGGCTCCAGAGAGGCCGAGGGATATCCCTACTCACAGCATGGGAGGCGGGGATGTTATTCTCATTCTTGACCTTCCAGAGGTATTCATTGTCGGCTACGATGCAATATCATTTACGGCGAAGCACTTTGGCGGCGTAAGAGATATTCCACCTGGACCACATTTCTTTTGGGTTGCCCACCCATCTGGCGGATCTGCCCGTAGTGGCTTTTGGATTGACTCATTGGGCGAGGATCAAGTTCACGTTATACAATGGGACAAGTTCAACGAGGGTCTTTTTGAACCTTCCTATGCCGAAGCACGCATCCAGGCAGAGAGCCTTGACAGCTTCCATGAGAAACTTGTACCTTACCGAGATCCAACCTTGGTTGGTATAACAGCCGTTGCCGGAAGGTCATCTGCCTTTGACTCGGATGGAGCTCTGAGAACATGGTCACAATTGACAGGTAGCATTTCCGAGCGTGTTCTCAGCCGTGTTACGGGACAGAAGGGTTCCAACTGGCATGTTCATACTGGAGACCGTGTCAGTGGTGCCATTCTCCTCTCTGCAGAGATTGAGCTTGATAGGAGGATATCCAACCCAGTCCTACAAGCCAGAGAACTCAAATTTAGTTTCTCGCAGCACCAAAAGACCTACTCGGCTGACATGCTCGGTGCTGCTCGTTCGCTAGCCGCGACAGATTCAACCTCTCACATCGTCTCAATACTCACTGCACCAGATGCAGAGCTCTCTGATGATGATTTCGTAGGAGAATTCCAATTTGCCTACCTTGTTGGTATGCTTCTCGGCAACGATTCATGTATTCAGCAATGGTGGCATATGCTTCTCAAACTGATATTGAAAGCATACACCCTACCGGACCAGCTGCCTGTCCTTGCTGCGACATTGCTACAGACCCTCGCGGCCCAGCTCACCTATGGCTCCAACTGGCTAGATGGGTCAATATTGGACTATGGTGACGCTAATACTAGGGATATGAGGCTCTCGCTCATTGTATATAAGCGGAGGCTCGAAGAGCTGCTAAGCAACCTCGGCAATGATGCTACAACTGAACAACTTGCGGTTGTCAATGCCTTTGCCAAAATTGAGTCAGAGGTTGTGAACCTGGGGTGGGATCTACATGGGGATTACCTCCGTAAGGGCAAGGTCACGATGGAAGATGGCGAAGAGGTGGAACTCGAGATGATGGAGCTGCAGGCTGAAGACGAGCGCGGCGAGTGGGCGCCTGAGATTGTGGAACTGGATGAACATGGCCGGCAAACGGATCTTGTCTCGTGGAGTGATTAGTCGGGCTCGTCCACGAGGACTCGAAGAGTGGCGAATTGCTTCGGTGGGCTTGAAAGGTCCTGGCAAGGGTGGTCGCGGCGGCGTCGAATGGTATCAAGGAGGCGGTTCAGCGGGCGGGCAAGCATTCGGAAAGTTTCCTCGAGTTTGGGGGTGAGGCGACCAAGTGTTTTGAAAGCGGCGGATAAGCGGATGATGTTATCTGGGGCATCTTCATCATGAATCTCTGTGTGGACGAGGGCAAGTCTTTAGGGAGGGGGGGGGGCGGGGGGGCTACTATCTGGGATGGTGGACTGTTCCGGTTCTTTGGTGAAAGGAAGGTTATAACAGCGTGGGAGTAAGGCGCAAAAGGGCATATTTTGAAGGTGAGGTGGGAGAATTCCTACTTTACTATATACCATCACTATTCTTGGCTGAGGAAGTGGTATTCAAGGCGTTGGCTCTCTTTTAGGGGAGTACTTCTTAGAAAAACTTTTTATGACTATATTTTACTTGATTGTCATCCCTCTTGGCTTAGGGTGGTGCGAAAGGACCACCTAGGTAGGTAAGGTAGTTGGCTGATATCAATGTTGCCATTGCGGACCTCTTAGGCATCTAGTTTCCTCTTAACTGTTGTTTAGAAAAGGATATGAGGCATCACAAAAATTGAACTGACATGGAAGAAGTAATCTCTTGTCAACTCGAAGCTTGATCATATCATACCATATCATATCATATCACGCATGCATGCTGCCCATACATATCTTAGAGTTGTGACTGCCTTGCTCTGCCATCTCAATTATATCTGCAGAGCTAACGCCCTACCTTCCTTTGCATGTGAACCACGTCCTTTTTTGCGCCCTTGTGGTTATTTGTTAGCTCTTTTTTTTTTTTTGAGGTGTTATAAAGGGCTTGTGTTTCGCTGCGTCATATATCATTATGGTTAGTTGTGTGGTTAGGGAACGGGGAATGAGAAACGCAGAGGTTTTATTTGAGGGTGGAAGAGTTATATGGCTAGGTAGTTGATGATAAAAATACTGGTTTTTGTTTTGTTTTAGAAACACAGGAAGCTCTAGATTCTGGTCTTTATGGAATTACTTTAACAATACGGGTTGCAGACATCACGATCACGCGTGTCTAACATCATCACTCAGCATCACAGCACGTACACCGGGGTTTGCGCTCCGTGAACGTTTCAAAGATTTCATTTGCCTGCCAGAACCGTTTACAATTCGCCCAAAGCAAGGCCATGCAAATGCCAATGGGGAAACCTATCCCCATGCCAGGGAATACGTGACTCCGGCCCCTTTTTGTAGTTCACATCCTCGTGCTAAAGGAGGACTCCGTCATCCCCCTTTATATATGCTGCCGTGGTAAAGAAAATCCTCGCTACAGCATAAAAAATTTGCTTTCCACGCATGCACGTCGTCATCCCGCCTTTGTGTGTCCATTTCTTTTCATTCCAAGAAACGCCTGTCCTTGCACATACACACGCGCACGCTCACGCCCACACCAGTGCCACCCACCGCCCAGAAGTACCACACCGAACCGAGACCGACCCAGGAACAAGCAGCTCCTTTATCGGTAAGACTTCTGGTACCTGGCACGGGCACCGGGACCACCAAACTTCTTGGGCTCGCAGCGGCGGTTGTCGGCGACGAGGAGGGTTCGGTCGAACTGGACGAGGGCCTGCTTGAGCAGGTTCTTGGAGTGCTCGTCGACGTACTTCTGGTAGTAGGCGATGAGGGACTTGGCAATGGCCTGACGGATGGCGTAGATCTGAGAAGTGTGACCACCGCCGGTGACGCGGACGCGGATGTCGACGTTGGCGAACTTGTCGAGGCCAACGACGAGGAGGGGCTCGTAGACCTGGGAGGAGATATAGTCTTAGTACTTTATCTTATACGCACTACAAAAGAGACGTCTCGCGTTGTTGCCCTGTTTGCCACTCTGAAAAGGGTCTCGAAAAAACAAAGTCTCCCAAGAGTCGTTCGAGAGCGGACAAAAAAAACAAGGCAACAATCGTCGAGTTCGGCAATGGTGATTCGTACCTTGAAGCGGAGGATCTCAGGCTGGACCAGAGAAAGAGGGCGACCGTTGACCTTGACCAGACCACGGCCAGCCTAAAGACACGAATAAGTTAGCATTTCCGTAACTTTGCACCCAATTTCAATTTCTTCTTCATCTTTTCATGACGCGAATGTCTCCCGTTCCGCCTCTTCTCATTGGGGTGGGAGGAATTTCAAGATGTATATTCCGTCCATCGCTGCTGCACGAACCTTGCAGTGGGCGACAGCAGTAGCCGTCTTCTTCTTGCCGAAGCATTGCACGCTCTGTGTTGTCGTCGACATGGTTGCTGATAGAGGGGTGTGTGTGTGTGTGTTTGGAAAGTTGTGCTGCGTCTCGCTCTTCTTCTCACTCTCTATCTCTCGGGGAGGGGCGTCGTCGTGATGGGATGGGCGCTGCGTCCTATCTTCTTTTTTCGCCTAAGACGGATTTTTTTGCGTCCCGTAGCTTGCGGCGTTTGCACGAATCGAGCCTTCGGAGAGGGTTTGTGCCCTCAATGTGCGCTAGGCCGTTTTGAGGCTGCACCTTACCAGGGGTTTTTGGTGGTGTGCGGCGGTCGAGGCTGCAAAGAAAGTCGGCACACGTGATGCGTGCCCTAAACCCTTGGACTTTAGCGCAGCGGTTGTGGCATCCGCCCAAAATTTCGCAGCATCGAGCGAAGCATCACGCCGGACAAATCAACAAACAGCCCGACTAACCGCCGTGAAGGTACGTTATTTTCCTCTGGAAAGCCGCTCCAATTTCAGCTCTCTGGCGAATCCCTCTCCGATTCAATTCAATTCTAACTAATCCGCCCAGATGGTCGCCGCCAAGAAGCACGTTCCCATCGTCAAGAAGCGTACGTCTATCTCTACGATAATATATATCCCCCTTCTCGAAAAACAACACAACAGGCCACGCTCCCTCCTCCTCTGCTCCTTCTTCTCCTTCTACCTATTTTTTCCGACTGCCTTCGATTGTAGCGATATCCTCGACGAGTTGAAAACTTGTGTGTGAAGCGCAGTTGGTTTTAGGGTGAAGAGTCGAAGCGGGGGGTAAAGGAATGGAGGGCGGGCCTTTATTTGACCTCATATTGTATGGCAGAATATTGACTTTGGTATTATAGACAAGGCGCGCTTCAACCGTCACCAGAGTGACCGGTTCAAGTGTGTCGACCCTAGCTGGAGAAAGCCCAAGGGTATCGACAGCCGAGTGCGAAGACGCTTCAGGGGTACCATTTCTATGCCCAAGGTATGTTGAAGCCTACCGAAAACCCCCATAGCAACCACGCACCCGATTATCAATTACGATAAGAGAACGAAAGAAACAAACCGTGGCATATATTTCAACAGAATGGAGCGCTAACGCAGATAAAATGATAGATCGGCTATGGCTCCAACAAGAAGACCAAGTTCATGAGCCCCTCCGGCCACAAGGCTTTCCTCGTCCACAACGTCAAGGATGTTGAGCTGCTGCTGATGCACAACCGAACCTTTGCTGCCGAGTACGTAACCCCCTTCCCCCTTTTGATAGCCCAAAACATGTTGTATCAAATTCGGCCCCGATGACAGAACCCGGGATTTGAACCCCTCTCTAACACAACCCCCCACAGGATCGCCAGCTCCGTCTCATCGCGGAAGCGAATCGACATCATCGCCCGTGCCAAGCAACTAGCAATCAAGGTCACAAACGCCAAGGCCAAGGTCACCACTGAGGTCTAAGGCCCCAGAATCAGGGACTCAGGTTGTCAGTTGAGGCGAGAAAGGGCGGGGGAGGGGGTTTTTTCCTGGCGACATGGCACGTGTAGTGGTAGAAGAAGAACAAGAAAACGTGAAAAGACAAAAAGAAATGAATGCCCAAAGAAAATCCGAAACCAAAACAGGCGCAGCGTGGAACTCCATACAGCATCATTTTTTTTTTTGGGCCCGGGTTATCGGTTTTGGTTCTCTGGAAACGGGGATGGAAGATGGGAGGGGGAGGGGATTGAAAGGTGGAAGAAGGAGAAAGGAGAAAGGCGCTCCGCTTGCTTGTTCTTTTATTATCTGGTTTTTTTCTTCAAATCATGAAAGAGAAATACGACCAAGGCTATAGATGCCTGCCACGCGGAAATGAATGGCTCGATACATTGTGTATGTGTGTGTTATAAATATTGCGCAGGTGGTAAAGGTGATGATGACAGTACTCCCTTGATCCATCTCTAGGTTTGATTCTCTATTGAGGCACTCCAACTCAACCAATTACTTGACTCACCCATTTCTTCAATCCGAGATCCAACTGAAGACTTATTATCCTCGCTCTGCTGCAAACGTTACCTCCAAACTGGGTACATACCCAATTCAAGACTTACAACATCAAACAGCACCATTACACAAAAGCAAACTTCTTTAAAATGGTCTCTAAAACCCCTTCTCTTATCTGTCAAATACCGCCCCCTTTAGCAGGGGGGTTTGCAGCTTTCTTTATATACGTTACAATCCAAATACGCCCATCCATTCATCGCACACACCCTCCTTTGAAAACAATGGGTATCGCCTCAAACCCCTTCCACCTCCGCTCTACAACCCCATTCTACCTCCGCATGAATAGTCCCCTCCCCCCACCACAGCAAATATAAATCTTGAAAACGAAGAACAAAAATTGAAATGAATGAACGCAGAGCCCATATCTCTCTCCCACCGAGAGAGCAAGTTTAGTTTCCTCCCATAAAAGAAAAAAAGAAACTACCAAAAAAAAACCACCAGGGTCCTTCCCATAAAACCCTATTCCATCCAGGGACATGAAAATCACAAGGCAATCGATCCGTACGTTGCATGCCATAGTAACAACAGCAAAAACACAACAAAAGGGTGGTTATAAACATGAAGAACACAAACAGAAGACGAAGAAAGACATAATATGCTTAGCAGGTACATAGCAAAGCAAAACAAAGAAGGGAAACCCAAAAATGGAGCAGGCCATCATTTGATGCAACCATGACAGTAGCAAAATTCCAGGCATTGTGTCTATATGTCTGTGTGACCGTGTAGATCTCGCATCATTGGCATACAAAGGACAGATGGAGCAGAAAAGGGAAGCGTCAGCTTCAAGGGCAGCGTATGTAGTCGTGTGACGGGCATACCACCCGCTAAGTTGGTGTGGCACAGAAGATATTGCAAGATAGGCAATGCGTGCTTTGCACGTCGTAAGCCTTATCCGGCAGTCAGGAAGATGTGTGGTAAGGTGTGGGCGTAAAGCTTCTGAGCTCCAGGCCCCGAGCCGGCAGTAGAAGCAGAATCATAGCATCATGCACCTATCAAATGCCCCCCCGGGTGCGCTGCTTCCTTGCTAACCAGTCTCCAAGCATATTATCAAGTTGCTATTAACTTATCAGTATCAACTTCATCAAGTAGAAAAAAGTGAAACACATACCGTCGTAATCTCAGCCAGCTTAGCATTCTGCTCGCGGAAAAGACCTCCCACAACTGGGTGATCAATACCTGCGGGAATAACATCCGTCTTGTCGTACACCACAACCAAGAGATCTCGGATGTAATCAGACTCGTCGAAAAAGGCCCGCAGTTTGGAGTCATCCCAGACCGGATCCTTGCTCCCCATAGAAGAGGAAATGCTCTTGGTTCCATCGTCCGCGGATGGAACAAGCTCAGGGGACGGGGAGGCTTCTGGTGAAATGTCCTCTGGGGAGGACGTGTCAACCATCAACGCAGGAGGGTTCGCCTGGCTGACGGGTGACATTGGAGAGACAGCAGTCGGGGGCTGGCGCAAACCACGATCCACTCCGGTCTGAATTGGCTGTAAGTTGTGATGAGTAATAGTCCTATCGCTAGCCATCGAGTCGAAGCTGTCAGGAAATGACCCAGGTAAGACAGGCCGCACAAGCTTGTCCTTATCCTCTGTTGCAGAGTCAGTCTTGAACTCTGCAGATCTTGGTGCCTGCTCCAAGATGGCCTCGCCTTCGTCTGAATCCTCCGAGTCAGACAAATCCATGCGAGTCAGCGCCATCGGGGACCTCTGTGGCTTGTTATCTGGACCAGCACTTGCACTCCGGGGAGCAGCATCAGCAGTAGGCTTGGGGCTGCCATTCTTCTCATGCTCGATAGCAGCGACCGAAGCCGATCGTTCCTGAGAGGCTTCACGAGCCCGCTGCTGTTGATTGGACGGGATCTCCTGAGTCTCTTTTGTCTCAGGATTGACAATACGCATGGATGCCGGGGGTACATTAGCAACGTTGTTGATGCGGCTCTCCGCCAAATATGAGACTAGCTCCACAGTAGAATTCTGTGCAGGTGCCGGACCCTTGTTAGACAAGGATGGTTCGATCCGGGCCTGAGGTTTCTGCAACTTAGATGGCTGTCTGGACCTTTCAGGAGACGGCTGCTGCTGCTGTTGCTGTTGCTGCTGTTGTTGCTCCTCAGACTGGCGGTCCTCGCTGTCACGAGGCTCGCCATCCACCACATTCTCCTCATTGGACCTCTTCTTGTCTTTTCGGGAGAAGAAGCTACGAATAGCGCTCGGCTTCTTGTCCTTGTCCTTCTTGTCCCGCTTCTTCTCTTTGTCAGAGACGAGTTCCTTCTCCAACTTGTCCAGGCTAGCTCGGGGTTTGAGATCCTTGCTTTGAACCGAGTCTGAGGACTGGCGAGGCGTGTTGTCATCACGCAGCAGGTTAGGCGTAAGCGTAATCTTCTTGGTCTCGACTGAATCATCCTTAAAGAAAGAGTCGGTATTACGGAGAGTCCCGTTCCGAGATAGGGTGGGTCCTTCAAGTCTATCCTCCATGGTATCATTGCTGCTCCTCGAGTCTTCGTCCTCCGACGGATCTTGTTTTGTGGGATCTACGACCTTGATTTCCTTGGGGTCTTTGGAGGATTTGGTCTTGAGGGGCTCCACAATGACTTCTTTGGTCTCCCCGGATGTTGTCTGGGACGTCTTTTGTTCAGTCTTTTCATCATCACCCTTTTCCTTGGTCCCAAATAACTCGTCAATGTCCTCTTCGTCCGACGAATAATCAAAGTCAGAGTAGTCTACGTAAGTAGGGTCGGCAAAGGAGACCGTCGCTTTCTTTTTGATGCCTATTGAGAATCCAGGCTTTTGTTTCTGCACTTGATCGCCAAGCATTGTGGCAGACAACTACGCCATTTGTTAGTATGAAATAATGTTGGGTGTTTTGGAGAAGCTGGCTGTACATCAATATTTCTGTGCTTATTAAGACGAGCCAACCTTTCTGTCGGGGTCTCGATGTGCTCGGCCGGCAGGTAACCTTTTGTCAGTCAGTCAATTTTTGGCCGCAATTACATAGATTGACAAGGCAAAAGACCTACCAATGCTGCTATCCTTGACTATCCTGACCAGCCACCAGTAGCTGTTGCTATCATCCAGTAAAACCATGGTATCACCCTTGGTTGCATTGGCCTGGCCCTCGACGGTAGCGACAAACGTGTGAAGCGCGTAGACGAATTCGAAATCAATGTCCTCTGATTCTTGTAAGCAATGAGCCGGGCAACTGGATGCAATGAGGCGAGGATCGTAAGGGAGGGAGAGGTCAGAATCATCTTCTTCAGAGGACCCTTCGTAGGGTATCATGGGTGGAATATCCGGGTCGTAGTCGGCTTCGTAATAGTAATCATTGTCGTCGTACTCGAAATTAACGTCCGGGTCGATTGCGGTGCCTTCCATCATCTGCATATCCTGTGCATTCCAGGCTTCCACCAGAATCGTATTCTCGTCCACCAAAGGCTCCTATCCCTCGGTTTCAGAGTCGCCCAGCCTATTTTGCAAGGCCAGCAGCTCCTCGTACTCCTCGATTCCATCAGAATCACCAAATCCTTGAGCCAAAAAAAAAGAGTCGTCATTGTCATCATTGTCGTCGTTGGCGTCTTCGTCGAAATCGTCGGCGCATTCGTCTTGATCGCAATCGCTATACTCACCAAGAAGAAGATGATGCTGGTGTAAGGATCTAACCTGCTCGGGGAAACAAGTGTCTACTGTGCTGGGTCTCTGGCATGGAGGTGGCAAACAAATCGAATGGGTCCTGGGGATGGATGATAGGGAAGACACGCGCCGTGGCCAAGCCGCGGGGGTGACTACAGGGCTGCACGCACCATCTTCAATTGAGGGTGAACTGGAGATTCTATCCATCATGTCATCGTCCATGTCGTCATCATCCTCCTCGAGATCATCCTCGGTCGACGAGGAGACGCCACCGTTTTGCGCAACAGCCAGCGAATCCTGCTGCTGCCGATAGACGTCCATTGCAAAGTCGTCGTTGGTGTTGGCCCACGGGCTTCGAGATTCCTCCTCGGCGGTCTCGTGGGCGATTTCCCTCAGCGTTTCTGCCTGGTGGGGAGCAAAAGGCGACGGGTTGGAGTTGGAGTTGGGGCCGGCGCTGTCGGATGATCGAGGGGTGAAGTGTTCTTGAGCAGAAGGAGCGTGATGATCTTGCAAATCTATCGTGTCTATGATGTCGCGCCAAAAGGGAACGGCGAAGCCACCCAGCGCCGGTTAGTGGGAAAAAATAATGGTTTGATTTTGCCGCCGCAATCTGATGCTCACGTGCGTCGAGTGTCGCAGGTTCTCAGAAAAAGAAAAGAAAAAAGAAAGAAAGGAATAGAGGGCCAATAGTCTCTTGCCAACGAGAGCTGTGTATGTATGTCTGTGTACGGAAAGTGTTGTTTCTGAATTACAGCAGCAGAAGCACGCATCAACGGCTCGTAAGGACAGACCAGGAGGTGGCCGGGGAGGAAAGGAAAGAAAGTGAAGTGAAGTAAAAGAAGCAAGCAAAGCCAACCAAGGTGGCGCGGGAAAGCCCAAATGGTCCAACGAAGCCAAGCCGTTGCAACTCCACGATGGCAAAGACAGACAGAGGGATAGTTGAGAGGAAGGGGGGAGAAAGAGAAGAAGAAAAAAGGACGGCCTGCAATAGGTGTGGATGGCCTGACAGACAGACTGCTGCAACCCCCTGGCTTGTCTGGCTGGGGTTGTCGCAGCTGCGCGCGATAGCCTGTCGCAGTGCGCAAGGCCCCAGGTCTGCCCACCCTGCTTTATTAGGCCTTCACAGCAGCCGTGGACCTCTTCTGGCGAGGTATTCCAACGGGGGGTTGGTGCTCAGCACACATTGTCCGCGATGGGCAGCACGCACAGGCAGGCACAGGCACAAAGCACACACACCCACTGGACATACCCGTGCAACCCGTTGGACTGCCTGCATTCGCTGAGCAGGGACCCCCCAAAAGCAGCGCAGCCCGCCACCACGATGACCAACCACAACTTGCACCACTGAGCGCAAAATGTGCAGGGCGGGCGGGCCGTTCTGGGCGAGTCGGACTTTTAACCACTCCAATGTTTGATCCAATCTGGGAGACGAAACAATTGGAGACAAGCCAGGGGGGAGGGATTGAGGTGGTGGTGGAAGGGGAGGGAGGTTGGATAACGATGTGCGTGCTGCTCTTTGCAAGGACCAACGAAATAGTATAGTAGAGATGAGATGCTAAAGGGCTAGGACATGGGAATTGAACTCACCCGCTCTGACAATAAATGGCCTGGTCATCGTGAAGAAGATTGCTGAACTGAGGCGATCAGATGGTCGTGTGCGTTCCTAACCCTCTAAATACAAGAAAGACGATGATGATGACAATCGAAGGGGTGTATTCTCTTCACAGCATCATCTTCAATTGCGCTTTCAGCTATAGGTAAAACTTGCCGTCGAGAGACCGAGAGAAAGAGACGTTAATTTACCTCGTCGTAGTCGTAGTCGTCCTTGTCGTCGTGTGTGTCGCGTCTTTTGGCATCAATTAATCCTTCAGTGAAACCAAAAAAAAGTTGATAGGAAATAGGCGTGAAATCGATCAGCAGGATTTTTGGAGGGGTAGGCAAGTAAATTTTGGGGGGAGAAGGAGGGAAGGGAGGGGGGGGGGAGGCTGGTGGCTTCTTTTCCCGAGGTTGAAGTGAGGAGGACAAACACCATAGATGATGGGTTGATGATGATGATGCAGGCAGATGATGATGGGATGATCCGTGAAATGGAGTCAGGTCCAAAGTCCAGCAGGTGGCGTAAATTGAGAGAGAGAGAGAGAGGAAAAGACGTCCTTTTGCCAACCCCCCTCCTCGCTCTATTAGTCTGAGACACCGAAGGAAATCGTTGCATACACAAGCAGTAAAATTAGGATTTTTAACGGTTTTAGGCTGCTTCAAAGGACACGGTGGATCGTGCGCCTAACTTCTTTTTTTTTATTTCGTGGTGCAGGTAGTGCTGGTGGTGGTGGCTAGACCTAACGGATTCGAGTCAAGAGGCGTCACAAGCATGGGGGGGTGGGTGTCTAAGCGTGAGTTGAGGCTGTCGCCAAACGTTGGAAAAATTGGCAAAGTAATAGGGGGGGGGGGTTCGTTCAGGATTCATATGTACTAAAAACAGGTAAAAGACTCGAAAGAATCCTTCTTCCAACATATGGATTGCGAGGCTGTCAGTTCCTTCTTTCATCATTCATATTCATTCTCACTGCCCTTCATCAGACAACGCACCGACTGATTCGTCAACAAATAAGTAACCATCTCTTCCGTCCCAATCATTATCATCACCATCGCGATCGTCGTCATTGTCGTCATCGAATAAAGTGGCCAGAGAATGAACACCTGTTTCAAAGAAGCACCCAAAAAAAACAAGGCTCACTAGCATACCTGACGTCGCTTCTCCAAGTGTCCCCCCAAACCTCCACCATTGATCTAGAAATCAGTTGTCCGTAAATATACAGGTATGCGTTGAAACCTGCAAATGCATCCACATATATGCACACACTTTGCCTTTCTCATTTTTCACATTTCTTTCCAATCATCCATCGTGACACGCTTCCTCTTCCTTTCACGTCAGCCAGCCCAATTATTGCTAGTAGTAACTCCAAGGCGTAGCGGCGCGTGGCTGGTGGCACCATCCTGCTTAGTAGGCGCACTCGCAAGGATAGCAATCAACCGCCACCAAAAGTAATTTAATTCTTCCTTGTCAGCCCGTTGATGTGTCGCAATTTAGAAGCCATGTAATAAACACATTCTATCCGCGTCAAACATGTCATATACATGACATGTAAACTGGTGGTGGGATGACATGCAAATCCCACTCTCGCGTTCCAGCACAAGGCTGAAACGCACCACTTCTCGCGTTCTAGGTATTCCCAGCGTCAACTTATCCCCTGCACACGCGCTCAGTATGAACCAATCTACGCGCTGTCGTTATGGGGGACGAGTTAAAAAACTATATATATATTCATATCTACTCCCTAACTTAATTTCCTCCTCCTTCTTCATCATCATCACAGCTATTCCTACCCAGTTCCTTTCGATCTCATCTATAGAGGTGATGCAATTAATAGTTGAACTTGAGTCAAATGTGTCACGTGCCGCCACACTCCTTGCTTGCCTCCCTAGTAATATGGGTTTCACATGGCCCGTCCCGCAACCCCTTCCGCAACGGTTGTGCACATTTAACCTGTCAAACGAAACTGAAATGCTGGTCAAGGGTATGAAAAGTGCAATCATTGCCATTATTAAATCTATCAAATATCCCATGGTTAAACCTTCATTCGTCCAGACCTCTTTTAGTTTTCCTTCTCCATTTCGCATCCTTTCCCGTTCAAAACAACCTTGATGTCACTTCTAAGTCATTTTTTGTTCCTAGACTCATTAGGAATCCCAGAATCCCAGAATCCCTCTAACAAATGCATAATTAAACCATCGTGCAAAATACCATCATGCAGGTTAAAAAACACGCTAATAAAGCCAATATCAAATAATGCTCCTCACTAAATTTCTCCAGGTTCAGCTCTACTGCCCGCTGACAGACATCCGTCGGACTTGTTCGGTGCCACCACCAGGAGTGTCTGTGCCGGCGATTTTAGCCATCTTCTTGGACATGCTATTAAAAGTGTTAGCGTCTTGGATTAATTTGTGTCATTGGGAGGTACACTTACAAGTCAAAGAAGGCAAACTGGCTGGGCTCGCTGCCAAACTCGTAGACAAATCGACTGGCCAGGTAACTTCCAAAAATAGCTCTCAGGTAGCTATCGGGAACGCGGGAGATGACGGTTTCCAGGCCAATCTTCTCAAGCAACAGCTGGGGCAGAGCATCCTTCAGCACGGCCTTACGAATTTTATCGTTTTCCCAGAGGTCAGAGTGCTGCAGCTTCTCGTCTAGATCAGTAATGGCGACTGAGAGCTTGTCAGACAGGATAGAGCGGGGGATACCCGTCTGTTCGTGTTCGCGCCAGATGGCCTCAAACTCGAGACGAGCATTCTCCTGGATCTTAGCCTGTACCTGACGAACGTAGTCGTTGTAGAACTGGGGAGCTTGGCCAGTCTTGTGGTCAACACACATGTTATCAACAAAGCCTTCGTCATCAAAGGACAGGGAAGCAAGCACTTCAAGAGAAGAAGAGGTAACACCACCCTTGTTGGCCGAGGCATCCTTGTACAGAATACAGCCAGCAGCTTCGAGGCGTAGCTTGGCATCCTGAGTAATGAACAGGTTGGCTCCTTCGACAATGTATGGGATAATTGCCTTACCATCTTTGATAAGTCTGTTGACAGAAATGAGGTCAATAGACTCAGGACGGCCGCCACAAGGTACGAAAGCATCGGTCATGTCAGACTCCCGTAGGTGGTACGTATTGCGGAATGAAGTACCGTTGTTGACCACCTCGCCGCTGGGGAGTGTCACGTTGTTGTCCTCGCAGAGCACACGATATCCGTCTTTGGACAATTTGGACGCATCATACTCGTTGATCATGGCACGCTTCTTTGCCAGCCGAACAAGCTCATCTCGGTCTAGGCCGTTGGGATCAGCGAGCACACCTGAGCCATCGACAATCGCGGTATACTTCTCGTTACCGAGAAGGATTTCATTGCTACCGAGATCTCCATCGGGTCCGCCTGTCTGCATCTTCCTGACTTGAGTTTGGTCTAGGTCAAGCTTGCGGTAGATGCCCTTGACATACTCGCGGACGGACAGAGTGGTCATGCCGTACTTGTCGTGTGGAATACCACCCAGCTTCTGGGACTTTCCAGTGAAGAAAGACTTCCACCAAGGAGCGCCACGGGCTCTCGCATGCTCAGTAGCCCAGTTGACGAGATCAGCGGTGTTTTCGTCAGGGCCCATGAACAGAATCTCCTCTTTGCCGTACAGGTCGACAATGGGGTTCTTGATTCCAGGGGTCTCGGCCGGGAGGAGAAGATCCAAGATACTATCAATGTACTTCTCAAAAGCCTCGGTGGCTTTGTCCTGTTGTTTGGGGTCCAAAAGAATGACACCCTTGGATCCACCTTCGGGGATATCCTTGTTCTTGCGTTGCTGAGTGCTGGCAAGACCGTAGTTCTCATCAAAGAGGTTACGGGCGTTGATTGCGTAGGATTCTTTGCTGCGAGACTTGACAATACGAATACCGCCACGAGAAATATCTCGGAAACGAAGGTGGAAGCCTCGGGACTCAGCACCAATGACAAGGAACATGCCGTAGAGAGGCTTGGGATACTCAGCCTCCGGCAAGAATGAGGGGTCGAGGCGGAAGCTGAGAGCAACCTTGGTTGGCGTGAAGTAGTTTGTCTTGAGAATGGCATTGTTGAATACTCTAAATGCAGTCATGACCATCTCGTCGTGTTCGTTGGCAACCGTCTTGGAAATTGTCTCACGAAGCTTCTCATCTGAAAGCACCTCGACAGCAGGGGTGGGGGCGATGACGTCCTCCTGTGACACTCCGAGGTGGACATTGGCAAAAGCAGCATACAGCGATCGAACGAGGCCTGGGTAGGACTGGATGATCTCTAGGATGTAGTCGGGTGTGAAAGTCTCGGTACGTAGACGTCTCTTAAGCTTGGAAAGCAAGGCTGCTTGGGAATCCTGCTTAGAATCCAGAATTTGTATCAGAGACGCATATTCAGGACCCAGTCGGTTGAGGAAATGTTGGACAAAGACCCAGGCACTGTGGGCATAGACAGACTCCTGGATGCTCAGCTCGCCTGTAGCAAAGAGGTGGTGGAACTTGTTCTGGGGGAGACAGTAGAGGAGCGAAATCTCCTTGGTAATTTGATGAATAGATGTATCGATAGAGGGGAAATAGCCCTCCAAGTTCTGTGCCGGGCGAAGATAGACACTCATGATGGTGATACCGTTTGAGAACTGCTCCACGTACTTTCTGGAGCTAGTGACTCCATAATAGTGGTACAGGTCACTGAGGGTAGAGAAGATGCCTCGGGCTGTACGGGTGCGGAAAGCAACAACGAGACGCTTCTCGGCCGAGTTCTCGATGTCGAAGACTTCAATGACAGGACCGGCACGATTTACAGCAAGCTCAATAATCTCCTGGTAGATCTGCTTGGTATTGGCGGTGGCCTTCTGCCAGAAACCAACATCGGAGATGACTTCGATTCTCGTCTCCTTGGGGTCAGTTGTTTCAGGGCTTTGCTTGAAGTGGCACTGATAGACGAAGTAGCAACGAAGAGAGGCCTTAGAGTTGGGGCTGGCGCCGATAACAGCCGGCGACCGGAAAGTCTCCACACGGTACTTGCTCTTCCCCTGGTGATCCAAGTACTTGCCCTCGATGCGCGACTCATACCTGGGTCCGCCAACGTGGGCCTTTCCAGGCTCACTTGTGTCGATGTAAATGGCGTGGTCATTTGACTCCATGTCCAAGCGGATTTCCTCCTGCTTATCCTCTCTGGAGTGTGCGGCCACCTTGGCCGCAAAAAGGGAAGTAATTTGGTTGGCAATCACATCAGGAGTCTCGATGTGGAAGTAAACATCGTCAATGCCCAGCTGTTCGTAGAACCAAGTGATTTGCTGGTCAATGAGGGATTCGGGGATCCATCCAGCCTGTGAGATGATGGCCTTGACAGCCTTTATCTGCTCCGTCTTTCCCTCGAATTGGGGGGCAACGTAACCCACAGTGGCAGAACGCAGAACCCGGTGTCCATTTCTGAGATGGAGAGGTAGGGGAGGAACGCTGACATGCGTGGGCTGCGGTGAAGGACCACGACTTGAATCTGAATCCTGAGTCTGGATCTGAGCCAATGACTTTAACTTAAGAGCATTTGTTGAGGCCATTGCGGATGTGATATCCTCGAGGGGATCTTTGTACTCGGGGAATCTATCCAGAGCAGATAGGTTAGTTGTGTCGATTGCAAGAGCCATGATGAAAAATACGACGGGAAAACGAAAACGCCAAACAGATGAATGAGCAAAAGAAGAGAGACTGCAGAGGGTTGATACAGGATACGAGAAAAGGAGGGAAACCGGCCAAATATAAAAGGGCTTATGGCCAAGCTGTAGACGGAAGTCGACCAAAAGATAAGGCCGTGGCGCTAATCTTCAGTGTTTGAGGAATATCTCCCATATCGGCCAGCCAGACATGATGACTCCATGACTCAGAAAGGGTTGGGGAATGGCCGCATGTCGAAAGCGAGATGAGACTTGTTGTCCCAGGCACGGTAAACATGGGATTTGATGGCAACGCCACACTCGTGGTGTTGACACGCCGAAACGCTGTGGAATGCGGTTTACGGTGTCGGTGGAGGGGGTGAAGCTAGCGTGCCCGGCCAAAAAACAGGTTGCCAAACAGCAATACGGTGAAGGTAAGATGACCTTCACCGCTGCCAGCCGCGGCTTGGACATTGGTTTTCACGATATCACGCCCCAGCTTACACGACATTTCGGCTGGCTAGTGAAGACGGAAACGGCGGATAACTTGGGCTTGGCCGTGGAACCACCACAAAAACACTTCAATGGCCACGTACCTAGATTATTGGGGAGATACTATGATCTCTAGGGAATAATGGGGGAAAATCTGTGATTTCAACATGTTAGAAAATATTTTGCGTGAGATTTGTCTGTTTGATTTCTGGATTTCATCTAAAAGACAACTGTCGATCTGTACATACCCAGTCAAGCTGCAGGCCCAAAACTTTTTGGCGGGGCTGAAAGTCAAGGCCGGATAGAGTTCCTCTGATAGCAAAATGGCAAAGATAAGGGATCCCCAATGCGGCGAGAATGGAGCTTCGTATCTCTCCTGGCGCAGCTATCGAGGCAGTGCGTGAAAAGGAGAAAGATAAGGAAGAAGAAAGCCGGGGGCGGTCTTATTCTTAGCAACGCGGCAAGGAGGGCTTCAAAAGGAATTTCTAGTGTTGAAGAGGCCAAGCAAAGCCAAATCTGACTGTGTTTGTTAGTCAGTAAAGAAACCTTCTCAACACTTGTTGCGCCATCAATTCTCACAGCCAGCAGAGCCAGACATGGAAAAGCCAAACCAAGCAGATCCAGGGGCAAAGCTGCCGCGCGGAAAGGGAAGAGAACGTCGGCAACCCGCCACCCGCTGTGCCGGATTACCGCTGTTGTCCTACTTACCAATTGGTGCTTATTTTTTTTGTTTCTTATTTTCCCCTTTGAAGTATGACAAAGAGATAAGCGGGAAGCACAACGTAAGGCAACCGTCTTTGTATGTAGAGGACGTGAGGGTGGAGGTTCAAGGTGACGAGAGACAAGCGTCTTAGACGGCGCGCGGCAAAGAGGTAGGATAAGGGTGAAGGAAGTTGATGAGGAATTGGGATTTTAGTAGACCCAATTGAGAATCAACAAATAGAGGGCAGTGATGATACAGACAGAGTCAATCGGCAGGGCAATCGAGGACAAGACGCAACGGCGGTGCTGGCCTTAAGTACCCCCGGCCGAATTGAGTCGATTCGAGCCATCTGGTCGCCTTTCGCCATTCTCCAACAAAGTGCCGTCGTCACTTGGGCTCAGAGGCGGTACTGGTGACCTCCCAAGCTCCCTCGCCGCCCCTCCCCCGGTGGGCCAAGAGGCCCAGAACTGGAGCCCCTGGCGTTGGACAAGTTTTTTTGGGGCCAGAAAAACACGGCCGCTACGTACAGGTACCAGCAATGCCTCCGGGACTCTGTGCTTTGCGGCTGTACTAGAGGCCATCGTGTTCGTACAGTGCTAGAAAACTATCGACTTGTTCTTGTGGCCCGGACGGTGACAGCACAGCCTAAATTTTTTTTTTTACTAAACATACTCCGTGCCGAGTTGCCTCCCAGGAGGTAGGTGTCTATTTTCCAGGGGGGTTCGGCCGCTAAACAGCGTCACGTTGTCCGCCCAACTTCCGCGCTGGGTGCCCAGAGTGGCCAAAAAAACTCCTATTAATGCCCTTTTTGCCAGGCTATTGGTATGTGGTCAGATGACCTCTGTCTTGCTCATTTCAAGACAAGCGAACTCGGAACGCAACGTTTAGACGAAGAAATAGCACTACTACCTAGGTAATCTGCCGAGGGAGATACGTACCTCCCTTCCAATGCACCGACATTGCAAATCCGGCATAATTGTCGGGCACAGTATGGTTCCTGCTGTATACGCACCATGGCCCAGAGATGGCAAGAGAGAAGGGCAAGATGGGCAATTCGCGGCATCGATCGTGATGATGACCTCACTCGACCTGCATATCGTTACCAGTGTATTACCAAATAGCAACAAGCCGCTAGACTGCAACGGGCAGTATGCATGGTCCGGGCGTCTGGTTCCTGAACTCTTTCAGCAATCAGGAACCACCACGGTGCTGCAGGTAGGCGCAGGCAAATGGCATTGCGGCAACTCCAAACCTGCGAGCCTGCCTGCCTTGCTGCCCCTCAAGGTCCCATGCGGAGTACCGGCTGACACAGTTTTCGCTACGTACCTAAGGTACCTAACCTACCTGTGCTGCTGAGCACCTCCTCCAGCGGCGGCTATTCAAGGCTCTCTGAAGGGTTTGCAGCAAACAATTTCCCACCAGGCTGGCCGCTCTTCTGCCAGCTTCCCCAGACTTCGTTCGCCTTTCCCTCTCATCCACTCAAAGAAGCCGCAAGGAATCCACGAGGGCCCTTTTGCAGTGAAGCTAATCCGCATATGTCCACCGTTTCCTCCTCGATGTGGCCGCGTCTATCCTGCGAGTCATCACCAGACAGACTCCTCGCCCAGACGAGGGCGGTGCCGCACTGTTACTGCACCACGCGTGCGTGTTTCTGTTGCACAAACTGCAGCAACTGATCCATCTTCCTCATCCCTTGTTTCGCATACATGTCTTTCTTTTTTCCCCTCTCTCTACTGCACTGTCTTTCCGCCTTGCATTCATTGCATGCCATATACCTGCCGCCGCTCATCAAACCGGGCCAACCTTCATGATACCGCATTGATCCACTGCCCTTGCTGCTGCTTCCTGCAAAGTCGCATAGATCGACTCCAGTTGCAAATTCTTGTGTAATGTGATGCCATGCTGACGTGCGACAAACTCGACGATTGACAAGATTTCTAGTCTCGGAGACTGGATCCGCTTAACCGGTTCCCGAAGAAACTGTTACTCTAGCAGCCCGATTATCTTAGTGGATAGCTGTTCCCTTGGCGTACAGGATCGACGACGACTGCGTGTGTAAGTGAGGGAGCTTCTAGTCTCGGCATAATTACTGCTACTATGACTTGCTTCTCTTTTTGTTGCACTCACCAAAGTATTACCACAATAGTCCAAGCCTACGAAAAATCAGATGTCTAGTCTCAACCCAATTCCCCCCTCTGTTGGGTGCACAAACACTCTGTGGCAATGAGGCGGTAAACAAAACAAAATCAGCACTCTATTGACAAGGTTTCTATGGCACAATAGGTAAACGTTTTCAAGGGTCTCAATCGACGAGTTTGGATAATCGAAATTCATCACTTGTTAGACAAAGAAAAAAGGAGCAGCTGACAAGCGCCGCCTCCACAATGCAGATAGATACCCTAGTGGAATGGGATTTCTTTTTTTTAACACGTCGCAAGTGGTCGTTTCCCATACCGCTTCTTTGAAAGCGCAGTTATCTCTCCGTGCGAATCATTGTAAGAGCATGCACATCGTGACAATCCCTGTCAGGTCAGTATGCAAAAGGTAATAGCAGCGTGTCGGAGCTCCTTGCTATACGACGGCTCAATGCTGCAGACTTCATAACAGTGAGTGCGGCTATCAACTCCGGTTGCTCACTTTGAAAATTCAAGCTCGTTTCCCGTCGAAGGGAACAGGAGACAAGACCTAGCAGTTACGTATTCCCCAATAAGATACTATTCTCTAGAGCAACCTATTATCGTCTTAGCCACAAGGCATGTCAACAGGGCTGAACATCGTCCAATCTGCCGCCAGCACCAGATTGCGTAGCTCATGCTTCCCTTGCCATCACCTTATTGAAAACTTTGCTCTCACCCACTTGTACGTAATCTCACGTTCATCTGCATCTCTCTGCCAGCCATTGCTACAATGAAAATTTATCAAAATCCTGCAGTGCTATAACAGTGCTTGGCAATTACGACGAAAGGCAAAATCCACTAATGCGGTTGAAAATTTTCTGGGGGGTAATCGACAGCCAAACACGATGAAAGGAAAACGCCCCAGGCACATATTACTCGGTTCGGGATGGGAGACCCCACAGCCGGTCCCCGTCGGAGGAGGGGCGGCCTCATCGGCTGACCCCACCAGAAAGGCAGCCCCGAGGGCCGGGTGGCCGACGGTTGGATTTCCATTACCCCCAGGTTTCTCATCTGGTGGTTTCTATTACCCCCGTTTTACCTGATGGACTCCAATGGCCGTCCAGTCGAGATGGCATGCGTTGGGAGTGAAAACTTTGATGATTGGATGATTGCTACTGGTTGACCAGACGATCTTCTGCCCAAGCATCCATTGTGTCAAATACCATACCTTGGTGCTCCAGGTGAGGTTTGTATTGTCACATTTCTGCAGAAACATCAGCTTCACTGATCATTCCCCATCTTCGCGGCCAACAAATTTCATCGGTGCTGGCCACGGGACAATTTCTGTTTAGGTATTGTCATCCTTCATCTGCAGGGACAAGGCCATGTGTTGTGTACATGGTTTACGTCTCAGCAAAAGAGCTTTTATTAAAAAGTAATCCCTTAAGATTCATCATACGCGCGTCCGAGCTCTTCTCAATCCACCTTGAAGAGAGCAGCCTTCTCCGGGGAAGAGAGAACGGCGTCAGGGCGTCTTGGCTGCACATCCTGGGCTGGGGAGACGCAAGGAGCCGCCTGGCTTTGGAAACAATCCAGAAGAAAATGTCTGGGTCCGATCCTAATATCCCACAAGTCTAACGGGAATGAAGACCTTGGCGATGGCGCCGTGGCCACTTCTTAGCAAATCGTGCTCCTACACCCCGCTTCATCCGCCCAGCGTTTCCCCAACAGATGGATGACAGCCTGCAAGCCCCAAATTGGCGTGTGGCTCGGCAGGGGACCCAGTCAAGTGTCGGCACTGTACCATCACGAGGACGGCAGAAAAAAAAACCAATGCTTCAGATCGAGTATTACTTCCGCTTGGCGAGTCACGATGGTCATGCAAAGACCTCTTGCCCCCTAATGTTCCTTGCACTCCGTAAAACCATGGCCAATTTTACGTACAACCCAGGAGCACCTCATCTCATCCCTGAGCACGCCACAACACGACGGCCTCACTAAGCCAACAGTTGTCGCAACGCAAAGTTTTTCGATAATAGGCGAATACGTGGCTGGTACGAACTCTGTTGCGGCGGCGGCATTGTCACTATTTTTATCAGAGTGGGGCTGGTTTGTTGCTGGTTTGGCTGGGTCTGGTCTGGCTGAAAGCACCGCGACATTTGGATCTGGCAAACACAGCAAGTTTCACCATACTGGTAACCAAGGCTGGAGAGAGCGGGAATGAGCAACCGCTCGCACCTTGCCTACGGCATGTTCGGTCCGTTCGCCGGTGGCGGTCTCTCCTTCTCTCTCTCTCTCCCTTGTCTGCCGGGTCACAATACGATTTTCTGGGGAAGTGCAGCTCCATACAGACATGTCTCACCGATGCGATTCCGGAAAGCTCACAGGTTGGTTCGAACTAATGAAGCTACTAATGGCCTAGTCGGCAATTATATTTGTTTGGTAAGCGATTGCCAATTCAGCTCTTACCCCTTTATTATTTGTTTCTGAATGCTTGAACTTGGGTCACAAGACCTCGGTCAGCTTCCCCTAGCTTTCGGCATTATGGATTAGTCAAATGATTTTTTGCCGGAGATGGACAGTAGGATCAAGCTTGGGGGCTCGGCAGCTAGGCTGATCATGTAGTCATCTCAGACTCACTAGAACTCCAAGCATGAAGAGCTTCCTTGGTAGTTACTTAGAGCATTTGGTCTGGATTTCAAGACACGCACCTAGTGAATTGACTCACGCTAAAAGCGGCGGTGTACACATTACATGAACACGTGTGATTGCGAAAGACACCGTTCTTCTTATTGTTCTCGTCATTCAATCCCTCCCTGCCTATGCCTATAGTGCAAATGGTGAGGTTATCTACTCTCCAAAGTTTAAACGTAGGGGTACGCCTTGTTTGCCACTATTTGCTACTATGCTGTTTGGATGCAGGGTAAGTAAGCCAGTTCCTCGGCGCCTCCATAAGCTCTTTTATGGTCTGAAGGTTGGAGAGTCATTAGAGCCACAAGGGAGGGCTTTTGAAATTATCCACTTCGGCTACATTTCAATTTAGTATCAAACAAAAATATGGCCGTCCAGCCAATGGATTTCATTTGTACCTACGTTGCCAATATGCCTTGGAGATATTCTGAGAGGTCCCTCGATATTACAGAAATACAACGAAACCATCACAATTCAGACAACAACATATTTCAATTCAAGAAAAATCCCCGCAATAATTTCTGAAAGTACATTTTATAGAATTAAATTAAGATGTCAACTTCATCTGACAAAATGCTTAGAACCGGCCTTGATCAATCTCAACATTGATTACCTGCCGTCTCTATGGCACAGAGTGCCACAATTCGAGCACGTGACACCTGCGATTTCTTCGGCTAAAACCAACGTCAGCGGGACGGGGGACCGACTTTGTGAGCAGGTCAAAAATTTTGACGACAGAATCGTGACGCAGCATCCCACCAGACCTCATCACCGGGCCCTTAACATCTTGTAGCTCGTCACGACCGACCTGCTGAAACTGCCATCAGCGGTTTTTTTCCCATAAGCAAGCTCTTTGAGTACTCTTTGATATTTCGCGCAGAAGGCGACCGCATCACTGCTCGATATTCCCTATTTCGGCCTATCGGTTTGCGCCTCAGGCTTGGAGAGCTCGTTCCGGTATTGACAGAGCTTGATTAATCCTCTAAAGCCCCGAAAACCATCACATCTATATAGCCATTCAAAATGGTTACCCTGACCGAGGTCGAAGATGAGCACTTCCAAGGCAACCAGCCTGGACCTGATGTAGACGAGGAGGACTTCACTGATACTGGTATATACTTTTGCTTATTCCTTAACATGAGGACGATGCTAATTACGCTATTGCAGATTCTGAAATCTCAAACGAATCCGAATTCGACCCCTCAGATGAGACCCTCGCTGAACGGCTATATGCCCTCCGCGACATAATCCCCCCCACAACACGAGGTTGGGTCTCCAGCAAGGTCAACGCCGTCACTAGCACCGCCTGGGGTGTCCTCTCCTTCGGAGGCAAGGGTGCTTGGGTTATCACTACGACAGCCCTCTTCTTCGGCGTACCGTTTGCGCTCTCCGTGGCTGAGGACCAGCAGCTTACTGCCATGGAGCAGGAGTTCAACATGCGGCAAACGGGCAGCGAGTTGCTTACCGCGGGGCAGGAGGGAAGCACAGCTGATCAGGTCGGCGCGGCTCTGGGCGGTGATAGCCTGGCTAAGCCGGCGCTGTGAAGTGAGAGAGAGGTATAAAAATGATGCAACGTGTGGCATGAGCAGTTTTTGCCGGATATAATGACCAATATTTTATCATGAGGATGACGGCCGCCGCTCTGAAAACAAGGACAAAAAAAAATGATGGATCGGGGGTCAGATGGACATGATTCCTGATTCGTGTACAACAACCAAATGAGAAGAGATATGGCCTGGCATGTCTCGGCCACATAACATCTATGTCTTGCAGCCTTATTCAGTTGAAGACGTTGGCTCGCTAGACCTAGGGGGTGCATGATAGGGGTATAAAAAGGGAATTATTTAGGCGGAGATTTTTGTACTTTGGTTTCACGATCTCAACTCCTGGAACGGGTGTATTCACTTGTATTTTGCCACGGCTAGATTTTTTTTTCTATTTTCACGACCGTACAATGTGAAGATACCCATGAATTGCTTCCGTGTGTTGGGAGACACCGATGAGTCCATTTCTCCATTCACATCTAATAAAGTGAAAGAATAATGCGACGATCTAAATTGCTTGCTGCTAGATGTATTGAAATTATGATTGCCTAGAGCCAACAAATCCATAACTTTAGTTGTGGTCGAGACGTTCAAAGTAGCATTGGGATGCTCATCAGGCAGGCAAAAAGGGCAAGACTACAGACTGCGGGGCTTTCATCAACACCACCGCGAAAAACCACCTCCCCCTCGGTACATGTCCTATTAACACCGCTTGTGTTATCGGACGTATGTTTTCGAAGCAGCGATGGACTACATAGCTCTGCCTAAGATAGAGGTAAATTTCCCCGAGGTTCCCATCATTCCATTATTTTCCTCTTCAGCCAGTAATATTGATTGCCTTTCCGTTATGAACTCAATAGGTAGTAGTATCACTGACGTGTGTCTCATAATAGCTTCACGCTCATCTCACGGGGAGTATCTCGCGCCAAGCCCTCCACGATGTGTGGCTCATAAAGAAAGCAGCTGGGCAAACTGACCTGGAGGATCCGCTTGTTGTCATGCCAGAGAATAAACACGACTATAACCTCAAGACGTACTCCATTTCCCCTCACATCGTTAATACCCCCCTCTAAAAAAAATAACAAACAAAACACAGACTGATTAAGATGGGGGAGTGTGAATCCCCCTAACACAGCTTCTTCCCCCTATTCAGCAGCTACATCTATAACCTCCTCACGGACGAGACATCCATCCGCAGCACTACTACTCATGTTCTGCAGTCGTTCCTTGCAGATGGGGTTGTGTACCTCGAGCTGCGCACCACACCACGCGCAACGCCCGAGATATCCGCCCAGGAATACATTTCCATTCTGGTGTCTACAATCGAGGAGTTTGAGGCGTCGAACCCAGGGATGCACACACGGCTTATTCTCTCGATTGATAGGTGGCATAGCCTGGAGACTGTGTCGTCTATCCTCTCTATTGCACTCCCAACATCCACTGACGAGGAAGAGAACAAACAGCAGCAGAAGAGCAGCGCGAGGATCGTAGGCCTAGACCTCTGCGGCGACCCAACCGCCCGCCCCAACGGAGCAATCAACCTCTTCACCCCGCTCTTTGAAGAAGCCCACACCGCAGGACTAGGCATCACCGTGCATTTTGCAGAAGCGGAAGCCAGCGCCTCTAGAAGCGAGCTAGCTACCCTGCTAAGTTGGCAGCCGGGGAGGCTTGGCCACGTTATATGGGAGGATGAAGAGGCCAAGCGGGAGATTGCGCGGAGGGGACTCTGCTTGGAGCTGTGCTTGAGCTGTAATGTCCAGGCGGGGATGGTGAAAGGTGGGTTTGAGGGACATCATTTTGGGGAGTGGAGGGGAGTGGATGGCGTGAAGGTTTCGATTGCGGTGAGTTGTCTTCTTTGTCTTGGCTGAATGCTCTCTCTCCCCTTTTTCTTGAAAACCACGTTTCTATACCATTCCATTCCATTCATTCTATGCCCATGTCTTTGCAAACAAACTGAGCCGCAAGATACAGTACTTACCGCAACATAAGCTAACAAAGACTACCCTCCCCTATACCAGACCGACGACGTAGGCATCTTCGGAAGCCCCCTATCAAACGAATACCGCCTCGTAGCACAGCACTTCCACCTCGATAGGAGCAATATCTGCGCATTGGCCCGCGAGGCCATCGACCATATCTTTGGCGGGGAGGAAGAGAAGCAGAGACTACGGCAGATTATGTGGAACTGAAAAAAAAAAGGAAGTTGTACGGTTCGTTTGAGAAGAGTAAAGCGTTGTGAAAAAGACTCAGCTTGGATTCTTTATGGGGATAGAAAAAAATGGATAAACTCAGAAATATTATGGAAGAACGAGCGAGTGAAAGGTTTGGAGGCGTGTTAGATCTGAATCAGTACTTGAGTTTTGCGCTGTATGGCTTTAATTGTATTTATTACTTTTTTTTTTCGCAATTTTTTTTTTAAAATATAAACAATATAATATCTCATGACGCTATTTTCTTTGCCTCAGGCTAATATGCTAATAACAAGGAGGAAGCTAGGTGCGAACGAGAGGAGAGAAAGAGAGAGAGAGAGAGAAAGTTAAGCATGTAACCACTCCATTCATAGTCCCTTTTTCATTTTGAACTTCCGCGTAACCGCTGCTCTTTCTTTTGCATCACCTCCTGACTAGATAACCAACGCGAACCTCCGCCAGACTTCGTCACTTCATAGCGCATGTCGATCTCTTGCATCCTATAAACGCCTCCCCCGAAAACAAAAATGTTCGAGAATTTCCTATCTATTTTCATCACATCGTGGTTTTTTTTTTTGTGTTTTTAACAAGGCTTTTTTTGTTTTTTTGTTTAATAAGAAAACGAGAGTAGCATCGCTGTTAAGCACTGAGCAACGCTCAGTGCACATTCTGTGGCGGGGAGTCCAAGTCAACTCCCTCAACCATGTTCTTCTGGACTTGGCTCTCGCCAACCAAGTTACGGAAGAACTTGACGGCGTGCTCACTCTCGCCCTTGACCTTGACGGTCTCGTCTCGCTTCTTGTGAAGGTCCTTAACGCTGTGCTCGAGGCCTACGCGGAGGTTGTCGGCTGGCATGCGGAGAACGGTGCGAACGGATGAAGAGATGCGGGAGGCGTTGGAGTGAACGTAGTCGATTTCCGAGAGCTGCGCTGAAATCTTCTTGGAGAGGCGGTGGGGGAGAGAGTGGGGGATTTGCTGGAGGATATATGCACCAGCAGCAACGGCTAAGATGATAGAGTCAGCACATGTAGAGTTTACAAGATGTTAGGCATTACATACCGGCAATAACGATTCCAGGCAAAATCAGCTTGCGAAGGTTATCGTTGCCAATGATGCGTGTCGCAGCGATGGCATGGTCCATCCAGGTATTCATTCCCAGCATGCGGGGCACAAGAGCTCCCGCCACGGTGAGGGCCATGCCGGTGCCAGCATACTTCTCCTGGCTCTGGAGGAGAGTTGACCAGTCCACAAAATCAATCAGCTCAGTAGGCACATAGACCTGACGAGCCAAAGCATCCCTCTTCCGTCGGAACATGACAGATGGTCGGAAGTGGAGATTCTGGAACTCATCCCCGACATGAAGCAGACCCAGTTGCTTGATGGAATTGACGCCCTTGACGGTCTGACCTCTGGCATGATCCTCACAACTGGTGACGGCATCAGCAATGTGAGACAGGATAGCATCCTTGAGGTCGTCAGCATATTGGAAGGCGCCTAGCAAGCCTGGGTAAGGGATTTCGTAATTGGCGTTGCCCGCGTAAGTGATGGCTCCGTTCAACTGGGTGCGAGTGTGATCGTAGACATCTTTGCAGGTTTCTTCGATGTCGTATACCACTTGCTCGTCAACTTCTGTCCGGGCCTTCTTACTAGCTACAATCTGAGGGTCAAGTTCCTTGAGTTCCTGAGTGACGCGGTCAAACTCGGACTGAGCGACTTCTTGGTTGACCGTAGCCAGGGTCTTGACATCGTTAAGAATGTTGAGTAAGTATGTCCGCGCCGGAGCAAGCTTAGACCTTGCTCGCTTCTCCAAGACAAATCTCCGAAGAGATTGCTCTAGGTTCTCAAAGTCGCGGACCTTGTCCAAATCCTTACCCTTGCCGTCGTCACTAGGGTCATCTCCACCACCTCCGCCGCTTGCGCTCCCACTTCCACTGCCGGACCCTCCCGGTGGTGGTGACGCCATGGGGATCACATTGCTGGAAACGAAGTGAACAAGTTCAGATGCTTCCTTGTGGGTGCGGGGACTTAGCCCGGCAACTTGATCTAGAACCATTTTCTGGCATCGTTCCTTGTCCTTGATGAAGTCGTAACCATTCACGACGATGAAGATGTACGCCTTTTCTGCAGCTGCAGCCCAGATGAACTCCTTGGCAGACTGAGTGAAGTGGTTTGCAGCGGATACAACAAAGACGACGACATCAATCTCTTCCTGTCGAGCGAAAACAGCAGTTGTCTTGGTCGTGTCCGAGTTCAGGCCTGGGGCGTCGATCAAGGCAATGTCCACAACGCCATTGTTGAGCAGGGACTCATCAATTGTCCTGACATCCTTGACATAAACCTTGCATTGAGTGTACCTTTCATTGTCGATAACAATTTTTTCCAGTTCCTGCAGGGAAAACACATCGTAGGTTGATTCATCGTTCCGGCTGTAAATGATGTCCTTGTGGACAGCATGGACTTCCTCAATTCCAGCATTTTCCCGGGCATCCAGTACCTCACAGAAGATGGCAGTGCAAGGCTGTTGGTCCTCAGGCAGAATCTTTCGTCGAAGAAGAGCGTTGCAAAATGTTGACTTGCCAGCGTTTAAATCACCCGTAATCAGGACTTTGCTCGAAGTATCCTCAATGCGTTCCCGCAGCGAGATGAGATGCTTGATACTTGAACTAATCTTGCCATCAAGCAGTGATGCGATAGAGCCTTTCTCTAATGAGTGTACCAACTCGGCTTGATGCAAAGCGCCAAGTTTCAAATCCAGTTTCAAGATGGAGAACTCTTGGGCAATCTGAGGCGACACCAATCGAGGCTCGGCGGCAAGTCGGTTCTCGTTAGCTTGGCTAGACTCAGCCGACGCATCCTCGACGCTTGTCAAAGATCTCCTCAGCGTGGGCGGTGGCTGGTCTGCCATGGACGCCATATTCTCCAAGGTCGAGGAGTGCAAGATGCCAGGACGTGGGCCGGGACTGTTAGCAGACATCTTCTCTGTCCGTTGAACTGATGGATAGTGGGCAGGCCATGAGGTGTTAATCTGCTGCAGGTTCTGTAGCAGCTCTAACACCTTGTTGATCGAGCGTCCCAATGTGGCCCGCTGTGAATTGTACCACATCTGGTGAATGGCGCTGGATTGTGGCGATCGAGCTTGATGCATGGGCAAGTCCCACAACGCCGGTTCGTCTCCCATTATGCTGCCTCCGTAACCAGAATCGATATCCAACATGCTCTGCAGTCGTGCAGCGTGCTCGGAGGTTTGGCCACTGCCAACTGTCAGGTAGTTGGGCCGCGCCGCTCCTGGTGGGCCCGTCTCTGTCACTGCTCGGTCGGAATCCAGATCCTCGATGTCCTGGTCAGCGGGCGCCTTGCCCTTGTCGCTAAAATACTCTTGGCTCATAATAATGAAGTGCTGGGCGCGAGCATCATTATAGAGCTGTTGATTGAAGGGGCGATTTGCGATGATGTAAAGGTCAGGTAGGAGGAGGAGCAGGTGTGTCAGGCCTCGGGGCGAGATTTGTCAAGCAAAAAAAATGTAGGTGTTGCATGATGATGGAGCAAAATCGCTCCTCAGGCGGTCACGTTGGTGCACTGATTGGTGGAAGCGGCGGAAGATGCTCGGAAGACCCGTCTAATATCTTATCGTCTGGCAAGGCTGGGTAGAAAAGCGGGTCTAGTCTGGCAAAAGTACCTTTCTACCTCGCGTGGCTTGGCTGGTACTTACCCTGCTGGCACCACCTACGTAACGACGAGCAACCGCAAGAATGCCAGGGCTGGTTACGTAGGACGACAACGTCTTTGTTCTCCGCTAGGCAGACCTATTTTCGAACTTTCCTTGCTGACTCGCGGGAGTCCTCCAGCAATTGCCTCATCTCTCTCACCCTCTTCCCCTGCTGAAACCATTCCCGTGCGACTGGTGCCGTCGTCGGCCAAGCTGTCAAGATGAATGTGAGCGAAGCGATAGCCTCAGTCCCAACACTTTGGTAGTGACAGATCTAACTTTTCATTTTCAGATTCTAGAATGGGCCTTCGGCAAGCGCATGACACCGGCCGAGCGTCTGCGCAAGAACCAGCGCATGCTCGACAAAGCCATCCGCGAACTCGACCAGACCCGTGTCAAGTTGGAGAAGCAGGAGAAGACTCTGATACAGCAGATCAAGACGAGCGCTAAAAATGGACAAATGGGTGCTTGCAAGATTCAAGCCAAGGATCTTGTCCGTACGAGGCGGTATGTTGAAAAGTTCTACAGCATGCGCAGTCAGTTGCAGAAGATATCGTTGCGACTTCAGGTACGCATTCTCTCGCCTGTTCTTTTCTTTTCTTCTTCAACCTCTCAACTGACGGGGTTCCGATTTTTAGACCTATCGGACAAACGAGCAGATGATGCAGGCGATGAAGGGTGCTACAATGGCATTGGGAAGCATGAACAAGTCCATGAACCTCCCACAACTTCAGCGAATCGCCATGGAATTCGAGCGTGAAAACGACATCATGGAGCAGAGGCAAGAGATGATGGACGACGCCGTTGATGACGCCATGGATGTCGGTGTGGAGGAAGAAGGGGATGAGGTTGTTGAGCAGGTTCTGGAAGAGATTGGTGTAGACTTCAATCAAGCGGTAAGATTACCAGCCCATTTTGAACCATGGTCCGCTACCTGGGTTCTGACTGCGATTTACAGCTCGGCGAGACACCAACTGCGTTAGGTAATTCTGCGATTTCCGAGGGCAAAGTTGCACAGGCCGTCGGTGCGGGAACTACAGGAGGCGGCGGTGGCGGCAGTGACCCTGTGGATGACGATCTCCAAGCACGACTGGACAGCTTGCGGAAGTAATGGTTTATTTGGTGGACACCAAAATATACATGGCATGAGGCAGGAGAATTGCTTGCAGTTCAACGCATTCCAGAGGGTTGCTACGTAATGATGAAGGGAGACGTGAAATAGATGAGCGCAAGAAAAGTCAGCATGCGTGCGACCTCCGCCGGTCAAGATCGGGTGGCAGAAGACATATATTTTCGGTCCTGGACAAGGATTATGCCGCGTTTCACTGGTTTCTTTTCTTTAATTCAAACGTTGGGCGCAGAGGTGTTAGGCTATGTTTCGAAATATGAATGGAAGAACCTGAATGGAAATGAATGAAGCAACTTGATACTAGTATTGGGAACAGGTTCTTTCTTTTTTCCTTTCTTTTCTTTCTCTCTCTCTTATTTGCCATTTGCTCCCGTCATTAAGACGTTGCATTTCCCTTGCCGTCCCCGCTGCCTTGTTCATCAGCTATCATCTGATGCAAAGGGACATATGTTGTGTAATCTCACGAAAGTGTTTACTATGCGGCATTGAAATATTTGACAGATGGTATGAAGCTCTAGCAGATGTGAAGCTCTGGAAGCTGGGAAAACAGACTCTGAACTTGGGATCAGACACTCCCTCCGCCATCAGACCTGGGGCCTGAAGACACACCGTAGTATGCAGATAATGTAAAGAGTTTTCTTAGGGAGTTCAATGAGCCCGGCTATCATAGATTGTTGCCCTGGAGAAGGGATGGATTAAGATGATTGCTCAGTAGATCTACCAGGAGGGTCAGTGTTGCTGATTCTGAATCTCACGCGCTCGTGACTTGATCTTCGGATTAACATGGGGATTCAACTAACTGCTGGTGGAATGAGCTACTATTATTAGCCATAATCTTCCGGGTTATAAGGGTAAAGGGGCTAGAAAGGTGCAGATCTTCGGGTATTCACAATAGACAGTGTTCCACTAGCAGGATGAAGGGGTTATGTTTATTAACAGCAATCAAAACATCATCGAGCACGTTGAGGAAGCACAAGACGATCAAGCATGGCTGATGGTCTGCTTGTTGGTGTGTTTGCTCAAGAGCACAGCGATTCACAGACCGTCAACGAACGGCATGGTGAGCCGTGTTTCCCATTTCCTTTGCAAACGCCTGGTGGCAAGTAATTAGCCCGAGGTAATGCTTTTGATTGATGCTAGACATGCTGCTGCAGAAATCCCAACGCAAGGTCTGATGCTAGTTAGGCATGGGTTCGGTTTGGCATCTCGGAGTGAAGTGAAGGTTGCAGGTGGTGAATAAGGCGCGCGGAGTACGGAGTACAGGTGGTGGGATGGGACCCTGAAGCCTGGGGCGGGGGGGGCATTTAGCAGTCTCTATGGAGCCTGGAGGGCTATAGTTACGAAGGGCTCCAGCTTTCAAGTGGTGCTTCCCCACGATGCCCACTGGCGGGATCGAAGCTAGCGCATCAAATGTCTCCAGGGCTTGTGCTCGTTGGCTGCCCATAAACGCTTGCCGCAGCAGTGCTGACTTGTCCATGTCTATGTCCATGTCCATATGCACTGTAGGAGGCACCTTATTTTTTTTTTTGGTGTCTGCTGAGGGTACTGGCTGCTGGCCAGCTGGCTGATACCTCTTGGAGAACGAACCTAAGAGCATCACAGCAACATCAGTCTGTGTTCCTGCTGTCACCTTGACAGATTGGCCTACCTGTAACTATTATTTAGGTAGTAGTACGGAGTAGTTGTCTCTGAATCTATGCCCGCCCGGCAGTTGACACCTCTATTTTGCAACTCCTGGGATCGAACAGCCTGGTTGACATCCAGGCGTCTCACCCACCAAATTACCACCCCTTGCAGCGTCCTCGGATCCTCGAATCCTTGACTGCACCAACAGCAGCTCCAGTGTTATTGGAAGCTGGACCACAGCACAGCGCAGCAGCACGGCTTGACCGCGACCACGACACCTCCCACCCAACCAACTTCCCACCGTACTGTCCCTTGAAGGGGTCCATTCCATTCCTCTGTTGCTGAGAGCTTCTTCAACTTGTTCATTCTCACACCTCTTCACCGAATCCCACAGCAATGTGCCTGGTCTCCCGCCTAGACAGCTGTTGAGGTTCGTTTATTAGAGACGAACAACACTGCTGCTTGAACAGCCCGTGTTTTTTTTTTGGGTTGTTCTTTCAATTGCTCTTCGGTAAGTACCTAATGTACCTTTGTTAGTTTGTTTCCTATCACCAGAAGCCTGTTGCACCCAAGTATCGCCCCCAGTTGTGTTGCTGCTTATTTGCGTGTTTGCTGTGCACAACATCTCTCTCTATTCCCTTTTGCATTGAGTCACAAGTCGCAATCCCCCGTTTTCATCTTCCTACCTAGGTACTTATGAAACCTACATCTGGGGAGCGTTGCCTGGGGAAGTCCCACAATCCGCCGAGCAATCCGCCTGGAGGCTGAGCATCAATCCTGTCGGTGATTCACTACTTCCAGAGCTACCAGCTGAGCCTTTGCTGCGTTTTACCATGGATGTTTTCCCTTATTACCACACAGCGCCTCACCTGACCTTCGCCTTTTGCCGCCCAGGTTACCCATCCACAGGCGTGAGGCGCCGCTGACTGGGGCAAACTAAACCGCAGTGAGTGTGTGCTCCATGAAGAATTAACCTGGGGGCCAGCCAAGGTATCCATGGATCCGTACGGGCTCCCTTCAGGCTTCATCGCCTCCCCCGCTGTCCCGCTGCCGCCGTTGTTCCCCGCCGATGTCATTGCAGTGCCACCCCTCTCTAAGCACCAAAACTCTAAATACCAGCCTTTGACGTCCTCGAAGCTTTCCTTTGACAGCTAACATCTCTTGCCCAGAGACCTCGTCCGTCGACATCACCTCACTAATTGCTTACAGAGGTTCGCTCATCAGGCAGGACGCCCAACTACCCCAAGACTATCTGCCATCTATCTCCAATCAGCCAGCAGCGCGAACATTTGCGCTCGTGGAAATCGGACCCCTTCAATCTCTCGTCTCTGTGCCCGAAAGCCCCACGGCCACTTCCAGCAACACACGACCGTTTCGAAACGATCTGAGCTGCGATATCGATCCCTATCGATTCCAGTCAGCCTTAGATTGTCACCTCTCATCTACAAGTTCCCTTTTCACCCCACAAGCTGGCAGGCAAACCACGTCGCAGTCTCTCCTCTCACGGGGGAAGTCTGCTAAATAGAATGTTTGGCGGAGCTTCCAACTCGCCAGAGCCCAAACCTGACACCGATGAGAAATCTGAGGGCAAATCGCCCTCTCCCGAATCAAGTCCAGGCACAGCCGACGCCCTTCCCATCAAGAATTCGGATCAAGCGGCCAGCGGCGAGAAGCGCAGCGGCAATGGCAGTCCCCCGGCCCGACAAGAGACTACTGAGAAGAAGCGCAGGAGTAGCAGCGTGGGTAGCAAAGCCAGCAATCTGTTTGCCTCTGCTAAGAACACACTCAACTTCGCCCATGCCGCCCGCTCCAGCTCCGACGTGAGTGCGCAGACGCCTCTCCAGAAGCTGGGCAAGCAAGACCCCGCTCTAGTTGTGCCACAGGGCCAACACAACAACTCCGCTGGCGAGTCTGTTCCTGGGCCCAAATCCACATTCCGCGTTGGCGTTTGGGAGGATAGGAACAAGAAATGTCGCCGGACAATGGAAGATACACATGCCTTTCTATACAACTTTCTCGCTACCCCGGCCCCCGCAACAGACGGGACCTCCGGAAAGGATAGGTCCAGCAAGCAGGCCAAAGACAACGTCGATCAAGAAGCTGTAGAGTCCGACAATGGCTATTTTGCTATCTTTGACGGCCATGCAGGGACATTTGCTGCTGATTGGTGTGGCAAGAAGCTCCACATCATTCTCGAAGACATGATACGAAAACACCCTAATATGCCTATCCCAGAGCTCTTCGACATGACCTTCACAGCCGTCGATGCCCAACTAGAGAAGCTTCCGCTGAAAAACAGTGGCTGCACGGCTGCCATTGCTGTTCTCCGTTGGGAAGACCGCGTGCCGAACGATCGATCCATCACTGGATCCGTTGCCATCGCGCCGGCTGCTGCGAGCGTCGCAGCCAACAAGGCAGCCAAAGCCCAAGACTCAGACAAGGAAAAGGAGGCTCCATCAGAAGCCTCTCCGCCGACCCCAAGCGAGGCGGTGGCTGCAAAGCTGAAGAATGCATCCAGTAGACAGCGTGTCTTGTACACTGCCAATGTGGGAGACGCGCGCATCATCTTATGCCGCAGCGGAAAGGCCTTACGCCTGTCTTACGATCACAAGGGAAGCGACGAGCAAGAAGGCAAGCGCATCGCAAATGCCGGAGGACTGATTCTTAATAATCGTGTTAATGGAGTCTTGGCCGTCACTCGAGCGCTTGGCGATACCTACATGAAGGACCTTGTGACTGGTCATCCCTATACGACGGAGACAGTTATTCAGCCCGATATGGATGAGTTCGTCATCATTGCTTGTGATGGGGTAAGCAATCGACGTTTGAAAGCTTTGCAAGTTTACGATTAGATGTGCTGACTGTCGATTTAGTTGTGGGATGTCTGCAGTGATCAGGATGCGGTTGACCTTGTCCGGGACGTTTCAGATCCTATCGCAGCATCCAAGCTGCTAGTCGACCACGCCCTCAACCGGTTTAGTACTGACAATCTGTCATGTATGATTGTTCGTCTGGACAAAGAAGTCCACGTTCAGACCCAGAATGGCCCGGATGACGGACCTGGACCAGAAACCAAATCGTCCAGAGTCAGCGAGGCAGACAAGATTGTAATGGAAACCAAGCAAAAGATTGCAGAGGGCAGCACGCCGGCGATCGGGGTATCTGCCAGCAACAGCGGTCGCGGATATGATAATGTTTCCGTTCAAGAAATCCAAGAATCCACAGACGGAGAGTTTGTCCCAACAACCCTAGACGGCTCTGTGGAAGAAGAGCCTACAGCCATCGGAGAGAGCGATAGTCCGGAAGCAACTCTAGTAGATAAAGCAACCTCAAGTGCTCCGGAGTCAAAAGAGGAGTCCAAGAGTCCAGCCAATGCCTAGGATATGAGCACCCCTGCCTACTCTATCAGTTAATATTTTGTGTGGGTTGACGTGGCAAAACGTCAAGGCTTGATCTGAGTGGAAATATCGGATTGATGAGGCAGGGGTGGGGAGGGTTATCGATGAAATGGCCGGGGAGCGAGGGCTCACGACTGGCGAAAGGTGTGCAACATGTCCAACGATTAACGAGTCTCTTTAAGGTTTACACTGGCATTATTGGGATTGACGAGAGTACTGTGTGATAGGGTGATGGAGGAGAAGTGCATGGACTGGACATGGTGGAATGTCGCTAGGCTTCCTGTAGGCTATCTATTTGTATATGTAAGGTGATTGCAGACGCTGTTTCTTTATGGCAAACACCGTCGGTCTAATCGACGTGAATCTCCGTTGTAGTTATTCACGAAGGTTGTTGTAGGGTAAATAGCATGGTAGGGTTGTTGGGATGCCACAGACATGATTCAATATCTCTGATACTGGAGATAGAGGGAGATAGGTACCTTGTCCTATGCTACCCGCCAATTCCAACAGAGTACGAGAATAATAACATATTGGCCGAAAACAACTTAGCTTTTTGATTTAAGAAATCGAGTTCTGTATAAGGCGATATTTCAATACCTTATCCATAGCTATTGATCTTGACATCCAATCTGCTCTCGAGGTACCTTCCTTACCGTGTCTAGATCGCGTCTTGGGTACTCCTTCCTAAATACCCACGCGAGAAGACGGTTTTTTTTCGTATTTGTGTTGAAATCATGGCCCTTGTTTGCAACTTGCAACTTTCATCATCACGAATTCATCTGTCGAGTTATCTTCGAAAGTATATCAACTTCGCGCCACAGATTGTTTATAATCTTCTTCAGATGCCGCGCGGACTAGTATGTCTATGACTCGCCGATGCTGAATAAACGCACTCACGCATACTATACATATGCAGGCACTTGTGCTAAACGCGACTAGAAGAGCAGTGAAACAACGCACCCACTTCTTCACACTGATGCAGGAGAAATACACTACGTACATAAAAATGTGTGATGATATTTGGATCTAAGAAGCAAGCTCATCAAACTCGACGACAGGGACATGGCCAACAGCACACTGCCGCTGATGAAGTCCGCGAGGCAAGCCAACGGCGGAGCTTCTACGGTGCGCCTCGTCCACACGATCCCCGGCCCATCACCCACTTTTGATTGTGTCTCGCTGAATTCTGGGATTGCTGGCGTCTAGTCCCTGTCCGGAGCTGGACCTCTGCAAGGATGCAGCATCGCCTAATTGGCCAACAATACCCCCTTTGGCCCACGGACTCCAGCATGGCTACCAGTATAGGAAATGGAATGGAAGCCCAATTGATCACCATAATTCAGCCGGGTTTGCTTTCCTTTCGCTGGTTCATCAGCGCCAGGCCCAGTCCGTTCCTGGCGGGAGGCAAGGATGTAATCTGGCGCGGTTTTTTCGTTCATTTTGCCTTACCGTCGATGGGACTTGGGCGATTTTGACCGGGAAGAGTAGTTTCCGTTCGGGTTGAGGAGAAGCAAGCAAGCAAGTAAGCCAGAAAGCACCAATTAACTAATAAGAAGAAATGCATTGACAATTTGAGATGCGACAGAACAAGTAGCGACCTGCCCGAGTTTTGTGTTGTGTGGCAGAGGCTTGCCTTTTGCTGCCACAACCTGGGCCCCTTTAGGCTTGGCGCAGTGCTTACACGGAAGATCCTCACGAGCCGGCGACAAAGTGGTTGCTTTTTTTGCTCAGCAGAGGAAAGGGTAAGGAGAGGCCAAAAAAAAAAAAAAAAGAGTGCGCGCGCGTGTCTCGGACCAAGGATTCTCGAGCTACTTGTAATTCCGTTCCGGTGGGCGAATGGACACTCCCTGCTTTTCCCCAGGTCGACAATTCGTCTTTTTCGCCATCAGATGAGGAGAAAGCTGTGAGCCATCCCTCCTTCCATGTCCTTCCCCGCGCACCGTATCGCCGTCTATATGTCGACGACGTCGCATCTTGCCCCTGAGATTTGGTGGTAAAACGCCTCCAGAGCCGACGCAGCGCGCCGACTGTGTCCCGCTTGCTCTTCTCTTGGGCACAATTGCTTTCTCCGTCCCTCACTCTTACTACTCTTTTACATTCTGTACTTTCTTTCTTGCACATCTCTTTGATTTTGTGCTTCCCTTTTAGCTGGGCTGGTTTAAGAGTGTTTTTTTTTCTGCGCAGGGGGAGTTTGGACGAGAAGTTGGAACGCAACAAGAAACAATATGTCGCTGAACGGTTTGGACGAGCCGGCAGTTGTGGAGGCACATCAAGCTGCTGTCGCAGAACCCGGAGGATGGTATGCATTAGCCCATAACCTCATCAAAATACTCTCAAATGAATAAATCACTGATCTGGCGCCTGGTCTGTGTTGAACAGGTTTCTCCTCAAGTATGCGAGTCGTGACGAAGTCGAGCTGATGGACCGCGGTAACGGCGGTATTGTCGAGATCCGAAACGCCATTAGCAACTACGAAGACGAAAGCCCTTTATACGGCTATTTAAGATACCGAAGAAGGAATGTTGTTATTAAATACCTACCTGAAGATTGTTCGCGATTGATTCAAGGTGGGTGCCCATACTTGGGCCTCAGCTGTCCTTACGACTTGGCTGGTGGTGGTATTGTACTGTTGATTCTAACTCAGAGGTCTAGCACGAGTCGCTGTTCACTTCAATGCTGTTTGTGATAGGTTTTCCCCGTACGATACGATCTTCGAAATATCTGTCGCAGAGGAGTTAAGAGACACAAAGTTGTCGGCAGCTTGTTCGCTACATGCAGCATCTGGATCTACATCTTCGTCTACCAGCTCTCTTCGCAGGAGACGTCTGATGGAGATTGCGGAGGAAGACGAACACGAACAGCGCGCCCCGAAGCGCCAATCTGTGGTGCCTGAAACAGATGGGGAACGACCTCAATCACCTGCACCTGTAACTGCTCCTGTTACTCTGAATTCGGATTTGGCTTCGTCGCCCGAACAGAGCAAATTTTCTGCCCCGACCACTTCCGACGTTCCCAAATTTGTTGGTGTCACTGAAAGGCCCGCCTCGCCTTCAAGAAGATCTATCGACACAACCGACAGTCGTTCCGATATTTATAGCCTTTCATCATACACCGGTAAGCCGAAAGTGAAGCTCGGCCCGCGGCCCTCTCTCGATGTTGTAGTCCGACCGCACACTGCCGGGAATTTCAGGCCCGTTTCAGCCATCCCTGCAGGAGTCAAACTATTCGGAAAAGGGCAGAAGAAGGGAAATAGGAAAGATAGTAGCGCTGGGACTTCTCCCGGTGACGAGATTTCAGAGATTAATTTTCCGATTATTTCGACAACCGGCCAAGAAGAATCGCTTGAAATAGCTGCTGATGGTACTCGACCTGCCACAAGTACTGGTGTTCCGATTGCAGCATTACCAATTCCAGCGGCGCCAACAAAGCCAGCTATTTCGCCAGAAAAGGCTAGACTAATGAAAGCTATGAAACTGAGAGAAAAGAAGAAAAGGCAGCAACAGCAAGCAGCAGCAGCAAGCGCGGCTGTTGGCGTCGACGATACTGTTACTGAGGAGAGAGAGACCACTGAGGACACAGGCGAAAGAAACGTGGACAAGACTGAAGAGATTACCGATGCCAAAGAGGATGACACGTTAGATGAGAAGACCACAGGGGATGCAGGCGAAAGAAGCGTGGATGAGACTGAAGAGATTGTCGGTGCCAAAGAGGATGACATGTTGGACGAGGCAAAACCCGAGGAGGTAGCGAAGCTGGAAGGCGAAGAAGTTGAAAGTCAGATGCAAGCTTTGGAGGCTGAAGAAAAGAAACCGGCAGCCATCAGCCAGGACGATTCAGGCATAGTTTTGGATGCGGCTTCTTCGGCCATTATGGATCAAACCTCTGAAGTGACGATGTCAGACTCGCGTGCCGACAGCCCCGTCGTTGCTTCTTCAGATCCAGATCAGTCCACTGCGGCATCTTCGCTGTCTGAATCAACGGATGAGACTGTTCAAGCGAAGGATCACGAAACACAAGACCCGGAACAGGATGCGACGGATACCCCAGCTGAGACTAATGAGAGGAGCACATTGCCTGATGGAGAAGCTGCTTCGACCACAGCTGAAAAGGAGACTACTGCGCTCACCACAGAACAACAGAAGGAAGGAGAGCCCGAGGTGGAGATAGTGGCTTCATCTGCTGCTGATAGTGAGATTACGGTGATCGCTACGGAGCAGGAGAAGAAAGGAGAACCTGAGGAGGAGACAGTGGCTTCGCCTACCTCTGAAATCGAGGCTAAGAATGTTATCATTGAGGAGCACGAGGTTAAGTCCGAAGATGCTACCCCTATTGAAGCCTCGTCTAAAGAAGATAAGGCAGAAGATGAGAATCAGCCGGAAGTTGCAACATCTACTCTGGAATCCAGGACCACGGAGGATATCACTAAAGAGCGGGAGGAGGGGGAAAAGCCTGAGGAGGTGGAGCCCAAGGCAGAGGACATGAAAGTTGACGTTAGCTCAACTGCGTCTGAAAGCAAGATTACAGAAAGTGTCACTCAAGAGTCAAAAGATGAGCAGCAACCTGAGGAAGTGGAAGCTACTGAGACAACAACAACAACAACAACAACAACAGTAGAGAAAGAGGAGCCTAAAGAGGAGGTTCTGGAGGCTGAACATGCAACAATAGCTCCTACAACTTCTGAAAGCTCTCTTGAGGAAGATGAGAAGGTTACGGGCATAACAGAGGAGGCACCACACCCGCCTATGTCAGAAGCTGTAGCAGCTCCTACGGCTGAAGCGAATGATGAAGCCAATAAGGAGATTCCTGCTGGCACTGACGGGATTGAAAAGGATCAGAGAGAGCCTTTTGTTGTGCCAATCTCTAAGTTCTCAGCCAATATCCCGACATCTTCAAACGCTCCTCCAGCTGCAGTATCAGGAGGCGTGGCATCTGAGACAGTGGGGATCCCACCACCGAGCTCCCCTGTCGATGTTGTGCAGACGGCGGACAAAGTGGAAATAACCTCTTCACCGCTCAGGGCTCCAAGATCAAAATTCTCAACGCAAGATTTGGTAGCTGCTACTAAGGCTGCTTCCCAAACAAAAGTGTCTACGCCATTGACGGAGCTTGAGAGCAACCCACTGTCCGCTGCGGCCAGCAGTGAGGCGAATTCCTCGCAAGGGGAGCCCGCGGCGGAGAATGCGGATCTGGGACCGCCAAAGGGGCATTCTAAGCGTGCAGTCAGCATTCCGCCGATCAAGACAGATTTTGCAGAGGAAGATCGCACCGCTTCACACGGGAGTGAAAACGAGGTCGACGATGCACTCATGGAAGAACTGCAGAGCGCAACGGTGCAGGAGGCTAAGCCAATGGTCGTCGCCAAGTCTCCACTTACCCCTGTTTTCCCCAGTCCTGCCAGCGCCAATAGGCCATCCAGTTCTGGAGCTCCACCATTGCACACCGTTCGGACAGTCTCCAATCCTGTCCGTGGCAATCTCATTGTTCCAACAGATGTTACCCAATCCTCGGCGCGATCTCTAAGCTCCGGCGCGGCCTATTTACACAAAGTTACGCAGCAGCAGAACGCTCAAAATTTGAACACGATGAAGTCAAATGTTGGGTCCAGCATCTCGCAGCGTATTAAGGCGCTGGAGAAGCTGTCTGCCCAATCGGGTGACCCGTCCTCCCGACCCGGTAGCAGGGAGCGACCGTCGTCGACCTTCTTCGCTGTACAAAAGAAGGATGCATCTAGGTCGCCGTCGGTGGCTGGCAGGACGAACTTGCTGAAACAAAACACGCCCTCACCCTCGCCCACACCATCTCAAGACTCGTCGCCAGAGACGAGTAGAGTGCGCCTCCAGAGGTCGGGTTCAGTTGTGAGTCGACTTTCCGTGTTTGAGACGTTGGATAGCCCAATTACTACTGGGCCACCCGGCGGTAGTTACCTCCGAGGTCATCCAGACTCAGTATCTGTCACTGCCAAGATTGTCAGAGACCCAGCTCAGTCACCTAACTTTGATCCACCTAAGGATCCTTCAGAATATAACTACCTGGACTTGAAGCAGTCGCCGCTCGTAGTGGACCACCATACCGGTGGTAGCAGCAGTCACGCAAGGTCACCGTCGCTTGATCGCGACCAAACGGATGGTAAGGGTACGCGACCCTCACTAGGGAAAGTGAAAGGGTTCTTCAAGGACCAACCTAGGTCGAACACGACGACTGACGCGCACAAATCAACAGTTTCCAGGATCAACAGATCTCCCACTCGTCCAGAATCATCCACTCACCAGAGCACAGCGAGCCACCGCCTTTCCATGAGCAGCCGCCGGTCTTCCATTGGCAAAGATCGCGAGGCTTTGCAGTCCTCTGGCGCGACCGAAGGCTCAGTTTCTGGCGACGAGAAGTCTGACAAGAAGATCTCGCGTGCCGGTCGCTTTATGCGCCGCCTCTCTAACCTTTCAGGTGCATCCAAAGGCAAGAACTCGTCGGGCTTCTCACCCCCGTTGCCGGAGGAGAAACTCCCTCCTGTCACGGCAGTTAATCGGCAGCCTTCGGCAACTCCTAGTGCCTCAGCAACATCCTCCGTTGTGTCGGAATTGGGCGATGTCAATGTCCAGTTCCCGGACAATCTTCTGTGGAAGCGTCGAAACTTATCTCTCGATTCTCAAGGCTTCATTATTCTCAGTGCTTTGCCTGCTCAGGGTGGCCGAACTGCTCAAGGGACTAAGCGTTACCACATGAGCGAATTCCGACAGCCATACACACCCGATGTGGAGGTGCAAGAGCTACCTAACAGTGTTGTGCTGGATTTTGTAGAAGGCGCCGGCATTCAGCTGGCTTGTGAAGACCGCACCGGCCAGCTCAACGTGCTGAAGGGTAAGTTTAGAATGTCCAAAAATGCATTCCCCCACCCCTCAAACATAGCTGACATGATATCTTGGTAGTTTTACGCGATGCTCATGGCAGCCATGGGACGTTTGGCCGATAAATTGGTCTTAAGCTGAGCCGTGCCTCACTTGCCTTGGAGCGTAGCATCGTTTCTACCAAATTTACGCGGACTTTTCTTCTAGCGTTTTCCCGAAGATGTCAGGGTCTCGATTAATCTATCACCATCTGCTTTCAGTTTGGCAACTTGGCAGGCTATTTCGCGGTTACTTTTGCACCAAGCCGACGCGCTGCGATACCCCCATCTATTATTTTCAAAGTGTCGACAACATCTACGCTCACGCAGCTTGATGCCATGTCGGCGATTTTTTTTTTGCCCGTACACCTAGACTCGACATCTGCCATGGGGCCCCCTTTAGACCTTATTTCTTTTCTTTCTAAATCATTTGACTCTTGCACACTTTTACTATCTATAGAACGTTGGTATTGGATGGATGGGAAAACATAAAAACTTGGACACCATGTTCTGGCTACTATTGCTACTACTACTACTATTACTACTACTACTATTTACTTACTCACAAGCACACGCTTGGAGCTGGAGGGCTTGGAGGATTTTTTCTCTCTCTTTGTTTCTTGTCACCTATACCCCAGATCCCCTATCACTCACCCACTATCTATCTACCTACCTACCTACACGTCTGCCTTAGTTTTTTTTTCTGTCATTCTTCTATACTATTGCTGGTAGTCGACCTCTCAACGACATCATCTTCCCTTATCGCGTCAACAAACACTGTATGTAAGCAAAAGTAGTACCTAGGTAGTTATTTACACTACAACGTTGCATTTAAAAAAACATTTTGGTATCTCCTAAGATAAAGACAAATGAATAGATTTTTTGTTTTGTGCTCCCAAAGTTAGAAGCAATGATGTATGTCACTGCATAAGCGCTCGTATGTGTTCATGATAGTTTGAACATGCTTGTATGGTGTTATATGGGTTGGTTGGTTGGTTGGTTGGTTGGTTTGTTTTGTTGTGTTCGTATCGGCTGACTTTATGTTGTATGTTGAACTTGTTTTATTTGGTTTAAGTCTGATTGACATTTGGTAGTTTATAGAATATAAATTGACTGGGTGTTATAGATTATTATGATAGGTAGGTAGTACTAGTAGATTCTATGTCGTCCCTAGCTAGCTAATGCTCAGTCACCTATCTATGAAGTCAAAATGGACTTCAACCACAATGTATTTAAAATATGAGGACTTATTTCTTAATGATAGTAAAGTGCACGCAGCAATTCACTTGTACTTGAAATACAGAGAAAGAAAAAATTAAAACAAACTTTAAATTCATTCATGCTTAAACGTTTTATATCAAGTTTCCATGAGGATGAAGTGAGGAATCGCAGTATATTAGGTACCTAGCAAGTCTGCATAAAGCGAAAACTCTACCCCAACATAATAGTTTTGTAGTTTTTTTTTGGTCTCCTTCTTCTTCAGTACACCAGAAGAAAAAAAACTTTATTTCTCAACTACCTGGCAATGCCACTCCATCAAATAATAAAATAGCTGATCACAAAATAAGCCCTAGGAAATCTGACCGAAAAAAAAACACCCTACTAGTTTTTCTTATCGAAAACTTTTGATTTCTTAAAATATCTAATGTCATCCTTTGGTTTCCCATCCAGTATCGAAATAGATAGGCTTACATCCCTAGTTAGCCTTATTTGAATTCCCATCTTTTTTCTCTTTTCTCATTTGCCCCAACTTTGCAATTGCATATTCATTATCTATCACATCGACAAATTGCGTCGCATTTCATATTCCCGATCCAGTGCCGTTGCTCGTTGTCACATTGGCACCACTGGAGCCATCAAGCGGGAACTGCACGGGGTCCATGGCCATATACTCGAGCAGGTCCAGTCCCCCGACATTGACACCTTCGGCCGTCATGGCAACAGAGCTGTTCTCCATATTTTGGAAAAAGGCTGGTCCTGGCGGTAGGTACCACATTTCGTTACCGGCATTGTTCCATTCATCAAACAAGTTAACATCCAAATTGCTCCCTAAGCCAGTCGCGTTGTTGTCGGGTGCTGGTGTGGAAGGTCCGATAGATGTGGCGCCATGGTAGTTGAATGTGCTGCCTGACAGATCGAAGGGTGTGGCTGAAATATTGTTTGGCTCCGTTGTGGTTGGAGTTGTCGCTCGGTCTGAGTCTCCAGGTTAGCAATTTGGCAGTTTTGTTATCTACATGACGAGAGACACTTACAATGCCCATTGAGACCGTCTCTCAATCTCTGTGCATGACCTCCAACCCAATTGTCCCCATTCTCGGTACTCTGTTGTATTGAAGTACCCCCAACACCGTTCGTCTCCACCATAGGACTCTGAGCCTTGCCAGAATTCTGCTGCATTGGCGCCTGGATAAATCGATTCCGCAATCTGCTCGTCAAAGATTCCAAAAGGTCCGCAAATCGTATGCCAAGGTGGACGTCATCCACAATGCAGTTACGCAAAGCCTCAACAGTTGCATCCATCAGCTCAATACTGATTCTGACATCAGAACGAGGAGCACCAAGAGCAAACGTCTTGAGGAGGAACATGGCACCACTTATTATGCGGAAATAAGTCCGCACCGGCGCGTGCTTGAGGTATCCACCAGGAAGCAAACCATCTACAACCGTTCGGAGAAGATTTCGGCATCCATCTACTACTTCGCGCACATATTCCTGGTCGTGGATGGTAAAACCACCCAATTGACCTAGAGGGAGTTTGCCATAGTTGATCAAGGTCTGCGGAGATAAGTGGATTGGTTGCACTCCGTTACCATTGCCAGTAGTGCCGCCCGCATTGTTAGTGCATCGCTCGACTACCGCCTGCAACGAAAGAGAGTTGATGTAAATGCGAACATATTCGTACTCAATGGTCAGAATGTACCGAATGTATTGCGGCAGGCGGAAGAGTTCAAATTCTCGGTACCAATCTCTGAGGAGGGGTGTGAATTCTCTCAATAGATCCACATATTTGCCGGATTGGATAATGTCGGTAGTATGCATGCGTGACTTGAATAGCTTCTCGTTGCCTAGGTACATGGCATTGCTGATGCCTGCCCAACAGTGGATAATCTGGTCGTCCAGTTCCAGGTCAGGAATATAGTTGAAGCCATTTGACAGGGAATTGGGGTTCGTTGTGGGAGTGCTGCCGTCGTTGGTCAAGGGTCGCTGCCGGGCCACGGCCGGATCAGCTTTCCTGAGGTGTTCGGGAGTCATGCTGGTCCAGCCAAGACGACCGGCGAGCTGGCTGGTGTAGATGAGGAGCAATCTCTTGATTCGATTCGCTCGCTGCCTGTATACCTCGTCTTTATACTCGGGACGAGTGATGGCGTCATCCTTGAGCATCTCGTCAATGTCATCAAATACACCGAGTTCGTACGCCAGACCCATAGCGGTGCTAAGGAGCATCCAGCACATGCGGTCACTCCTCCACGCCGGTTCAAGCCAGCTTTCAATCCTCTTGCCGCCGATGCCGGGGCCCATGGTTCTGTGTATTTCGTCCTCGGTGGCCATAAGCGGTGTGGCCTCAGCCATGGGGATGACTAGCTCATCAGTTGCCTCCTGTGGAGGGAAATGAAGAGCACGAGGGTGCCATTCGGTCAAGATCAAGAGGGATTCGATAGTTCCCAGAGTCCGCAGGCTTCCCTTGCGAAGGCCTCGCCATGGAGCTGTGCTGCTTGTTTGAGCCTCCTCTGCAATCATGGCAGTGGAGGCAGATCCTGAGCCACAGAATCCACCGCCAAAGGCTTCCTGTCCCCATAGACATCGCTCAATCATGCCACGCAGGTATGTCCAGAGCTGTTCAGGTACCGCATGTGATCGACAGATGCCTCCCGTTCCGGGAAGCTGTCGGTATCTCGAGGAAATAGTCAACAGAGTGACGGTAAGTATCGGCTCTTCGGTTAGGAGCGTCATGTGGGTTGAAGGGTTGCTGAATGTGGGAGGAGAAATCGGGGTGAGTGGGGAAAGGTATTTGTAGTAGCTATATAAAAAATCTTTGTTAGCCTGGTATTCAACTACCATCCTAAGGTATAAAGGAGGGAATAGAGAAGTCCAGAGACGTACTAGTCGATGTATTCAATGGCCTCTTGAGCCGTGAACCAGCCAGCTCGTACGAATCGGAATCGTGACCAGGCCTGCAGGGCATCCTCGTAGCCCGGCTGGGAGCTCAAGTTCTGTTGCGCCAAGTTGGGGTCGATGGGCTGCTCGGACTTGACGGTCATGGATGGGGCTCTTGATCTGGCTCGTTGACTGTGATCCTGAGTGGTCTGGCGGTTCTGCAAGGACGGTATGGGGCCCATCGAGGTGCTACTGTCCTGACGTCTGTGGCCATCCGCAGCTGGGCTGGGCACACGGTTAGCAGGGCCATGAGGAACCGATGACGATGACATGACAAACCTGTCCGTTGCCGCTTTGTACAGAAGGTCCAGAGCATCGTGAGGTCCGAACAAGCCTTGCCGCATCACCGTCTGGGCCTCCAAGTTCTCCAACGTTTGATTGGAGTCGCCATCGCCCTCAAACTCGCCATCTTGCCGCAGGTGGCCATTGGGCCTCCCGCTGGGCCGTCGTAGAGGTTGATTTCTGCCATGCGATCCGCCGGGCGTCAGCGGGGTTTCACTGAATTGACGTCGATCGAGTTGGGCGACTTGGGGGCTCTCTTCGCCAGCGTGGAGCTTCTTGCGGCCGTTGCGAACAACGTACTCGTCAACATCGCTGCCATCGTCGTCCGTCTTGCGCTTGCGCCGAGTCGCGCTGAAGTAACACTCTTTACTTTCCCTACGACAGCGCACACACGGGGGATCATGCGGGTTGTCGACGCTACCTAGGTCGCATCGCACCTTGCGTCGGCGGCACGGGATGCATGCCTGGTAGACGCGCTTGTGCTGGGAGTTTTGGCTCTGGGCAGCCGAGGCGGCGGCGGCAGCGGCGGCGGATTGGGGAGTCGCTGACTGGGAGGATGACCGCTGGGCCGATGCTGTCGAAGACTGGTCAGGGTTTGATCCGTTGGTGAATTGGGCCATTGCTCCAGATGTCGCGGCAAAGGCAGTGGGTGCCCAAAAGGCTTCCAGGGCGTCGAAAATGTCGTCGGTTTGCGGCGGTTGGGGGAGGTCGAAGACGTGGGAATGGCCGCGTAGGCCGAAGTGAAGCGACAAATGCCTGGGTATAATAGGGCGGGGTGTGTCTCGTTGCCTGTGGTGGTGGTGCAAGTCCCTGTTATACTTGGCGAAACAAAGCAAAAGAAGGCCTATAAGAAGAGGTAAGGGAAGGAAATGAAACTAAACAATGGGGCGCGCCGCGGAAGGAAGCCCTTTTTTTTCTCGCCCTTCTATATATCTCTGTTGCTCGTGCACAGTCAGCTGGTCGAAACTCTCAGCTCGTTGCTTTTCTTAGTCTGCAGAGAATAAAAAAAAATTGGGAATGAAGGAGATTGGCATCGTCGGAAGAAAAGGCAACAACGCAATTGGCACTTGTGTGTGCGTATGCGAGGCCAACCAGAATCAAAAGGACCCCAAGACGTAACAGTTACCAATTTTTTCACACGCCCCGAGGCTGGCGGTGTCTTGGTAAGTAAGGTACCTCCTTCCTTCCTTGCTTCCTTCCCCTCTTACCTAGTACCCCAATACCTGCAGCTGTACTCCCTCGTATATAAAGAGGTACGTACTGTAGATGCACCGTACTCCGCACCTCTTCACATTAGCAGCAAGAACAGACAGGCCGCGCCTCCCCCCAAAAACCGTAAGGTAAGAAAGAGCGAGGCAGCCTCCTTCTGTTTTTGCTGCTACGGCGGCCGCCCCCTGTCTCCGCCTTTTTCTTTACCTTAGGTACCTGTTTTATTTTATTTCATTTTTTTTTGTATTTTTACTTCACTCTGCCCTACCCCATGCATCAACCAACCAGAGCTGTGAATTCACGGGCCATTACCCAATCAAGCGTCTAGATGGACCAATCCCATCGTCTAGAGGGGCCGGACCAGAAGGCAAGGCGAGGTCACGTTGACGATAGGAATCTTTGGTAGTAGCTTCGTGACGATGATTGCTAATGCCAATCATTGGCTCGGATCTCAAGGACTTTTTTTTTGGTCATTTGTAGGTATCTACCGAGGTGCTGGGCTACCTTGTTCATTAATCCAAGTTATATGCTGCGTTCATTGCCTTCGGTACGCTTCTATAGCTTGCGATAACTAATGCGTATGGTGAAAGTACAATTGATTGTTCGTGAAGCCTGGAATCCGCATACACACATACATACATTCATTCATTCATCTTCCAATATCATAAAGACCACAACACCACCACAACTAAATAGAGAGGCATCCATCCATCGCCAGCCAGCCGTAACCACCGCTAGCTCAAACAAACCACCCCCAAGGTCAGCTGGTCATTTCATTCTGCCCCTACCAGGCAAGGCAAGGCAGGCACTGTGGCAAAGAGGCAGTGCTATCCATTAGCCATGGATTCAACCCAACGAAACATTATCTAGGTATTCACTCCTACCCCCTGGATCTCGTGATGCATTCAGCGTTGACCGACCCTGTCCCCTGGATACTGATTACCTGCTGGCTATCTCTGGTTAGTAGTGGTAGAGAAGGATGACTTTGAAAGGGGGGAGGGGGTCTTTAATGTTTTGGCATGGAATAAATAAGCTACGATCTAAGAATAGTATGCGTCAGCGGGATGTTTGTCCCAATTGGCAAATCAATTGACGGCGGTATGAGGAATGCATACATATATTTATATATGTATGCAATGCGATTCACACTCCTCAATTGACCATACGGATTCATGCTATTCACCAAATCTAAAAATGATCTGTTTCCCTCAATCTCCTCGTCCGCTATCCTCAACCCGCGGAAGCTCAATCACCCGAATACTTGGCTCTCATCCTCAATAGACAACCCGTCACTGTCTCTCATGCACCATCCATCACCTTCACTCATTCCAAGTATAAACAGCACAGTCATCTTCGATTTTTCGAACCCCCTTTAAACATTTGCAAAAAAGCATCAAAAAAAAAAAACACAGCAGTCTTTTTACATAGGTACCTATGCAGCACACTACAAAAAGCCCTTACTTCTCCATCCTCCTCCAATCCCCCTACCCCCAAAGCGAATAACAAGTCCAATCTCAAAAGAGAGAATGCCTGACATCGTATCTCTCTCCTCGTGAGCCTCCTCTTCTAGACGAGATAGAAAAGCAATGCCGGGGTTTTTTTTTCTGTTCTTTTTTTTTTACCACGACTTCAAGCACATAATTCTATCTCTTGCTGGCGACAGAAGAGGCAGATAGCAAAAACACAGCCACAGCAGAACGACCTCGACCGAAACAAGAACGTCGATGTAAGCAAACATCCTAATTTTCCTTGTGAAAGCGAGCTTCTGCAACTTTCGGAACCACCATTTCATACACCATCTGTCATTGTAGTTCTTCCCCCAAACCACAGCCACTCGTTATTCTTCATCTTCATCTGCCGATATCCATTACAACCTCCATGGTAACGTATTGTATCACCGTCCTCCTCTCTTCCTCTAGCCAATACCTAATCTCTGTTTCTCCACAAAGATGAGGCACGGCAGATTGTCAAGATGGTGCACACTCTTAGCTGACAAGACCCTTCTTGGACTGAAAAGGGAAAAAAATCCATCGCGTTAGAATAGTTTAGTCCAGATGGCGGGGAGGGGAGAAAAAAGGCAGTGTATAAAAAACTTACCAGGTGCTCCCAAAGCTTCGTCGTCAATACATCGGGCATGGTGTACAAATCGATTGAAAATTCGCCAGCTTCAGACAAGTTATTCACTAAATTCCCACATCAAACAAATCAACAAGGGTGAGGGTCCTTGTCAAAAGAGGGAGAGGAGAGAAACGGCAATTTGACTCAAATGTCAAGAGAGAGAGAGAGAGGCTGGGCTACTTTATTCACTCACCTTCCACATCGCTCCTGATATACGTATCAGGACCCTTATTCTCATTGATGAGCTGAATCACACGAAGGAGATCCTCCTCCTCGAGCTTCTCGAGAGCCTCAGCAATCTTCTCATAGTCAAACTTCTGAGCGCCCTTCTTGCTCGCAATGCCCTTCTTCTTGGGGCGTTCCTCATCCGACGGCAGCGGGCCCGTCTCCCGAAGCTTCTCCTGCAGTGCCTGCGAAGGGTTCTTGAAGACGGCTATGTGCTCTGCCTCGTACTTTTCCTTTTGGAAGTTGAGGTCGTGGATGATGGGTGCCAGCTTTGTCTTTTCTGTGGTGTAGCAGTCAATGCTGATTTCAAACTCACCCCAACCCTCGTTGGAACAGATGAATGGTGGTTTCGTAAAGGCTATCGAAGGCATGCTGCGTCAGAAAAGAAAGAAAGAAAGAAAGAAATCAAGATGCACTCCATTAAATCGGGCAGTAGTGAGACCTACTCTGGATGGGATTCTCAAAGGTAGGATGTAAGTTGTAGACAACCTTGGTGAAGACATCCGCGGGTCGCTCATTGCCATCCTCATCAACCAGATGCAGCCGCAAGCTCCATTCTCGCATAGGGAACTCGGGCACAGGAGAAGGTTTGTCGCTGTAGTTCTCATCGTCAGTCTCGGACGGACAAATACGGGGGAAATCTAGAAAGCTGAAGGAGAAAAAAAAAAAGAACAGGGCAGGGAAGAATGCCACATCCTCCCAAGAGGTACATCCATATCATAGCTGATATGGAACCAGTCTCACTATCTTCAGCAAAAAAAAAATTTCTCTTCTCACTTACATGACACGTTGGTCAGTGACGACCTTGATTTTCCTCTTCTCGTCGTTAGCCTTTGGTTCTCTCAATCCTCGTCTTCGAGTCGACACCATCGTGAAGAAGCGGGTGGGAAGAAAAGAGAAGAAGAAAGAAAAAGAAGAAAATGGCAAAAAAGAAGCGTATGCCGAGCAGCTCAGAAACCCAACACGCCAGCTCAGACCCTGCGATGCGCGCGAGAATGATGCCTAGACAAGAGCACAAGGGGACTGGAAACGAGTGCGTGATGAAGTGGAAAACAACAAAGAGAAGGAAGGCAGTGAACGGGGACAGCCATCGCGTAGGCAAAGCTCCAGGGGAATGAATGAATGAATGGACGGACGGACGGATGGATAGATGATTAAATGGATGAATGAAGCAATAGGCCATTATCCTTCACCCTCTTCCGTCCAGCTGGCGGGCAGTCGCTCAGCAAATCCATTGGCAGCTGGCGACAACCCTTTTCGGCGTCGTCGTCGCGCGATACCAGGCGGCTGCTGTCTGTCTGTCTGTACTTGAAGATGACGGAAACCCTACCTCTCGCGCCCCAGTGGCGTCCCAGGTCCATCTGTCCCCAGGCAAGAAAAGATCGCAATCATACGGCGCAACAACAACAAAAAAGCCAGCAGCAAAATGGGAATTTCACGTCTACTCACCTCGACCAACATGGCGACTCAAGTGTTCCTCCTCTCGGGAGGGATGGGAGATCGTGGCAAACTTTGGATGAGAAAGGCCCCCTTCAAAAAAAAAAAAATAGAAATTGGAAAAAAATAATAATAAAAATCAAGCAAGATAAAAAAAAATTGCTACTGCCGCGATCTTTGTTCGGATACGCAGGACACGTCCACAGGGAGGCTAAAATCTGGAAAAAAACACTTCGTACGAAAGACACAAAAAAATTGGCACAATGGGCTGATACGTGCGCCCAGATGAGGTCTTGGAGCAAAATTTTGGGATGCCGAAAGGAGGAGGACGTGTAAAAGCTGAGCGAGGCTCCAGGTCACTCACTCTCTCTCTGTGTCTCTCTGTGTCTCTCTGCCTCTCACCTCTTCTTTCAGGTCCACAGGCACTGACTGGCTGGCTGGCTGGGCTGGGGCTCAACTGGGCTGGACCGAGCCAGCCAGCAAGAGTGAGTGCACCTCCAGGGCCACCTATCTAGGGCCACTGCCTCCGCTGCCGCCATTCATTGCTGGCTGGCTGGGGCTGCTTTTTAGCTCTGGCTGCACGCTACTCCCCTTCGCCCCCCCAATCGCCCCCTGCTCATCAATTGCTTGCTCCCCTTGTCCCTCTTTCTTCTTGCCCTCTTCGGCGGAGATACGTACCCCAAAATATCGGTGACCCTAACCCTTGCCAATAGCAAGCTCTGGCATGCATTGGATATTTATGATATGGGTGCCAATAGTAAGGCCGCCTCCATGTAGACACACGCAGGCGGCACGTAATAATAGATGCCTGCATCTATGGCTGGGGCTTGCTTGAGCTTTGAGACGCGCCGTCTCTCAGGTCAAAGCGAGTGTCTCCTGGAAATTGCATCTTGGAAACGAGATCTTGGATAAAGAACACGTAGGTAGATCCTATCAAAGAAACACAAAGGGACAGTGACCGACTTTCTTCGTGATTCTGCTCCGTTCCAAGTGACATTCATTACCTGCTGTACCTTCTTGGACATCACGTCATGGCTCTCGTCAAGCCAAAGCCAAACTTCATCGGCAATACCAATGTACAATGTACTGCATCGGCCTGGCAAACCTTAGCAAGACATCATTTCTTTGAACCATCTCCATCCATTTAAGGCCCAAAAATACCCAATAATGCTCATACAGCCTAGTCCTTCCCTTTAAAAATAAGCTTCACGCGCAGGAATGCATCACAGACGCTACGTCTTCTTTCAGAACAAATTTCTTCTTCTTCATTTTTTTTATTCTTAGATTCTAGGGGTTGTGGTCCAATGCTCTTTGATACTGCTACCTCCTTCCGGGAGGCACCACTTGGTGCCTGGCCCTAGTCTTCTCCGGTCCTGTGACTTGATTCAATTCTTCGACCAAATCCATCCGGCGCAAATGGGCATAGTTGTGTGGTGTGTTGTGGTGTACTGTAATAAGTGTTGGGGTTTGGGGGTGTTGTTAGGCGTCTTGAAGTGCAAACATCGTCATGTTGGCAAACGTTCATGAGGCTCTCTGATGGGGAATAGAATTCGGACGGCAGCGAGCATGGGCCACGGCTTGCTGATATAGATCATGGGTGCCTTCAGCTTAAGCAGGCGGGGCCTCGGTGGTCTCCTCCTTCTTGTCCTCATCAGCCTTCTTGAAGAGGTCCTCGCTCTCCTTCTGAGCCTTCAGGAAGGCATCCTTGAATTGGTTGGCGTCTGGCATCATGTATGTTAGCGTTACTTGCACAGCGAACAATATTAGACGAGCACATACTCTCAGCATTGGCAAACCGAATAGCAAGGGTCACAGCCTCGGGCTCTCCCTCGCTGACATCGGCGGCGGCGTTCCACACCCAGCTTCGATCAGAGCCAACGTTGGGCGAAAGGGTGATCTCCGGGACAACTGCGCACTGGTCAACAAATCTCGCTCAGGGGGTTCTTCTTTATCCCGGTTTTCTCGACCACTACTATGAAGAAGAGGCATGGACCGAAAGGATAGGAGGTCAAGGGTGCATGTGGGGACATACTGTAGTGGTTGGCGCAGACCTTCAAGGTCTTCTCTCGTCGCATTACCAGTCGAGTCTTGCCGTTCTCCTTGTGCTTAAGAAGTCTAACATCGCCAGTTCCACGCTCCTTCCATTCACCAGCACCGACAGCCTCCTCGCCTTCCTTCTTCTGGGGCTTGAAGAACTTGAAGAGCTTAGCGCGCATCTTGAAGAGTTGCTCCTCAGATTCCTCGTTGGTCTTGACTTCGACCTTCTGGGTCAGCTTCACGACGGGCTCGAAGTGGACATCTTCACTCTCGGGGGCTTCCTCCTGTTGTCATTGGGGTCAGTTTTTTTTTATGGTTTTTTTGCCTCGTTTGCGGAGTTCGTGATGGATATCCCATAGGACACCAAGCCATGCTAACATACCTCTTCGCCTTTTGCCTCACGCTGAGCCTTGGCGCTGCCAGAGTTGTCACCACGGTCCTCGTCGTCCTTCTTCTCCTTCTTTTCGCCGCCACCAAACATTGAGAAAACGGACGAGGAGGTCACAGAGGCGGCAGGGGCCTGCGAAAAACCGCGAGTTAATATCTCAAAAATTTCCCATATTCTTCTCCCGATCGAGCGCCGCAAACACAAGTCGTGCAAGAACAAATCCGAATGTTGATATCCGACATCGTCGACACAACGTGCAGCGGCAGCAGCAGCAGCAGCAGTGGGAGGTCATACCTCGGTCTTGGTCTCCTCGACCTTGGGTTCAGAAGCATCGGCAGCAGACATCGTAACGGTAAGTTGTGCTGGATATCGAAGTAGAAAAAAACTGTCAACAAAGAAGAAAACCCCCACATGCGTTAGCCGTCGCAGCCCAAGAAAATAACAAACAAACCGAAACTTTTCCGAACCCGCAAGCAGACAGTATGGCCTATCCCTCAGGGGAAAAGTATCACAAGTTGCAGAGACTTACCACGAGATATTATTTATTATTATTGTAGTGCTGGGCTCCTCAAACCGCGAATCGTTGCTTCAAGAACGATTTTTTGGCTTTCGCTAGTGGGATGTTTACGGTAAGAAAAAAAGGTGGCGAGTCGAGGGGTTGCTGGACCTTGGCTCGACGGGTGGTGGTGGTGGTGGTGGTGGGAGCGAAAGAGCTTGCGTGCCCCTCCTCTTTGCCTCCCCATAGATGGCGGGGGGGACATGGCCCAGTCCAGTTGCAACCACAGTGCTGCTATTGTTATTGTTTTTCTTCTTCTTGCGCCCTGAGGACCAGAGTGTCATGTACCTTTTTCGTGCAGCCCCCGCAGAGACGGTACATTACTCTGAAGATCCCCTATTATCAGGTTTTGCGCTAAAAAAATGCGCTGAACCCCCTCATGTGCCAGACCTAGCAAGGGGGGGGGGACCAATCGTCCTGCTTCGTTACTACATGGCATCAGAGAGGCCTGTTTGGCGCTTCTGCACAAACGCACGAGTACCGAATAATCAAAATGCAGCTCATACCTGACCTAAATGTATCTTATTACTCGCACAGCACAGTACAACACACAGCCATAGGTAATACCGAGAAATGAACAATTACACAAAATGCCCTCATGATCAAACGACCCCCTCCCCCCCCCCCCCGCGGTCTTGGTTCCCCTTAGTCCTTTTTGCTGTTGTCTGCTATCTACCTAATCGAATTGTCTCACCGCTCTTGTTTCAGTACTCTGTGCCTTTTGCTTTGGCGGCGGCGGCGGCGGCGGCGGCTAATAAAGCGTCCATGAACTGTATGTACACTACTTGACTTATTACCGTACCGTAGACTCCGTATAGTAAGGTGTATAACGACGCACAACAACAACTACCGCTTCTAGACGGGTTCGGGTTTTTTTTATTCAATCTACCGATATATTAATAGTGCTATTTTACATAGATTATATTAAGTGAAGTGCCATCCAGACCTACGTAGGTAGTTAATGTCCCCAAGTTTGGAGAGCTTTCAAAATATCATCTTGCTCAACATCATTTGCTTACTATACTACATGTTCAACCAAGACATATAGCACACTCCACCAGCACCAACTGCATTCAAGTTCATTGGCTCATTATTTTACTTTATATAATACTATCCCTTCACCTGTCTTCATAAAAAAAAAACTTTGATAGAGGAGTATTGTGTGCTAGTCTCAATCGTAGAGTGGCCCCAAAATCCATCAAACCAATGCCTCAGAGACAACCAAAAAATAAAAAATAAAACGAAGAAAAAAATAAAAAGAGTGAGAGGGTCCATAAACTCCATCCAGTCCATACCAAAAAAGCTCATTAATACAGATCCTACTCCACCAAAAAACCAAAACCAGATGCAAAGTCATCATAAAAGAATCAGACTGCGTGCTCTTAATTACGCCGCAGCCTTGCACTTGTGCGAGCTTTTCCCCTTGTGGTGTGCATTTCGATGGCACCGAGTTTTACCCCCAAAGCTATACCAAGGCACATGGTTTGGCTCGGCACTCTTTTGGGGCTTCCTTCGGGCCAGAGCCATTTCCTTGGCAGCTGCGTACTTCTTCGCAATGTAGCTCTTGGCCTTTCGCTGATATTCATCACGCTCTTCTTTCCGGCCGGTAGTCTGCAACCACCAAATCTTAGCGGAGACTTGAGCATCCAGAAGGTGTAGTTGGAATTGGTTCTGAACGTCCTGGACGACAGACATGTGTTTTGTTGCACGCTTCGCAATGGTGTCAACCTTGTCGGCAACATCCTTGGTTACCTCCGTGAATCGATTCTTTGCGGAAGACACAATATTTTCTAGACTTTGGCGAGTATCAGAAATGGTGAAACCAAACGTTTTGGCAACAGTCTCTGAGGCCGATTGAATGTTCTGACAAACGTTTTGGCAAACAGTACCCAGTGACCGTCTTGCTTCCTCGATACACCGTTCCGCTTCCTGGGCAGCAGCGGGCACGAGTCCAGAAAACTCTAGAGCTAGATGCTTTGTCTTTTCAAAGGCCTCCTCCATGATCCCCTTACCAAAGTGAACCTTAACCACTTTATGAATTTTCGGGCGGCACTTGGCCTCGAGGACAACGCTGACAATACCATGTACCTCCTTTTTGGCAAATCGAAGAAGAATGCCCTTGTCAATCAAAGACATGGCGGTATCAACAGCGACGTCACCCCTCTTTGCAGTCACGGTGAGACACTCCTTTGCCAGCCAGGTTTTCTTGATACTCTGGGGAATATGAATCATGATTTCGTTGTGCGCCTCGGCCGTGAATGACACGACGGGCTTCTTTGCACCAAATATCCAATCATCGGCGGGTGCTTCTCCAACAGGCATTAATCCCACGCCATTGCTAGACGGCGGGGTGGGGCCAGTGCTGGTAGTGACGGCAGCCGATGTAGTCGAGTATGAGGTCGCTGTGGTGGTGGTGGTGGTTGTAATGACAGATGTAGCTGTTAGGGCATCTGGGGTGGTAGTGGAGGGGTAGAATATTGAGCCGTGCAGAGCAGGGAGGCAGAGTCCGAGAACGATGATGAATAGGAAGGCTGGAAAGGTTTCCCACGTAGCCTGGCTGATCCAATTCCAGAGTGGTCTGCTAAGCTCCCTCGGGGATCTACTTGTATGGTCCTTTTCTAAAGGTGCCAAGTCAGGCAGATCCTCGTCTCGCTCAACTATTCTGCTTGCTTCTGGGGTGGGCAGAGAAGGTGTTCCCAAGCTTTGGTGTGTATACTCGAGAGAAGACCGAGAGCGAGCCTCATGCTCAGACTCAGATAGAGGTTCAGCACCAGCAGCATCATCATTGGTGCGCCGTGACTCGGCCAATATAGTCTCTTCATGGTCGTCATCAACCTCCTCATTATACCTGCCCTCTTCTTCTTCTTCTTCTTCTTCTTCTTCTTCTTCTTCTACGTCTTCTTCTTCGTCGTCGTCGTCATCGTCATCGTCCTCTTCCTCCACGATTTCGTGATCCGGGGTGATTGGACGGACAATCTCCACTTCGTCAACCATAGAATCATCATCATAAGTCTGCTCGGTGCCGGCTAAGCTTTGCACATCATCTGGCCGATGAAAGTCGAGAGAGCCAACAGATTCGCTGATGGACCCTGTATAATTATCGTCCTGTGACTCGGTATCGGTATTGGGGCCGGAGACGAGCTCGTAGGTGGACTCGGACAAGCCAGTGTCCTCGGTGGTGGTGGTTAAACGCATGATATCAGGGTTGCTGCTAGATACCCAGTTTGCAAGCCGTCTATTCCCCAACGGCTTGGGGAATCGCAGGGTGGGTTCTGATGCGGAGAGACTCGTAGTTGGCGGCGGGGGGGAAGCTGCGGAAGGTGGTAATGTTGGAGCTGGTACAGATGCTGACGGGTTGTTCGGTCGAGCAAGCAAGGTATCGCGACGGTGGCTGAACGGTGGTTGCGGTTGCGGGTGTGGTTGTGGTTGTTTTAACGGCGGCGGGGGAGCTGATGCGTCATGCTGTTCCATCACGTAGTGGACCTGGTCAGTTCGCGGACCATCTCACGTCAAGGCGATATCTCGTCTGCCGGCCATGAATCCAAGAAGAAAAATCGTGGGCGAGGCTTTCTCGGCGGGTGGGAAAGACAAGGAGGAAGAAGGCAGTAGACGGAAGGGGGGGGGCTGGTTAACGGAGGAGAGGAGGTTGAGGGAAGCAGGGCTGGAGCCGTGAGCACAAGGAGTAGGAGTAAGAGGAGGCAGCAGAGTATTAAAGTTAAAGGCGAGAGAGGATGAAAGAACTAACCACCATGTAGACAAAGAGAGGGAGAGGCGAAGTCGTTCGGATTCAAAAGAAGCGTCTTCCAAGAAGAAGCGCAATAGACGAGACGAAGAAAGGCCGACGGCGGTGGTTGAGACCTAACCGACACTTCATCCGAGGCGAGGTTTCAAGAGGGCTGAGAGTAGTTGCCTGTCTGGGATGCTGCCTGATGATGGCCGGGAAAACGATATCGGTACTGTACATGTACTGCCCGTACTGTATTGGCAGGGTCAGTACTCCGTACCTACCACCACGTTTCTGCAGATACAGGCAAGATAGGTTAAAGCAAAAGACCAGGGCAAGATGATGAGAGGAGGGGGGGGGGGGTTTAGGAGGCGGGGGTGGGGTCGTCAGAGACAGGTCCACCAATATCTCTCTGAGAACTGGTTCAAGAAAGAATCCCGCGTGACCTCGGTGATTTGTTGGGTCGCATTTAATAGTGCGCGACAAGTGAGATAAATATAATGGGCGAAGCAGCGGGATAGAGGGAGGGGTGAGGGAGGGAGAAAGAGTGAGAGTCAGAGAGATATCAGATAGAGAGATACCTACCTAGGTAGTGAGAGAGAGAGAGCTTGCAGTGATTGATGGCGGGGTGGAGGTGGAGGCCGGAAAGGCTGGATGGGAAGCTACTTGGGAGATGCAGATGCTGCAAAGGTAAGTGAAGCCTGCGCAAGGGATTTATTGTAAATGTTGTTTGGTGTTTAAAGTATGCTGTATAGGCGCAGGGAGAGTAGATGCACAGTAACCAAACTCAATAACGAAAAGAGGCGCAAAGTATCGAGCATTTCTGATGCTACCAAGTGCCATCCAGGTAAGTTAGGCAAGTATCAAGTATCCACGCACGCACTCTATCGGCATGGTGGGGTTGATAGGTATCTTTGATACCTAGCCCGCACCAACAAGAAGGGGGGGGGCATTCAAGTTAATTCATCCATTCATTCCTTTACTCATTAATATAATACCTCATTCATATAATACCTCTTTCTCATCCAGTTCACCCATCCTCAAATGAGCGCTTAATACCCTCCTCGCCTACAACATGGGCTGCATTCATCCGTCCACGCTCAACCAGGGGTACATCATATTCCAAGCACCCGTGAATGCTTAGAGCCTTGGAAGCTACACAGCCCGATGTAGATGACACACAAGGCATCCATTAGTTCCCCTCTATAAACCCGCCGTGTGAACCTGGCCTTAAAGCTTCAGATACCTCAGCAGAGCTAGTAGCTTTTTATAAGCATCATTGTGCTAAAGATATACCTAGGTATTTCACCATCCATGGATCTCTCCATCATCAAAGGAGCGAAAATCACAAAAGTCTACTTTTAGCATGACATCCTCTCAGCTTACCTCACCAAATGCACAGGCACGTCAGACTACATCCCAGAGAGGCGCCTGCATTCTAGATATCGGTATATTTCACACAAACAAACCTGCGCTACGTATCTATCAGATCCAATATATGTAGGTACATATAATCCATCGTAGTGGACCACCACCACCACCACCACCCCTTGTCCGCCTGTCAAACGGAGCTGGAGCCCTCCCTCCCTCTCCATTATTAGTGGATATTTAGCACCGCCATGGTGGGGTCCGATCCTGTCCACGTGAACCGGACAGATATCACGAAACCAACTACATGCAAAGGAAGATAAATAAATATTAACGGCCAGCTTATCCATAATATAGAATTCTCGCCACGGCTAAATTAGAGGGATGTCGTTAATCTAGATATAACCACTACATGTATCTCTACCCAACCCCAAATTTAAAAAAAAAAATAAAAAATAAATTACCTAGGTGATAAACAAATCGCCCAACAACAAAAAAGTTACAAGTTAGCCTCAAATCCCTCTTTCTCGACCCCCCTCTCTTGGGCCGCCCCGCTAGCCTAAACTCTGCCTAAACTTAGCTTCGCCCAGTCGACAAGACCCATTTGATGATGCGATTATCTCCCTCTAGGTATCATGTTGCGTGTGACACATATAGACGCCTACAGAGGGCACACAATTTCTAGAGCGCACCGCATAGCAGAATACATTGGATCCTCATTATTCTCTTCTTCTTTTTTTGTACCTAAGAAAGGCAGGCTTACATAGGAGTTCTTACATGGGAGTTGGCATTGCCATTTTTGTGGCACGCAACATAATCCATCGCCCAAAGCCATCCTATATTGCTGGCGGCTCGTGACAGCCCCCGTCGTACATAAGGGCTTACTTGGACATGAACTCTCAGCGCTCGACAGGGCAGGATTGTATTGTGCAGCAAGGAGTACAGGTGATCCAAGAAATACACCATGTCACACAAGTTTGCTATTCCGACAGCCCAACGAGACACAGCAATAAGCCAACGGGATGAAACGGTGTCGTGCAATTCGGGTTCTCGAATCCTTCGAGGCGAGGCTCGACACCCGCAAATCATCTAAAGCGAAGTACGTACATCACAGGTAAACAAGAGCAAGATTGTAAATGTGAAATAGTGCGTGTCCATATTTGTGTATCCATATTCGCATAGGTCCCATATCCTGGGCCATCCATTTGGCAGTCAAGCCTGTCTATCTAGTCTATAGTCATTATATCCCGTAATCAAGAACCCATTGCCATGCGGAAGAATCAAAGACTCATCCCGCCCATTAACGATACAAGATGTCTTCGAATACCCCGTGGCGTTGTTTTCGTACTCCCAGTTTCCCAAACTCCAAGCAACGACGTTGTTGCCATGTTCATAGACCAAGTCATGATCCAAATCAATCAATTACATAGTGAGGTGATAATAATGATGATGATAAAATAAGCGGGGGTATCGTAATAAGTAATACGCGTGGATAGCCGTCCCAGCGGCAGGGGGTTTGTGTCAAATCGCTTGAGACATGGCCGTGTCCAAGCGAGACAGGGCGTAGGAATTAAGTTTGTAAAAGGGAGGAGGGTGCTAAGTGTAGTAGATGCAGAAGGCTAGGGGATCACAGCACGCCGTGGTTCTTGAAGATCGTCTCCAGAGCCTGGGGACCAAAGTTGTCATCGTCAGGCATCAACTCAATGATGCCAGTGAGGTTGGCAACCAGGTCTCCTTGATTTCGGTAGGCCAGGATAGCAGGCACGGCAGCGTTGTCAAACTCAATCTCTTCGTAGTGAACCTTGACGAAGCGGACTGATGTGTTGACTGTGACAAGAGGGCGGATTGCCGACTCAATGGTAGCAGACACTTCACACTAAAATACATCGTTAGCATTGCGCCGGGACATCATTTGGGAAGAACGGGGAATGGTGCATACCTCGTGGTCATAGACGAAGACAACAACGGTAGTCTCGCGGTTAACCTTTTCAATGGCATCGAGATATCCAAGAGCATCCACTTCATCCATGCGACCATAGACCCTCACGCTGGGGCTCGTCCTTCTTGTGCGGACGGCACGGCTGGCCTCACTCTCAATCTCCCGTCGCCGGGTTTCGCGCCACTGCTGGAGGAACTCCTCGTCATCAGAGCCTTTGCTAGAGACTTCATCCTCCGATTCGCTCTCGCTCTTGTGGCCGCTGGAGAGGCCAAGAACACTGTTGCGAACGGCCTTGGCCCTGTTCTTCCATCGGGTTCGGCGAGCGGACTCGTAGCTTCTGGCGTCGGCAATGACACCCTTGACTCCGGTAGACCGGCCGTTGTCAAAGGACGCGGGGGGGAGCATAATCTCCGCGGCACCTGTTGGCATACGCATGGCTGCTTCGATCTTGGCGTTGCGGTGTTGTTCTTCTTCAGATAGGTCAGAGCGTGCGTCTGACTGGTCGTTGCTGTCACGATCTTCAGGGTGGATTGTGTCACGGTGGGTGTTGTTTGCGACGAGGTTGTCAAATTCTTCTTGAGCTGGAGTTGTCATGGTGAGTAGGAAGGACGGTCCCGGGTGGGAGGACCAAGGCAGTTATATAGATGGATGGGAATGTGTGTGTGTGTCTGCGTGTGAGTGGTGTGAGTGTGGTGTGCGTGCTGGATGATCGAAAGGCGTAGGTGCAAACAGACAGATGCTTTGTCTCCTTTGTGGACAAAGCCGAACGGTGAGTCGTCTGAGGGGGTGGGGTCCGGTTCTTTTTTTCCCTGCTTCGACCGGCCGGACGCTTTCTAGAAGAAGCGGAGAGGGGGCGTGAAGATAAGCGGCTTGGTCGAGGTGAGGTGAAGCAAGCAAATCTTATGCCTTTCCAACAAGGGGCGCTGGGGAGCACGGCGTCGGGCATGGGCGTGAGATTTTGATACAGAGGAGAAGAGAATCTCCAAGCCCAAACGCGTCGGCGAGTGCGAAAAAATACCTGCCCTCACACAATTGAGCAGTGGAGTCCCGGCCAGAGGGAACCCCCCGGTTCAGGGCCACGGCAGACGCCCACCCCCCTTTGACGCAACGCTTTGTTTCAGCAGGCCGATCCACCACCAGACCTGAGGGGCTGCTTCAGCACAAACCACGCGACAAGGCGGTCGCAGAGGGTTGGTTGTGGTTGTTGCAGGCGATGACGGCAGCAGAGGTTGATTTGATGGCCTTGCTTTGAACAATTGAGATGATGCTGGACGAGACAAGGTCTGGCACATGGGCGCTTAAGGGCAATGGTGATGGTTGGCTCACAGCAGAAGATCGCAACTCGACCGTAGTATCGCCAGTAGCCACTGAGAAGGGGGCTGAAGAGGAAATGAGAAGAACCCCAACGCTGTTCCCCCCAAGACCCGAGATTCGTTAACATCCAGTCACAGCACCAGATGCGGCGGCGGTTCTGGCAGCAGAGTTGCATTGGGCTGGGGTAATTGGGAAATCGTCAGCGCCGATCACCCCTCTAGCACGTCCACGGCTGACGAGGCTAAGGAAGGTAGGCGGTGTCAAGGCCTGGCTGGCACCGCATTAACATAACCTGGAATTTGCGCCCATGCCCGCCGCATACTCTCTAGTCGCATCGTCCACGACCAGTCAATGTCAAGCGCACACACCCAGCCGCCGACTATGGGACGACGATGCGACAAAAAAAAAACCCCAATGCGAAGAAATATTAATAGCAGAAACAGAATGTCACTCGAGCACGTTGTGGCGCCCCAGCCAAGATGCCATTCCGCGGCACCATGGCCCTTGGGTCAACTGAGCGGCGTGGAATCAGCCTCTTCTTTTTTTCTAGAACTTGCTGACGTGTTACCTCCACGAATGCAGAGAGGTCTGTGATATGCTGATTGTTTCATGAATGTCAACGCGGTTCTTCTAAGGAGGGTGTCATCATCGTCTCGGCTATCTTTGTCTCGAGTTTGTGGACAAGATGAGGTTATCTTATTGCTGGAGTACTAGGGTTGTCCCAGACGCTCTCTATCAAAGGAACATACCTACGTCAGGATCAGGGCAAGCAAGAAGGGAAAGGGAATAAATCGCATGTAGCCGTTCATGCAGACCAGTCGCAGTTACATGGCTCGCAAAAAAAAAAAAAAAAAAAAAAAAAAAAAAACAGGAATTGAGCAATCGACTTTTCCCTTCCATCCAGCGGTATTCTCCGTTGATGCGTAACAATGCTACCAGAACAACTCGTCAACATCATCGTCATCATCATCGTCCTCTAGCTCCAGCATTCAGTCGTTAGTGCTCAGTTGGCTCACGACAAATGTCTCGTGGAAATTGATCGTCCCTGCGCTTGGTCAAGGTCACGGGGCGATGACTCAAGTGAGCAGGTTGATTCTAGCCCACGTCTAGAAATCAGCCGCCGCGGATAAGCTTCGTGCAAGGCTCTTCCCTGCCGCGGATTGCTTCTGCTTCTTCTCCCACAACGTGGCAGTTCCCGTTGGAGCTGACAAGTCATGCATGAAACGAGCTCATGCCTACCTATTTCGGCCCAGCAATGTCGGGGCAGAATTGTACGACCCTCGCATATAATACCCGGAATATGAACGAGAAGGAATACGTGCTCCGACAGCCCTCGTCATGGCTTGCAAAACATCCCCACAGGGTCCCGATATCATAATATGCTATTATACATATGTTATGCATCTGGGGGCCCTATATCAACACCACTGATATCACGGAGATTGACACCAGATGACCCTTTCAAGCGGCAATGCTGTTCGCCGTCCCCGCCATATCATTCCTTGAGTCTTCTCCGATGCGTATCGAATCTATAGTCTCCAATAAACATGATTTCAGCAATGGTTTCCCGGTGACGGAGAATGCCATGAAACCCTTGATCTACTCAACTGTCATCGGAATGCTACAGGCAATACTGAGAAAGACGAAGGCAATGTCATCAATGATGGTTAAACGCCCCCAGTTGACATAGTCTACTCGCACCAAGACGCTATCTTCTTATCCCAAAAGAATAATCATCCCTGTGATCCTGCCGTCCCACTGCCCCAGTAGGCTGAGAGCACATTGACATCAGCCGCCAGACGACCCGCTTGTGCCTAAAAGCTGAGACTATCACATTTGACAAATCCATTCTGACAACTTTTGTTTATTTCAAAAGTCTCACTTGTCATAACAAATAATTCCACGGGCAGGATACATAGAAAGATAATTCGAAAAAAAAATTGGAGTAGCCTCCTTTTCGAAAACACAGACCACGGCATCTGTAACCCCTCTTCAACGGACGGAGAAACCCATCATGCAAAGGCAACGAATCCCTGGGACTGCTCTCTTCATATCCCGTCCCTATGTGGCAAAAGCCAGATGGCTAACTGCCGTCGTCCGCCTTCAACAAAATCTACCGGTTGTGCGGTAGGGCTCAACTGACAGCGCGGTCCTCCTTGTCCCCAAGCCACACCATCTACCGACGCCATGGAACAAATCAAACAATATCGCCAGCCAAGATGAAAGTTGAGCCCCCAAGGATCGAGGCTACAACCTTGATCCCAAGCCCACATCGCCGCTAGACTTGTTGCGGTGTAGATCACTGTATCGTCGTTTCAGGGCTCGTTTCATCCCCTTCCACCCAGATCGGCGGCGGCTTTCCAGCACCAACTGTCTGTCTGCAATTTTTTTTTTTTAACTTTCTGTTTTTCTCCGAAAGGAGCGGCCAGCATCGCCGTTACATTCTTGCGCTTCTCGGCTCACTTCTGCCAACTGCTTATTGGGGAGCAATACGTCTCTGTATATTCCGCCCCCAAGATGTTTAATCTTGTTTTTGAGACCTAACCAGCGGAGGGTTCCAAAAAAAAACTCACGATGGAATGTTGACGGTTCGTGAAAATGCAATTTCCAATTTCATGAGATTATAGGTTGCCAAGATTCCGACAGCCAGGAATTGGCAAAGCTAAAATTCTTTCCGAGTGTGGAACCAGCAAACTGGTAGGTAAGTATGGCTTGTCGTTCACGATCATGAGGCTGGCCTACAGCCACAATCTGACCAATACGATTCCTCTGTGATTCCCTCCGCAAAGCCACATTCTGGCCCAAATCCGGTAATGTTCTATCCTTCTCTTGCTAATAAGGGTCCGTTTGTGTTACCCATGTTGCTATATTCGGTGCTGCAATAACAATGAGTTCACGCTTCGAATATTATGTAATCCCTAGCAGATACCTAGGTAATGTTGCACTACTTACACGCCGCATCCTAAAGCAACACGGCATATCAGGCTCGTGCACTTCATATTGGCACCTCGTTGCTTTTTCCTTTAGAGACTAACATGGGAAATTATCGTTCTTATTTATTTTCTCCATAATTTTCTCTAGGTTCCAATCTTGCAGTCACTTTCGCCCACGAACACCTTTCAATATGACAGTTCGGGAATGAGCCGCCCCAAATCCTTGCTGGCGCATCAACACCGTCTTAGACATATTCCGTCCCGCTCAACTAGCGAATGAGCGGAGGCTAACGCAGTCGGAAATTTAACTGTCTCTATTGTTATTATTCTGCTTCTAGAAGCGTATATGGATGCGTGTTCTTTGTTATTGTTGATTTGAAAGAACGGCATATACCAGGGGTGATGGCGATCCATTCGTAAGGCAACTTGCTTTTTCCCGGTTCTACTTTTATTTACCAGCTGGCCATATAAGACATCCATGGATAATAACAATCCTATGGCAGTGGCCAACTACTGCGCTCAACACACGTACACGCATCTCCACCAAGCCTGATAGATGATTCACTCACTCCCTCAGCCCAAACTGCCTCAAGGAAAATCAACAACAGCAAGATAAAAAATCGGCCACGCCGTCCAGAGACCCACGGCGGGCATTGTCTTTGCTGCTTCATTCGAACTCCTCTGCCCCAATCACGACGAAACCAGTCACCCTGCGTTTCAGAAGCAGCCCACACCTTGTATTTCGAATTTTTGGGGAGCAAAAAGTACGACGTCCTGTTACTCTGACGTTTCTGGTGAGTAGCAAAAATCATGCTCTTTCTGTGTCATTTCTCTCATGATGGGATCCATCCGAATCGCCCGACATGGCATGCAAGTATTCATGCCGCTTCTACAGACTATGTCGATTCTTATTTTTTCCTTTCTCCCATCGCGTACACCTGCATTTCTTACTATGCAATGCTACCTAAATGATTGTCGCCGATCCAAGTTCCACGGCCTTATGCTTGGTGCTTGGTTACATGCCTTTTGCTGCCTCACCCAGTCACGAGACATTATTTAGCGTAGACGTGACAGGGGGCAATCAGTCGTATGTTACTCTCTCACTCTCACTCTCATTCTCACTCTCTCATGGGGTGAATAAGCAGCTTCCAATGTCGTTTTCTCTCCTAATTAGATAGACACCTCTGTACCTTGCATTGATTCGTCTCCACTTGATGAAAGGTTAAGGTTTTCCTTCTAGAAGAGTTCTGTCTCCTGATTATTATTTTTTTTTCTTCTTCACTCTTTTCACGGAGTAGGAGTAGTGTGGCGTGTTGATTTGTTTGGGATCATATCCGCCAGACTGAAACTCGCGTGATGTTAATGTTAACCCAGTGGGGTGTCCCATTGTATAGGAGTTTTTTGTGTTGGTACGACATTACCGGTAATGGTACTGTTGTTGATGATGATGATGATGATGATGCCTTCTGGAATTCCCTTACGTGATTTTATAGTGATAGCAACTCCGGACCTGCCCTGATGTTTTCGTTGATCTGTTCATATATTGTGTTGGGGTTCTCTGATCACATGCCTTGTCCTTCATCACATGTATATAGGGTGCCCAAAGCCGTAGTATAGCTAGCTAGCTAATTCAATTTAGACCTTTGTTCCCCGTTCTTGTTATACACGATCCGTGTTTCAGAGCTGTTTTCTGACCTTCGAGATGTAGCCCTTTGTGAGGCTCAACCCTTTGTTCCTGGGAGCATTCTGCTCCATTTCATGCGATCAGTTGCTTGAGCTAAGTTGTTCTGTTGTATTCCCAATAACAACACAGCAATCAGCAAGTAACAACAATCCGGACTAGGCCTCCCTACAGCTACAATGTATTGTACCATCACAATAGAGGGTTTAAGCTTAGTGTGTGGTCTAGTGTCATGTGCCCTTATCCTCGTCATCACAATATAAGGCACGGCACTTCAGGTGCTTCGCATCGTAGTAAGGCCTAAACAACATAGCCATCCCCAAATTCCAGCCATCTCCGAACGTTATTTTCCTTAGCTACCTCATCTTCTCCAGCTGGTGGGAGTTCATAACAAACACCCTCGTATATCTGCGGAGTTGCCTCAGTTCACAGACAGGGTTTCCGCTCATACGTAGTAATATACCAATTTACCTTATTAGGGATCTTTTGCCATCTTATAAGAGTATCAATCTCAGAATATAATAAACGGTAGTATGAATAATCCTAGAGCAATATGTTCTCATATTTACGAACAGCTCTCAGGAGCTTTACCTACCCTAGAGTGCGGGTGGGAATTTCCCCGTTCTTCACGATCGATCTCATCAACGTATTACAATACCCATCTATTAACGCGCTTACTTCCCTAGTTGATAGCTACCCCCTACCATCTAATCATCAGAGTAGACACCCATCCACCCATCTATACATCACGCCATACTCCGAAAACACGAATAAATTAACATATTGCAGCGTTTCAGCCAAATAGAAAAGACGCGAACCAACTACAGACAGAACTACAAATCAGATCTGACCTCCCTATGGTATCGTATCGTATTCCCCCCTCCTTACAGCTCATTCTACCGCTCCATAAGACACTTCCTGTCCTTGTCTCCCTCTCGCTCCCTTTCCTACCCACCTTCACTCAGTCAGCCTCAGTCAGCATTATACCTCACGCGGACAGTATGGTATCGTACACAATCCTAAGAAGAACCAATGACGCGACATACCCATGCCATGAACACAGAGCTTCTTCAAATAATAAAGAGACTCATCTTCCCGCGGGTTGGCGCCAACAGAGAAGAAATGGAGAGTACAAAGCAAAAGGGAAAGATAGAAAACATGGATCATGGTAATGTATTATCTCAAAAGTCTGACTGCTCTCATCATAGCCGCCAACTTTTTGTGCTTCAAGACCACACGCTTCGTCAATTCCCCTTTCCTATCCCGTCCTTAATTCTCCTGGCCCCTTTTTCTTTCTCCAATAATTTTTTTTTGGTTGCTTCTCATGTTACTGTTCTGGTGTGCTCTCTCTTCTACAAGAAAAGTAATAAAAAACAAAAAAAGTCTCGCTCGGTCGAGATGCGCCGCAAAAAGAGAGCCGGAACGCGTACAGAGGCTACTGAAGACATAGAAAACCGTCAAGTAATACACACCCGCCTGTCGCCAACGACCCAGAGCTCGTCAAAATGAGAAGGAAAACAAAAACAACCACAGAAAGTATTGGTGTTAAAAGGGCCCTGGATCAGAGGCGGCAAAATATGTGGGGATAAGAGGAAACAAAAAAAAAGAAAAGAGAAAACAAAAAAAAAAGGAAACAAGAGGTATCAAGTCAGACGGCTTCCTTTGCCGCCTGCCACGCAATGAACTAGCTCCATGAACTCTCCGAACATAATCGGAGGCTGGTGTGCTGATTCAAAAACAAGGATATTGGTGTGTCGAGGCCGCGTTTTCGTCACTTCGTCCTGCGTACGGTAGTAGTTGCTTTGGCCGATATGCGTCATCGGATCTTCCGAGCTTTTGATGGGCAGTATAATCGTTCGAATGCAGATGGTGAAAGGAGGTCGCGGGGGCGGGCGGAGTTAAGAGTCGGCAGATCCAGGCAGGACTTCCATCAATGCCGCAGACAGACGAGTTTAGTATGCCCAGATCTTGAGCTGTAGAGATGGTCAGTAAGCATACTTCATATGATAATACCTGCCATCATTGTCGAACGACCCAGTAGGATGGTCGGGATGTGCTGGCAACCGGAATTTAATCCTTAATCGACGTAAAAGACTTACCGAAGAGTCCCATGAGCCCGTGCACAAACTTATGCCGTCGTTGCTAACACCCAGGCAGCTCACGCGATTCTCATGGCCAACTAGTGAGCCAACCTTTTCACCTCGCGTAACATCCCAAACCTGATATTTGTATTAGTAAAGGTTGGTGGCTGGAGATAGGGGTCACGGGCCGGAATCTTACCTTGCACTCAAAGTCATCGTAGCCAGCAAACAAAAGCCTACCAGATACGGAGGTGGCAACGGAGGTAATACCACAGAGGATAGACTCAGACTGTTCAATCTGTTAGCTTGCTGGATTCCATAGACGAAAAAAAAACCTTGTGACTGTCAACATACGCCATAGAGGTTCAATTCGCGATCAGCACGGATATCGAACAAACGACAGGTGGCGTCGTCAGAGCCGGTGACGAAAGAGTGGCCGTCGGGGAAGAATTGGATGGCGTTAATGTCAGACTCATGACCAGCAAAGGTCTGCACCGCCTTTCCGGCTCGAATATCCCAGAGCTTGGCGAACGCGTCGCAGGCACCCGAGATGAAGGTGTTCTGGTTTGTGGGGTTCAGGCTGATGCTCATGACATCCCCTAGGTGGTCGGCGAATTCAGTGACCTTTTGACCGGTCTCAATATCCCATTTCATGCAGGTCATGTCGCCGGACGAGGTGAGGATGCTTCTGTCATTGATGAATCGGCAGCATGAAAGGTAGCCAGCGTGACCGGAGAGCTCCCTAGCAACCCGTGTAGGCCCGTCGCGCTGTTGATTCAGGTTGTAGATGGAGCAGATGTTGTCGAGACCACCGCAGGCGACGAAGTTTCCGCTGGGTGCATAGGCGCAGGTCATGACCCATGATGACCGCAAGGGAATGGCGTGGACTTTGTTTGTGGTGTAGGCATCCCAGATGATGAGCTTTCCATCCTGCGATGCTGAGACGAGGTGTCTTCGATCGGTCGACCAGTGCATGGCGTAGATCTTGGCCAAATGGCCCTTCAACGTGCGCTTCGACCGCATGAGCTGATTTCTGGGGATGGGTTCATGAGCCTGCTGGGCGACAGCTCGAACTAGACGGCGGAAGAAGCAGCCAGGTCAGCATCGCAACATGGGCAGGACGACAAACCCAGCGGTTTGCCATTGCTGGCGTCAATTGAGATTCGGGAAAACCTACGAGTGGTGTCGGCCAACTCATCCTTCTTCCGCTTGATCCTGTCCTTGAGCGTCTCAGCCTCGCGACGCGCCTGCTGGATGCGCGCCTGCATGGCCTCGGGCGATACATCGTTGGGTTGTGAATTCATCGTGCCTGGTCTGGGGCGAGCGCGCGACAGTCGAGATGCACCGGACGGAGGAGGATGGGCGGATTAGACGTCGGATGCGTCGTCGGGGGGGAATGAATTGACGAACTTGGGGTGTGGAGAGCGGAGGAAGAGGAGAGGAGTGAGAGGTTGGCTGACTGGCAGTGGTTGGGGGGAAGGGGAATGAGAACGAGCTACAGCAACATTAGCTCCTGTACTGCCAGGGGTGGTTGGCTTCGGCTGGTGGGCGGACCAGTACAGTAGCAACAGTAGATTAGAGTCTAGCTCCGCTGGGGCCCAGTGCTTTTCTGGGGGTGGGAGGGACGAGGAGCAGCGCAGTTTGGCAGGGCAGATCAGGGACAGCAGGAGGAGGAAGGGGAGGAGGAGAGTGAGCAGAGCGAGCAGCTTTGCGGGTGAAGCGTGGAGCCAGAGAGCCAGGTTGGGGCTGAGGTTGAGAGAGAGAGAGAAAAAGGGACTGTGTGTGCGCGAGAGAGTTGAGGATAGGAGGGATACAGAAGAGGATCCTAGATGGAAAAAATAGAGGCCAAGCCGGGCTGTCGAGGCACCACCACAATCACGACGACGACGGCCACTGCCCAGCACTGCAGCAGTCTCTCTCCAGTAGAGAGAGAGCAGAGAGGAGCCTCCTGGGCTGGACAGCCATTCATGGATCCATCCCATCTGGGGGTGGGCGACTCCCATGCAGCATCAATGCACAATTCATAGCGTCGAATCAGGGCGCATTGGGGGACGCTGGATGGTGGGTCAGTGGTGGTTGGTTGACTCCAATTGCACCCGGTGGAAGTGCTGGAGCCTTTCTAGGGCCGGGTCGCCGTCCCAGCGCTGCCACTAACAGCGGCCTCTACAGCACAACTGCGTCGCCCCAAGGCCTCCATCAAGCCACCGTCTTGGGAGCTCTGCAGGCTAGGGATGCATCCCAGGGCATCCATTCATCATTGATTGCTTGCATTATTAGCCGGGACAGACGAACCACCACCACCACCAACCTGGAGTCTATTATTATGATTATTATTAGCACCAGAACAAGCACCAGCGCCGACAGCAGAGCCTCGCTCGCTCGCTGCTGAATGAATCAGGGCACTGCAGCAGCGCTGGCTTGGGTGACGGCCTGGCTGCCTGGCTGTCCAAGGATCGGGTTCCTCTGCTCCGTAGGCTGCAGCGTAGGAACCAAGCCAGGCCGAAGTACCTATCAAATGTGAATGAATAATACTTATACGTCCCTGTGCATGATGGCAATTAATGAACGATACACACGAGTAAGTGGTCGAGGAGGTACCTGTTGCAGGTAATTATTAATAATGGGTACGCGGCATCATCCATCCATCCAGACTGAGTGCCTTGTCTTGCTCCCCGTCCTGCTCCCCGTCCGTCCCTGATAACCGAACCGAATGAAATCGACTGACATCTGATTATTAACACGCCGCCAGCACACAAACACTCCATTATTACGGTGCGCGCTGCTGTTGCTCTCTGCGCCCCCGCACCGTATTGCTAAGCCGTCAGTCAGTTCGTTTCTTCTTCTTGTACTTGCTCTTCCACCATCAACAGCGCGTGTTCCCAGTATCGGAAATCATCCATCCCCCCGTACCTGCGTACAGGGCACGCCGGCGACATGCGCGCAACACAATTTGTGGAGGGATTCGCAGGAATAAGGCATGGATTGCCACCGAACATGCTTGTACTCTGACGCGCACAAGATGCCGAGCTGCATGTAGGTGCTGGTGCGCTGCATGACTGATGACCGCACTGTATACAGTGTGTGATTTGGAAGCAACGCACCGTAACTACCTGCTTGTTGCAGCCAGAGCGCGCGCGCCGCTGTCATCATTTTTGACTCCTTCCCCAGCTAACGAGATGGAGTGCGTAGTCCCTGCCAGTATTACTGCCACCTAACCTGAGGAAGACAAAAGTGGAGTCGTCGGCCGACGCCAGAATTTTTTGCCGAGGAGGCGCATGTCCCTGTCTCCTGTCTGACGAGTGAAAAAGAAGCAACATGGCTGACTTGTCTTTCCACCCATCATGATTCGTGATAGAACCTCCAGCTCTGTCCTGATGAGTTGAGTTGACAGACACACAGACGGACAGGCAAAGCAAATTGCCTGCTTGTTTTCCCTGTTGGCTTTTACTATCATTGATTTTTAGCCGCAGCGCCAGTTGGTAGCGCAGAGCGGCCTTCAACACCCCCGATGGAGCATTCATTCATTCATTCACTCCTCGGCCAACAGCCAAACCCGCCAATTTTAACCTGCGATGCGGTTCCTGGATGGGCCGATGCCCCGTTGCGACGCTGCTAATTAGCTGTGGTCCCGCAAGTAACCCCCTGATCGGATCAGTGGCTGAACGAACGTATCGCCTCTCGGATCCGGAATCTGGGTTCCAGTTGGAGGCCGTGGGTCAGATACAGCACTGGCTTTGGAAATTCTGCCTGGGAGACACTCAACAAGGCTGGATTTGATCATGTTGTGTTTCCTGATGGGAAGCGTCTAATTTAAAAAAAAAAAAAAAAAAAAAAAACCGGTTGGATCTGCTGCCTCTCGCCCCAACGACAGGCAAAGCATGCGAGCTTATTCTTGGCTGGCGCTGAGTCGCACGGTGGGCTAATTACAGTGACAGAAAGGAGGCAATTTATCATCTCTGCAGCATGACCCGCTTCCTGCCTAGTCCACCTTCTAATGGCAGCTTGGTCTGGTCTAGTAGACGTTGTCCTTCTGCACTAGCCGATCCGCATTCAAGGCCCCCGAGCTGCTCCTCTGGAGCCATTCGTCTGTTAGCCGCTAATCATCAGTCTTATGGAGCTAATAATAACTGCAGATGCCGTGTCACCCCCCGTTTTGACGCTCTACACTATGGGTCTGCTGCAGATTCATCGCTGGATGAACCGTGTACGGATGTCTTCTCCGTACCAGATATGCATGACGGAAAGGCTGGCTCTGGCGGAGGACCCCGTTGGTAGGTAGCTGATAGCCAGCGCCCTTCTGCATAAGCCGGACACACTCGTCGTCAGAACATTGAGGATGAACCCCCAAAATACCCGGAGTGTCTTGCACTGTGTGCCAAGCTCTACCAGCCCTGCCAAAATCGCGTCATGAACACACCCATGATATGGTTATGCATTTTTACCATGTAAGTTGCAACTACAGTATCACAGCCGTTCTCCGTGCTGTGCTCCGTTCTCCGTATGACCCTGAGCAATTAAGAACCGTCATGTTACTCCGTAACGGCCCAATCCGCTACCGACAACATCAAACGGTTGCCTCTTATCAGCCAAGTGCAACATGTGTGAAGGATGAATGCTTGGCGAAAACCTGACATCCCGGTATTTAATTGGTCTAGATCATAAAATTTGTCCAACAGACCTCCAAGGTGTTCATCCCCCTGTCTGCCTCCCTGAATGCCGACTTGTCAACCTTAGCTTGCTAGTGGGCATATTGTCTCAACCATCTCAAGGGGTGGTTCGGGAATGCATAGGGTCCACAAGTCCGCTTTCCATAATAGCCCTCGGTGCTCAGTCTATGAAAACAAATACTTTACGAGGAAAGTATATCCTCTGATGAGGTTAGCAAAAAAGTCTCCGAAGATTGTCACTGCCTGCGCAAAGCCTGAGAATAGCATCAATAGTACAACTTTAGAAGATGCTAACAAGAAGGTCAACAGCAGTTTGCTGTCCACTTCCCCTGGATGGTTTCGGAACATCAACCCTTTGTCATTTTCCCCCATAACTCATACTATACAACTCGTTATTGTATTCAGACGAGTTACGCAGTACTATTGGTCATGGGGTAGTAGGGAAGATATATGTAGGACCCCATGGTTTCGTCAACTGATTTAAAATTCTCCCCAGCTTGACTCCAACAGATATATGATGGCCTCATCTTTGAGTCTAACGTAGACGCTGAAGCATCATTTGGTTGAGATCCTTTGCTTGACAGCGTGTTGACTATGGCTAGACCCAACTGATTCTCCAACGAGGTATCCCGTTCTGGCCCTAAGGCTGCTTGGCTGGCTTTGCTTGGGATAATCGTCCCTTCTTTATTCATTGTCGTCCTATTTGTAAGTTAAAGAACCATGGTCTCTCTTGAGTACTTCCAGGGTGGTTCTGCAAGAGAAAACTTACGCGTCATTTTCAATACGATCTCTTCGATAATAGATATGTTATATATGGACCCTTAAGAGTTTCCTGCATACCGGACAGGTATTCTCTCGCATGTGATAGTAGTATATCTCTGGCACACAAAGTAGGCGCTGGTTGAGAGACGGTTTAGATCTAGGGTATGCGTACATTTTTAGCTCTCAGGCTCCTAGACTAGGTGCTGAGCTTGTGCAACATGCCGTGAGAATACTAGCCCTACATCGGAGAGGGTGTCACAGACATATTTCATTTACGGCTCTATAGATGGTTTCGCTTTTCCAGGTAAGAATATGAAGCTCATTGCTATGCTATTTTTTGGGATTGCCATATCTCGAAGTACACCACACTTAGGTAGATGAGGACTTTCAGTGAGGTATAACAAAAAGATATACGCTCCATGCCTGGACGATAGGGGATTATCCTAATGGGACATGTTTTTATGGGTGTGGACTTGATAGTGCGGATGAGAGACATCCATATGGTACAAACAATGACGGATCTCAGCCGCAGTTCTTATTTTTACTTTTTGTTTCAGTTTAGCCTTTGGCATTCATCATCATCATCATCATCATCATCATCTCAATCCCAACACCTTTTCCCATAAAAGCACCACTTCTTTGGTATATATACACATAAAGCCGTTTTACATTCCACTATACTCTATTACTAAACCCCCCACATGCCCCATCTTCATTACCGTCATTTCACTTCATGTCAGCATTTCCCCGCCTCAATGGGTTTGTGCCCATTCTTTAAACCACTCCAGAGCTTCAGGGTTGGCCACACTAGCGTTGGTCTTAACGCTCATGCCAGAGAGGATTTGCTTTACTGCCACTTCGATCCTAGTGGGGATGAGGATGTTAGTCATTATTTTGTTTTGCTAGTTTAATGGTTCTTAATGCAAGGAGGAGGAGGAGGAGGAGTATGAGGTTATAGAAGGAAAATGATTAAAATGCAAAAATTCAAGGGCAAAAGGAAGAAGGTATGCTTACTTCTTGCCGTTTCCAGTCTTGGGAATACCACCGCCACATTCTTCGACCACGCCAGGGACATGTCGGGGGCTGAGCTCGCTCTTGATCTTGGATTTGATAGCGGTGCGCAGCTCGTCACTAAATGATGTTCCTGGTGTCATGACAACGAAGAGGCAAACAGTCTCGTCGACGTCTGTGGCGCGGCGGCGGCCGATGCAGACGGCGTCTTCAACCTCGGAAGCGAAGAACCGAATGAGAATGTTGTAAATCTCTGCAGAGCCGAAGCGCACACCTGCAGGCTTGAGGACGCCGTCAGACCGGCCGAGCATGATGAGGCTGCCGGTTTGGGGATTGGGGATCTTGACAAAGTCTCCGTGGTGCCAGACTGGGCCTGTGGCGCCGCAGACGTCTTCGAAGCGCTCAAAGTAGGCGGACTTGTACTTGCTGTCGCCGTTGGCGCCGAAAAACGTCAGAGGCTGGCAGGGGAACGGCTTAACGCAGACGAGGTCGCCGGGCTCGCCTGCGGGGATGTCTTGTCCGGTTACGGAGTCGACGACTTTGACGGCCATGCCGAGGCCGGCGCATTGGATCTCGCCGACGTGGACGGGGAGAAGGGGGCAGGGGGCGCCAAAGAGGGAGATGATGTCTGTGCCGCCGGTGATGGAGGCGAGGTTGACGGTTTTGGGGAAGGCTTCGTAGACGAACTGGAAGGTCGAAGGCGGTAAAGGGGAGGCGGTTGAGTATATCGCTTCTAGATGCGACAGGTCTATGCTGGAGTCCTTGACGGGGAAGATGTTGTTGGCCTCCAGGCCTGTGAGGTAGGCGGCGGAGGTTCCGAAATGAGTGACCTTGAGGTCTGAAAGAAGCCGTGGAAGAGACATGTAGGAGTTGGGTCGGAATGGTGAGCCGGAGTACAGGATGAGCTTGGCACCGACGGCGAGGGCGGCAACGCTCCAGTGCCACATCATCCATGAGGTGGTGGTGTAGTAGAGCATGCTGGAGGAGGATGTGAGGGAGCAGTGCAGCATATGCTCTTTCTTGTGCTGGATGAGAGTACCGAGAGCTGTGTGGACGATGGCCTTGGGAAGACCAGTTGTACCGCTGGAGTAGAGGATGTAAAGGGGGTGAGAGGGCGGGAGCTGGGCGAATTCGAGAGGGTCTGTCGAGGCATTTGAAAGGAAAGAATCGTAGTCGATGGCATTGACCCCATGGGCTTCAAGGTCAGGTATGCCTAGATCGGCCGTGACGTTGTTGATGACTATGACGTCCTGCAACCCCTTTTGGCTGAGTTCCGCAACAATTTCCTTTGTCTTTGCGGTGCTGGACCACTCTTTGCCATTATACACGGTGCCATTATCTGCGAATAGTATCCTGGGCCCAATCTGGCTCAACCGATCCAGCACGGCGGACACGCCGCTATCAGGGCTGATACCCGTCCATATCGCGCCAATGGACGTCGCAGCTAACATTGCGATGAGAGCCTCGACATGGTTGGAGACATAACCGGCTACAATGTCGTGAGACTTTAGACCCTTTGCGCGGAGAGCGTTTGCGCAGCGGCGGACGTCTTCGCGCAGTTCAGCCCAGGTGGTCGTGCGCAGGTCATTGGGGAGCTCGGTAGTAGTGATGACGGCGACAGAGGACGGGTCGATGGGTGAGGATGTTGGAGGGAACAGCATGTTCTCAGCGAAGTTGAGGAGGGATGAAGCGAAGAAGTCGGGCCGCGGGAACATTGGCGCATTTGGCGGGAGGACCTATCTGATGTGTTAGCCTTTGTCAAGTTTGTTGTATAAGGACGACGGACCTGCTCGTATGGCTTGGAGGACACGATGCCGACAAAGTGCCAGACTTGCTCCCAGAAGTCGGCTTCATGTTCAATTGACCATTGGTAAAGGTCTGGGTACCCCGAAAGACTGAGGTTGTATTTCTTGTTTACGGATTGGAGAAAATTCCACATTGGTGTGGATGAGGGATCTGGATGTCTCCAAAGCTCCTTGGGATGAGCTATGCCTGGGATGGCATTGTCGGCGCGGATAGACTCCCCCATGGTTTCGTAGTCTCTGATGCGCCAATGAGAGAGAGAAAAGAGGAGTATCTACAGTGGTGGAAGGTGATGCTATAGAGGAGAGAAAAGTTTCAACGCCGTGCTGGGGATTATCGTGAGAGTCTCGCAGGTTGAGAAATTGTTGGGTGGGCTCAATTGGATACAGCCGATTTGATAACGGAATTTGCATATCGTCTACATTGTCCCGCCGCAAACCGCCACCCTCGGCCATTAACTATCGATAGAGGGGTCCATTTTTTGTTGAGTGAGCAGTGGCTAGAGTCGTGGCTGGTGAAAGGCTACGTCTGTGCCCTGTGGCTGAGGTATCCTTGCCCCGGGGAAACGAACCGCATCCTTTTTTTCCCTCTATGAACGGCATTGACATGACCTTAATAACAGCGGAACATGGGGGTTCGCTCCACTGCAATTAGCGCAAATGCAGGGGGCCGACAGAAGGAAAATGTTTCTGATTGAGGAGCTTGCAAAGGGACGGAAAATAGGGAAAAAGTAAAGAGAAGAACAGATTTTCTGTTTGGAGTCGATAGTCATAAGACGGGCGCGAGGTTTCTAAAAAAAAAAAGAGAGTATAGCGGTTGCTGCGCGCGCTTCTCCTTATTCTTGGTCATCTCTCAAGATGAGGTCATTGTGCACTCTATGAGGGGTCAGATAGATTGACCAGACCGGAAGTAAGCCCAATAGCAAAGTGCAGAGGAGGGTTTGCCCAGAACAGCACCTCTCAGCTCTCATTCACTCAGTGAAAGGCAGCCCGTAGCAGAGCTGCGAAGTGACGGGTGAATGCATTAGCGACCCAACCTGTTGCATGATGATTGAGGATGTTCCCCAGGGACCGTGCATCCGCCCCAATTCAAAATTGAACGACAACGACGCATGTATGTCTTGGCCTCGCTCATCTCTCCCCCGAGGCTCGCTTCATGGCGAGAAGGCCGACCCTTCAATGACTTGTCGTCGAGGTTCCTGGGTAGCAGCCACTTTCCGGCATCGTCGGAGACTTAAAGGGCTAGCCGAAAGCCATTGATGCGAGGCTACTGCCGCCGTGGACTCATGAGCATGTCGACAGGCCCCGTTTTCAAGGTCACCGGTTCTCTCTTATCACTCTGACGATGTGCCCCTTTCTTTGTCGTCTTATGGCTGGCATTACTCATCGGCTCAAGCACCGGAGCATATGTGTGCAGAATTATGGAGTACCTACTTGCTACTCCGCCGGAGGCGACAATCCTCAGACAGCAATCGCTTGGCCCTTTGAACTGGCGTGCTCTCCGTCCATCCCTGTAGATCCCACAGCTGCCGTGATCCAGTCTCATAGCTCGGGAAGGCCTCGCGATTCGACGCAAGGTCATCCGAGGTGCTCCGGGGGGATACCAGCACCAGACAGAGCGTCCCAGAAGCACGGGTTGAAGCCTTGTATCATTGGTTCCTTGCTGGACAGAGCAACTCTGTGATGGGATGAATGGATGGATGGTCGACAAGGCCGGCTTGCTCGGTCCACAAGCGCCAAGAGCTGGCCCTACTAAATTAAATTAAAACCGCCCCATGGCGCGCAGAGCGAGTCCACCTTGCGCTTCTGCCCTTGTTAAAATTGTCAAATTGACCGCTGGATGCTAGTGTCCACTCCTGAATTTTGCAACTAACTGACTCTTGCTGTCTCAGAGCCTCGCTCGCAAGCTCGTTGGGGTTACTTGTGCTGGCCTGCTGAAATCCTGAGCCGGGGTCTCGTCTCAACGGCTGGTTGGTGTTTTCTCTCTCGTTTGTTTGCTGGTGACCCTGGCTTCTTCTCTAGCTTAGCGTCGATTTCCCGGCCCTGTGGGTTTAGCTGCCCCCTTTCACTTTCATCTAGGTTATCGCCCACGCGGGAAACCCCAAGACCGACTTTGTTTTCTTCATCCTGCTCGGATCGCCAAATTTTCCCCTCTCTTCTTGAGTGCGATCGTTTGCTTTTGTACTTTCGGCTCCCTCGTACGGTCCGTCCTCGAGAGCCATTGTCCAAACGTCGCCAGCTTTCGCTTGTTGGCCTCGTCCCAGCGTGGCTATTCTTCCTTGATTAACAAATTAAAAAAAGGAAGGGAGAGAGAATTTGGCACTGGACCGAGCCGAGAACAAACGACGTCGACACCGACACGGCAAAGTGGAATCTTTCGTCAGTAGTACGGGATTCCTGAATTCGCGGTTTGGCATTTGGTGAGTCCCTTCACGAAACCTGTTGGCTTCTTTGTCTGGTATGCCATTTTCGGGGCATTTGGTCTGGATCAGCGTACTATCGTCTCGTCTGCGTTCCTATTCCCCCTCCCTACCCTCACGAGGGCGAGTGCTGGTGGTCTGGTGGCTTCTTCGCTGCAAATTGTCTGCGCGAACCCACGCCGGAAGGGCTTTCTGTGGACTCTATTCGCGTCTCGGTGAAGTCAATTTACACTCACCGCATCATATCGCGCTAGAGTGGCAGAACCTGCTGTGCCGGTTTGGCTTCAGCGCTGTGCTGCCCTCGCTGCAGGTCGCCTTTAGCCTCTCTGCAATACGACGTCAGCCAGAAACGCATTCGTTGCACGTCCACCAGAGCACTTGCATCATCACCCTCTTCTAACATCAGCCTCCACCACAAAGAAAAAAAAAGGCTCTGTCCTTGATTAGCCCTCAAACTAACTCCCGCCGTCATAGTTGTCTAGCCGAACTGTTTCGTTCATCTGCAAAGGTCCGTTAAGCCGAGGACCACGCGTTCAGCCACGACATCTCTATAAACTTTTGTCCATTGGCAGAGGAGAACATGCCCCGCCGGATCCCGAATCCCTTCTCCTCCAACTCTCCCGCCATGCCTCAATCCGACAAGACGGGCGAACGACGCCTTTCAACCTCCAAGACCAACCGACTGAGCCAGCTCTTCTCGTCAAGCCCAAAGTCCAAGGACCAAGGCCCTGCTCAGTCGCTGCTGTCCGCGCAGCAGAGTCAATTGAATGGCGCTGTATCGCCCTCAACCGTCTCACTACCCACCATCTCTCTCTCCACGGCGAATGGTGAGTCGAACAGTGTTGAGCCTCCTACCACTCTGTTCAAGCCTCAGTCTGCAGAGGAGATGGATCGTCGGAGGCGAGCAGATGCCCAGTTCGGCCCTCTGGTGCACCCGAGCCATCTCTACGTCAGCAAGTCCCACGGCAAGCCTTTCAAGTCGCCGATTGAGGACGAGCCGCCATACTACTACCTCTTGACTACCTACATCAGCTATCTTGCTCTCATTTTACTGGGTCACATCCGTGACTTCTTTGGCAAGCGATTTGGTGACAAGAAGATATACCAGCCGCTCAAGGTTCACAATGGGTATGCGCCTCTCAATGATGATTTCGACAGCTTTTATACTCGCCGGTTGAAGATGCGCTTGGATGACTGTTTCGCCCGAACCACTATTGGTGTTCCTGGTCGTTACATTACCCTTATGGACCGCAAGTCGAACGATTTCAACTACTCCTACGACTACACTGGTACTTACACTGAGACCCTCAACATGAGCTCTTACAACTACCTTGGCTTTGCACAATCTGAGGGCCCTTGCGCTGATGCTGTGGAGGAGTGTGTACGCAAATATGGCGTTACATTCGGCAGCCCCCGGGCTGATAGCGGTACCTCTGATTTGGCTATTGAGGTTGAGCGGGAAATCGCATCGTTTGTTGGAAAGCCCGACGCTATGGTTTTCTCCATGGGCTACGTTACTAATGCCAGTACGTTCCCGGCTCTTGTCTCCAGGGGTTGCTTGATCATCTCCGACGAGTTGAACCATGCCTCTATCCGTATTGGTGCCCGTCTCTCTGGCGCCATTATCCAGTCTTTTAAGCATAATGACATGGGTGATCTTGAACGTGTTCTGCGCGAGGCCATCTCACAGGGTCAGCCCAGGACGCACCGCCCCTGGAAGAAGATTTTGCTGGTGGTCGAGGGATTATATTCTATGGAAGGCACCATGTGCGATTTACCCGGTATCCTCACCCTCAAGCGCAAGTACGGATTTTATCTCTTCATCGACGAGGCGCATTCCGTTGGTGCCCTGGGACCCCGTGGCCGCGGTGTTTGTGACTATTTTGGCGTCGATCCTGCCGAAGTTGACATTCTTATGGGAACTTTGACGAAATCTTTTGGTGCCAATGGAGGATACGTTGCGGCTGAGAAGCACATTATAGACAAGCTACGAACGACCAATGCCTCGACACTGCTCGGCGAGGCTCCTGCCCCCTGTGTTTTGATGCAGATTTTGGCTTCTTTGAGACTGATTACTGGAGAAATCACCCCTGGCCATGGCGAAGAACGATTGCAGCGCATTGCCTTCAACTCTCGCTACCTTAGACTTGGACTTAAGCGTCTCGGCTACATTGTGTCTGGTCATGACGACTCCCCTATCATTCCGGTCATGCTTTACAATCCTGGAAAGATGCCTGCCTTTAGTCATGAAATGCTGAAGCGTAAGATATCCGTCGTCGTGGTCGGTTATCCCGCTACACCACTGATCAGCTCCCGTGCCCGCTTCTGCATTTCGGCTGCTCACAATAAGGACGACCTGGACCGGATGTTGGTTGCCTGTGCTGAGGTGGCAGAGCTCCTCCAGCTGCATTACTCTACAGGTATTGCTGGAGGCCTGGAATCCTTGCCCGATGATGTCGCACCTGAGGAAGAGGCTGAATGGAGGAAGGCCAATGGCATTCCCGTTAAGCCTCCTCGTTGGAGCGTTGAAGATGTCATTGAGGCTGGCGTCGCTGATGCAAAGCTTACTCTACGATGAGCATGGTTTTGTCGTATTCGAGTAGACTCATTTGACTCTCAATCATAAAACCGCATAGAAACGAAAGCACGGGTAGGTGTTTGAGGCGTATCTTACAAAGTACCGGATTTTTCTGGAAGTTCAGCAAACTCGGAGTTTTTTCTCTTTTTATTTTTATTTTTTATTTTTACTAGAATCTTGTTCGATTATCGTATTCCCATACCCTCTCGGATAACAGTGTCTGGTTTTGGGTCGCTGAGCGAGAATCTCTCTTCTTTTTTTTCTTTTTTATTTATATACACATAATCATAATGCCGTGTTTTGTCTCTAGGTTTCAATATGAAGCTGCGAGACCATGGCTGAGGTGGGTATTCTTACGGAAAGATTTTTCACATGAAGACCATTATGACGACTCACATAAGGGCCTACTTTTCGGGAGGGAGCGAAGTAGAGGCATGGCAATGCGTGATGCCGAGAGGGATGGGGTAGATACGGATCGCGGAGAGTACAGGCTGCTGTACATAGCATTGTGTGAACAAAGAAGACTAATGAAGTTGAAGTTGAGATGACACAGATCTGGATTAGACTTGTAGCCGCAGTGATTTTTGTCGTAGTTCTTGCCGTGTCATCAGATGGCTTGTTCAAGCTATGGCTTCTCGTATTGAGTTGATGCCGTTGCAAAGCCCCCACGGCGACATGATTAGCGGCGGTAGTTGAAGCATGGGGTTGGCCAATAGTACCTAATGCAACGATCAGATGTTAAAGAGGGTGTAATTTGTCAAGTCAAAGCCATCACAAGCTTCTTTTTTTTGTTGTAGAGATGTCCCCGTGAGAAGATTTATAATAATTATCCAGCAAGACGAGGTGGGATAGTAGTAGTAAGTGTGAAAGGAAACCTGAAACACAGACAACCCACATGCAGTGTTTGCGGGGAAGGCTTTTTTTCACCCCCTTCTTCAATCGCAGAAGTTGGGGCGGTTTTCACAACGAGAGGTGTTTCACGATGTGGAAAGCTCGGACTTGGGGGTTGAGGGGGCGGATTAGGCACTGGGACGATGCACATACAAGAGAAGAGCGGCTGGAGGTGTGAGTGGAGGTGAGGGTGAGGGTGAGGGTGAGGGTGAGAAGGTGAGCGGAAGCTAGTAAACTGTTTGAGTAATTGTGAGGTGGTATTATTGGGTATGATGGAGATGGATGGGGAGGCATTAAGGTTGTCTGGGTGGTGGTGTAAGGTAGTGGCGATGCTTTAGCATAGATGGGCTGCGAGTCAGGTATTTGTTATAGACATATTAGCAGAGGTCGTGGTCTGTGTTTCGGCGGTATTACATTATTGAGTCGCAGTGGTATTGTAACAGTAGCCGTGATCAATTACGATGTGGTATATAGCGCTCTAGACTTTGTTCCCTGTTATCTATCGTCCTTAATACGAATTCGATAGAGATGGAGGTTGATGAATCATCAACATCAATGCAGCAGAAGTACGGACGAGTGGTGTGGAGACAACGCCCTGTCGTGTTTGTTACCGGCCTTCCTTGTCTGGTTAATTACTTTATATATCTGGTCTTCAAGTTCTGTATATAGTGGCAGATGGAATCCTAGGTATGTACCAGTAGTAACCTAACTGCTAGGGACACCTGCACACCAGACCCGTTTGTCTTGCTTTCGCCCTGGCAGATAGATAGGACGTGAAAAAATATGACAGCACACAGCGTTGCACCCGCTGCTACTAATAATAACAACTAAACCCCGTCCCATCCATCCATCCATCATTTTCATCCCATTCCGCACGCCGAGGAACCCCAACAATGGAGCAATTCGCCCTGCCAGGCTCTGGCTACCCGCTACCCCGGGGTTTCATCAGGCGGCAATTCATATGGTGTACATCTTTTTCTATCTCTCTCTCGAAACTTGTTCATCTTGCTAACTCTGGCAGGTTTATCAAATGACTTATACGCAATGACACTGACTCTATCATAAACCCCTTGGTGTTGCGCATCAACACCTGGAGAGACCGAGAAAAAAAAGAGGACCCGGCCACACTGCATTGGAAGAGAGACAGTGAGATGCGTCGCCCTGGCATGGAGGGGGAGGAGAGAACCGGAAAGGAAGGGGATCCTCCTGGCGCGAGCGGCTAGCCTGCACATCTCAGGTACATAGCGTACAGGCGCATATGTATGGTGGTGGTTCAGTTGGGGGGGGAAGGGTCGCTAAAAATACCCCCTAACCTTTTGGCAGCCTTGGCGCTATTGTGCTAGAGTCTAGCACTGAAGGTGATGGAGGCTATGTAGTGCCGTAGTCCGTAGTGTGCGGTGCGAAGATTCAATGAGGTAGCCTGTGGAACGCATGTGCTTTGCATCAGGTTATTCTCCAGATTGACATTCCCGCCTGTTCCTGATCCAAGTCGTATCCGTAATTGATCTTGGGGACAAAGCGGCAGCCGGAACATGCATCTGCATCCACAAAACCCACACAGCTAAGTAGCGAGTGAGTTGCTTCAGCCTCAGGCGGCCGCCTGCCTGTGGTAATGCTGCTGCTGCTGCTGCCCCTCATCTCCAGGGCTCTCTCCCCAGCAGGCCCGGGCCAGCAGCAGCAACAGCAGCAGCAAGCTACTGTGCTTTACAGGCACCACCCACCTACCTAGGTAGGTACTAATAGCCCTGGAGGTACTTGGCATGCTTGGCTGCACCACCGGCTGCAAGCTGCTCCTCTCTGTATGTACCTGCTGGAAAACAGCCAGCCAGCCGGACTGCCTGATGAGGCGGCGTCATCCTTTCTTCTTCCTCTCTGCCTTCTGAATTGTTATTTCTTTGCTTCGTCCACGCTACACCAAGACAAGACAGCCGATCACCAATACTGCCTCTCTGGCAGCCAATCTCTGAACAGACGTTGCTGCTGCTGCTGTCTTGCTTGTTTCTTTTCTTTTCTTCCGTCTTTTCATTCTTTCTTTTCCTTGTCGCTATTATACCTGGGCTCCCGCTCGCCTCCGCACTGTTTGCCCGTATCCGGTGCCTCATTTCCACCACCGCACCACCGCCACAACCCGCAGTCCCCTGACTAGACCAACGAGCACACGCGCACACACGTTCGAACCTCTTAATTTTTCTTCTTCCCACCGACCCGATCGGCTGCACGTCCTTGCAGCCCCCCCTGCGAGCATAAAAAATAAGAAGCAAGAAAAAGGGACACAAAACAACCACGATAGGGGAGGGGGCATCTCCGTACCTGATATATCTGGGAGCTGCTCGCTGCTGCGGCGTTGGTCAAGATGATGGCCTTCGATGGAGGGACGGGCTATGCTGAGTCGGATGCTGATGACGAGTACGAGCGCAGCATGGGCGGCCACTCTCCCGTAGGCGACTATGAGGCCTCACCCATTGATTCCGAGCTTTCGACGTCTACAGAGCACACGCCGACGACGTATGGCCATCGCAGCAGCGCAGACAGGTTGCCCGAGACCATTGTCAGCGAGTGGACCGCCGAGGAGTGTGCGGATTTCATCAGCGCCATAGGCTTGCCGCAATATGGAGATACCTTTCTGGGTATGTTGGGAAACACCTGGTGCCGCCATGCGGAATTGTTTTGGACTGACTGGAAACTTTTTTTACGACAGAAAATGACATTGTTGGCGAGGCTCTGGTGGCTCTGCTGCATGATGATCTTAAGAGCATGGGCATCGCCAGTGTAGGTCATCGATTGACGATCCTCAAGAGCATCTACGACGTCAAGAAAGCGCAAGATATTCCTATGGAAAGTGATCACTACTTGCCACTCTGTAAGAAATGCTGAGCCCCGCCCCTCCCCTGACTGTGGTGATTACTGCTTCTGACATTCTCTCCCCCTCCTCTCCCACAGCTGCCGATGCCGAAGCTCAATATGCTACGGCCACACTGAAAGACATCAAGCACCTAGTCGAACAGCTTCGATTGCGAGACGAACGAATGATCCTACTGGAGCAGGATTTACGGCGAATGACAGACGACTTTAGGCGGCTCAGAGAGGATGTGCTGCCAGCTCTGCGAATTGCCAAGGACGCCCAGCACCCACTGCCGAATGTCAGCAGTGCCGGCAGCCAGGGCTATAGCTACGAGGCAACCCTCTCTCCACCCGGGCCTACGCCGCCAGGAGCCCAACCTGGCGACCGCGGAATCAAGAGGCAATACTCCCAGCGACGGATCTTGATTGGCGCGACGCCCAAGAATGCCTCCCCCACGCAAACGACGCACGAGCGGACAATAGCCGAACAGACACTGGATCCAGCCAATGCTGCGGAGAGAGCCGTCCTGTCGTCATCACATCTGGCTGCCATGAATGGCTCTGGTGGCCAAGGCACATCGTCTTCCACATACCCTTCACCCATTATACCATCCCCAACATCTCCACAGACGCTCGCCAGCGGAACTACCCTGGGATCGCGATCCTACCGAGGCGACACGCCCCAGTCATCGGCGAGGTCCACATTTGTAGAATCCGACCACAACTACAATTCACGGGACAAGCAGCAGGCCTCATCTACCGGCGGCCCTCGACGGAGAGAGACGCCCGTCTCTGTGCCCGATACACCGAATCCGAGCAATGCTTCAGTCGAAATATTCAAATCATTCAGGGTCAGCATGGATGATCCCTGCTACAAGGTGCTTCCAGCTGCGCTTAAGAAGTATCAGATCAATGCACCTTGGGATCAGTACGCCCTGTATATAGTGTATGGCGATCAGGAGCGCTGCTTGGGCATGGACGAGAAACCCTTGATATTGTTCAAGCAGCTGGATAAGGAGGGCAAGAAACCCATGTTTATGCTGAGGAAGACGAATAGCGTGCAAGCGGATGGAGAGCCGGGAAGTGCAGGGATGCACAGTGCAGCGAGAGGGCCCGCGATACCTTACGATCCACCTGGAGGCATAATCTGAAGGACTCCTTGTTAGATCGATGAATATATTCGCGACCACTACGATCATCTCACATCACATACCACCCCGGCTGGGCATTTGAAATCGATTTGAAGGAAGCCGCCGCCACAACGAGACTGGCAACGTTTGTATAGGACAAGGAGGGCTTCATCTACTGGACGAACCCCGAGATTGGCTTCTTTACAGCGAGAGACATTCGATGATATGTAAGAGAAGCTCCAAAAGTGATTTCTATGATCCACAGCTGATTTCAGGCCAAGGTACATAACTAAAGAGAGGAAACAGAAAAGTCCTGGCCACTGGCGTTGGGAGACCTAGGGAGAATGAATGACTTTTGGGCACTTTGACGTTTTTTCGGAGCTTTGGAGCCATCCCCTGTCCAAGGAAGATCTGGGATGTGAATCTGTGTCCCCATTGTATTTATTGTGAAAACGCTATAGAGCCTGGCAGAGGCGCAAAAGATACATTTTAAGAAGCCACATGAGAGAAAAGCGCTTTTGTCCTATTGTTGCTATGATCCCTGGCTTGAGCTATTGTGTTGTTCCTGACGAAATTGATATATCGCAGTTGCTGAATGTGGATCTAATACCCTTATTCCCTACAGTTCGGTACGGGGCGGTTTCAGAAAAAGGAGCCCCAATGAATTTCTGACTGTCTTGTGTCAGGTTTTTTGGGGGGGGGTTGGGAACGTATTCTAGAGGTGTCAAGTATAGTAGATCAACGAGAGAGAAAAATGGAGTTAATAAAAGATAGTTTACCATGACTGGTAGGAGAGTATTCATTGGTAGGAGATGTTGGAGATGCTCTTGCCAGTAGTGATGTGTCGTAGGCTTTTGGTTGTGATTGAGAGGTTTTGGGGAGTTGTATGGGCTGTTTTGGGAGGGACGTCGTCGTTGAATTATATGTGATTGTGGGAGTGGTGGTGTCGTTAAGAGCGGGATGTGGTGAAATCGCTGTGGAAGATATGACTGTGATGGATGAGGAGAAGCTAGGGGCGGAAGATATGATGGGTTGGATTTCATATAACTATCTAGGTTGTAAGATAATTCAATACTCAAACAATCCAATATTCGAAATAAATTGACATACGTAACACACCTACTTTCTAATAATGGAGTTGTATGAAGTGTATCAAACATTTAAATGGCTAGAAACAATGCCATCTACATTCGTGAGTTGGCCGATCCCTCTGTTTGTGAATGTGTTGGTGGACGTTTCTTTTGGTGTTAGGGTTTCTAGTATTGCTGTGTTTGACGGAGGTGATGTTATGACTTGATGGTAATGGTGATGGTGATGGTAATGGTAATGGGTATGGGGCGTGGACCGTGCATAAGCTTAGAAGGGGGAATATCGTCTTGTCGTCTTATTATGCTTGGGAGAAAGATTCGTGCGGGCGATTGATTGATTGATTGATTGATTGATTAAGGGAGCGCTTTTGCGTACTATAAAGAATACTATTTGTATGTATATGTGGAATAGGCGGGCTAAACTCTTTAGCGAAGCCCATTAATGCGCGTAGAAGAATGCAGCTTGCGTTGGATAATACTACTGATGTATATTGCTGGGCTGATGATATGGAGAAAATATATCTGAAGCAGCGTAGGTGTTGTGGGTATGGGGACTGGGTGCTCGAAAGTGAGCAATTGGATAGGTACCTATTGAGTGGTGAGTTGACTGATGAGTGACTTGCGACATAGCCAGTATGGCGTTTCAACATCTATTTTACGGTTGTTGATATTTGCTTTAATATCGGGGTTGTCATAAATCCGGAGTTGTTGTTGTTGTTGTTGTTGTTGTTGTTGTTGTTGTTGTTGTTGTGTATGGAATAGATCGAGTTCCGATATAATATACGCGAACCATCCCATAATCTCAGACATTCATCGGGAGACACTTCTTCCTAGCCGTTCCTGTTCCTTCGGAGACTTTATATACTGCCTGCTAAATCCAACAGACACGGACCGTCTTCTGTGGCTGAACAACAGCCCGGTTTCTGAATCCCCAACGGCGTGTGGGTGGTGCCAAGGGGTAGGTAAGGAATAGACACCAAGATGGGACGGTAGAGGATGACGCACCGCCACCACTCAGCCTCTATCTGCCTGTGTAGTAAAGCCACGGACCAGCAAAAGCCCTATTTCTATTCCCTGAGCTAGGGGGTTTAACATAATCGCGGTTCCGATCGATCCGGGATTTGGCATTTGCGGAGGTATAGCAGCTGGCTGGCTAGCTTGTTGCGTCCGTCCCTTGCTAGGAGTAGATAAAGACGAGTGCAGAGGCGTTGGGGACTTTATGCCATTGTCTGGTAATCAATCATAGAGGAGATATGAAGACGGATCTTTCATCGCAGGATGCTCTGGCTATCTGAGTTTTTCTGATGCAATTCTACATTCGAGGACCTAGCATGGCAATCGGCTACCCTGACAATTGACCAGCAGATAGTACTGTCTTCCTCTGATGTGTCCCGTTCAGTGGAGTTTTGTTCGTGGAGCTCAATTAATCCACCAGCCGTTGTGTCAGTCACGTCGTCCACCATGGCATTTCAACTCAGCTCGTGCCAGCATCAAAATCCCTATCGGCCGGATAATCTGATTATTTAGCCTTTTCTTTGCAATCGATCTAGTTGGATCAGCCTTCAATAGCTCTCCAGAAGCAAGGCGATGACAGCCCAGCTATGTTTTGCCAAGAATAACTAGCCCAGCTCGCTTCCATGGGCACCAATATTGGGAGCGACGGCGGGGGGGGGGGAGTAAAGGGTGTCGTGCTCTATTTACCAGTTTTATCAGTGCGCTGTTTTTTTTTTCCCATCTGGTTGGAAAAGAATTCATTCACGCTGTGGTGATGGCTTTTTTTTTTTTTTGCGCGTGGTGGCTGCGTTGTTGGGCTGGCGCTATAAGCCGCTATTAAAGAGGCTGCATCTTCACCATGGCCGTGAATCCCATTAGTCCATGATGAAACTTCAGCTGATATTCCCGTGGCAATGACCGCTGTTTCTCGTGGGATTGGGGTTTTTTCTTCTTCAACGATGTCTGCTCAACCAACATGCTATGCTGTTTGTCTATCGCGGCCCTTACGTACACACGCTCATTTAGCCTCGTCATCTCTAATGCGTATGCTTCTTTAAGCCCTTCCCTAATCAGGATATAAAGAAACCCAGAGCCCAGTTCAACCCCAGATAAATGTCTCTCGGGCGTTACCCCAACCCGCAGGAGTTGCGTCTGTGACGGCAGCGCTACCCGAATGCAGCTCGTAATTGGTCTCCGCGGCAAAGACAAGCGGGTAAGCAATTCACCGTGCCGTGCACCAGGTGGTTTTTTTTTTGCTTTAGCTTAAAAACAAACACGACCACTCCTCTGCGCAACGTCAGCTGTTGAGTCATGCCGCGGATTCCGGGGGGGCATCTCATACTACTGTATAGTATGTATGTATAGTATATAACTTAGTTTGGATCTGCTGGGACCAATCGCTGATGAACGCGGGCTCGGCTAGGCAACCGCTCTGGCCTGGCAGAGGAGTCACCGTTGCATATTTTGCGCTGCGTTTATTTAGTTCCCCTCCTAGGAGGACGGAGCTAAGAGATGATGAGTCGATCATGTTTGTAATGGCGAGCGGAAAGGCGTAAGGCGTAAGGCGATCATGGATCCCGTTTCATGCGTTTGAGCTTGCGTGTGGGCTGCCGTTGTCCTCTGTTGGTTACTATCAGGCGCCATGATGCGCAAACGGGGCGACGAAGCTACGGGCATATGCCTGTGCGGTCTGGTTCCCTGGTGCATTCAAAATCCAGCTGCCAGCCACCTTTTTTGCCTGACCTGAGGAGTTCTTATACTTTACCATACCTAGTAGAAAGATTGACGAGTATTATGCCTGATCTCTCCATTGCTATCGCTGCTTGATTCTGGTCCGAGTGTTGGGTGTTTACATATATGTTGAGCAATGGTTCACTTGATACAAAGCGTTGGTAAGCCCACACTGGCAAAACACCAAAGACGATTACAATAATTATGTTACCGGTTTCTGTGTTGCTGACTTCTCGGCCGTGATGGATAGTCTTCTAGACAAAACTCAACAGCTGTCGTCAGCATCGTCAACACCACCATAATGATGAAGGGCGACCCGGGAGTCGATGAATTCCCCTACGGGAACCACCATCCACCATCTGGCACCAGCTCATCATCGGCAGCATCAGCAAGCAGCAGCAACAACAGTTTCCTATCATTTGCAGACGGAGGCACGACGGGTGAAAAAATACTGAGAGGCTTTTTCATCGGGGTGGCCTTTGGTCTCACGCTCAGCATGTTGATGTGCTGTTATCTACCCTGCATCAGACGATTCAGACAACGGCGGCGAAATAGGGAAGAGTCGAGAAGTGAGACAACGGAGCATCGACCTTGGCAGGATGAAGAGACTCTACAACAACGCAGCTCGGTATCTAGCTGGAGCGGCCAGAGCCCCCATCGTGGGTAAAGATGGAAGATCGGTTTGGCTTGGTTCCTGAATAGCATTGGTATTGGCGTTTTTTTTTTTTTGGCGAATTCGGGCATATTGGTTATACCCCAACTCGGAAATGTTGGATTCTAGGACGGACAGACAAACGGACAGACAAGCAAGGGAAACGGCAAACGTATTGAGAAGCTATCTACTTGGGTGTCTGACGTCAAGACTTGCGCGGTTGCTTGCATAAGGGTAGGTGGATATTTGATAATGAGAGTCGGGGCTGTGACTTTGATGGGGCGCGGATTGCTTGGATAAGTTGCTGTAAATAGACGATAATCCACTGGGGAAAATGTTCCTAACATAAATTCAATGAAGATCTTGGCCGAGCCTTCATGTGTGCATGGCAAAGATGATGACTAACAGTCACAAGGCTTCCCCGAAAGCCTGGCCTCTCGGGTACATGTAATTAGACGGTGGAAGATCAATATCAGCGACTTCCGAAAGCGACATGGCCATTCTGCCTCGTGGCTAACGCGATCGCCATAATGAGGCTGGATGGGGGGCTCCAGGTGGACCAGCGAACCAGGAACCAATGGCAGCAAGCTTGTCACGCGGTTGTGGCGCAGCGCTTGGGCATGACGTTGGTGGGGAGCCACAGCTTTGCACAACCGTTTTCCATACATAGAACAGTCAACGATCACCCTTGAACAACTTAAAAATCTAGAAGACTCGGTTGTTGGAATAACCACTCGTCTTAGGTTTTGACAAAGCAGTTTCTTGCCATAGCTTTCCTTCAAAATAGCTGGCGTTGCGATAATCACTGGCGTGCATCCCCCAGGTCTCTGTGCGGTTAGGGAACCTTGACAATCAATAGATAGACTGACCTGCGCGACCCCTCCACCAGACAAGGCTCACTATGACCTACTGATCCTCGTCGCGACAAAGCCTCAACATTGCTCTCCTCCCACGCCGGATAGATTGCTGTCTCCCTCTGTCTCCATCTCGCTCCCTCGCGCACCTCTCCAAGACGCCGGCTATCATGCTCGACGAAAGCTTTCCGACATACTGCCTACAAGCCTCCAACGAGGACCCCCTCCAAACCACACTCTACTTCACATACAACGGCTCCGACCCGTCGCGTGAGTACGTCTTGAAACGACCACCGCCTGCGAACTCCAAAAGCCAATACGCACTTGCGCTGTTCGATGCCCATAATCCCTCCATAATTTACGGAGAGGTCCTGGTACAGCCGGAATGGCAACAGCCAACGCTCTCGGCGGCCGAGATTCGAGCCAACAACAGCCCTCCGCCACATGTCCCTGTCGTACCTGAAAACTTTTCAGTAATGCTGTACAATCCCGACCAGGAGGTAGTCATCAGGCGTCAAGCAGGGAGCTGGAATCGAGCCGACGTTTGGGGCTTCGAGATTCCCGAGCGCACATTTAAGCTCCCCAGCTCAAGCAGGCTCGACCAGGAGACTGGCAGCAACGAGGTTTCTGAAATATCACCAAAGATTGTGTTTCACTGGAAGAAAGATGGTCGGCTGAGCAAAGATATGACGTGCTTCATCTCGGGTAGAAGCCTGGGGGGCAAGAAGAACAAGGAGCCTGATATCACAGTGGCTATGTTTAAAGCGAGGAAACACGAAGACCTTGTTAGCATCTATGAGCCCAACATGGCAAGAGTGGAAGTGGAGGATCGAAAAGGCCTAGAGGTGGTGTTGCTGCTGAGCTCGGTAGTTGTGCAGGACTTGTACTTGAATCCTCGGCAGGACCCTTTTAATGTCGCCGGTCTTGGAGGAGTTGCGCCTGTAAATGGTAAGAGGAGGGATTCACGGCCAACAGGAACCCGTCCCGATTTGGCCATTGTGTCTGGCGCTTTGGGAAATGTTACACCACCGCCTCCCGTCGGGTCGCCTCCGAAATCAGCCGCGAAACAGGCAGAGATTGATGCCGAGACTAGGCGATTACAGGCCATGGTGGCGGAAGAGGAACGCCAGATACGTGAGCGCCGGGTCCGCGAAGAAGAGGAACAGACGAGAAGACTGCTAGAGCGCGAGGAACAGGAACAGAGGCGGTGGAAGCAAGCCGAAGTGGAAGCCGAGACGGAACGCCTGCGACGACAGTATGGAGTTCAAGGAGCGCCGAGGCCCCATGGCTCACCACCGCTCCCACCACGACACAACCAGAGCCAGGCGCTGCCGAGCATGTCTGGAGCGTTGAGTGCCGCAGGAGGAGGCGGCTGGTACGGCCAGCCAAGCGGCGGAGGACTGCAGCCGCCTATGCCTCCACGACCGCACAGCGTGAGCCCTCCAGGTATATACTCGCAACAGCCATCGTATCTGCCGCCACCGCAGCCGCCGAAAAATGATGGAAGGAGGCCGAGTAATCCGTCGAGCCCGTATGCAGGACCGTCAGGCGCGGTGGCAAGTGTGGCTAACTTTTTCGGCGGCAGCGGGAACAAGAGGGACGATGATAAGAAGAAAAAGGTGCGGAAGAAGCTGAGTGTGCATTTTTGAGGTGTTGTTGCTGCTGCTGCTGCTGCCGTTGTATGATGGGTTTCGATGCTGGCGTCTTTATTCTTATTTGGGGAGAAGGGGTGTCATGTTTGGAAGGGGGATGGATATACCAGGTTTTTGTTTTGTTTTGACTCCATGCACATAGAGTTGGAGTTGGAATAGCTTAGCAGAATGAATGATGAATTATTGGATGGGGCTGCTACTACTTTTGCGAGTTGTTCGTTCGTGATGTGGGTATCGGTACGATCAAGTAATTAATTATAAGAGATAGGCAATCACGATGAAGCATTACTGATCTTGAGATTGAATCACAAAAAGCGAACTGAGACGAATGCAAAGAGATTATTATATATTAAAATAACTAGGTGCCCGTTTTTGGAGACAGCACTGTTTAATCGTTCCTCGTTCCCTGAATGGTATCTAAATACCGATCCACCTTTTCTTCTTACATGCGTGTTTCTCTCTAATTCAAATGGGTATATGCCGAATACTCATGTATAAATGCAAAGTAAGTAACTTTTAGTGCTCCCGCCTGTTAAATCAAGAAAAGAAAAAAAACTTTTGTGTGTGTGTGTGTTCCATCCCGTCTATTGTTTTTGGTATCGATTTGCCAATTTCTTTTTTTTCTTCGGCTGTAAAGCTCTCCATAATGAGAAGACAGAAAAAGACGGCTTTAACACCGCGGAGTGACACCCGGGTTGGTGATCCCATAAGTCATAATCAGAGGACGAGGACGAGTGCGGGATTCGTGCTTCTTCTTGGTCTTCTGGTGGGAGTCGTCGGCGAGGGACATGTTGTCTGGGGTGGTGGAGACGGAGGAAGAGGCAGAAGCGGACTTGGAGGAGCGCTTGCTGGATGCCTTTTTGGGGGTCATGAAGGCGCGGATGTACATGAGCTCGTCGAAGTACATGGTGAAGGTGGTGGTTGTTTGTTTTGTTGTGCTTAAAAGAAGTTGGGTTGGAGAGGTATTGTAGATGTGAGCGCGAAGGCTTGTTTGTTTTGTTGGTTGCGTGAAGGTGGGTAGATTGTAGATTGTAGATTGTAGATGGTAGAGTGTGTAAGTGATTGATTGTATTGAAGCTGTTTGTGTGTGTGTGTGTGTGTGTGTGTGTGTGCTGATACTCTTCTTCCAAACCTCTGAAGGCATCCCCAACCATCCTTATATACAAAAATACCCTCCTTCACAAAGTACGTATATACGTATTCTTTCCAATTTTTCACGATGCCGCTGGTTTCCATCCCCATTGTTCCAATACAACGCGCATGTGTCATCGTCACCGTATTCCCTGTTTACGTGGTCCCCTGCCGTACCATTTCGGGGCCATGCTATGAAAATTTTCCAAACAAACCAAAAAAATAAAAAATTTAATTTTTTATTCTATTTTATCCCTGCTCGGCCACATTGGGCCCCACTTGTCCGTCTCTCTCGGCCGAGTGGGTCCCGTATCCACCGCCGCCTTGTGGCCGGGACCCGCTTCCCGATCGTAGCCAGCCTGAAAAATTCCCTTGAAATTTGCGATCACACTTTATGATAGAATTTTTTTTGGGACCCGGCCCCATTCCCTGTATTGCCGTGAGTTTCCCTTATTAATAGCTCTGGAGGCCAATGACCAATCATACGGCTGCAGCCCGCACGCACATGCTGGATCGTTTGGGGCTCAGCTCACACAGCGCTTGAATGACTCAGCAGAGCGGCGGCTGTCGCACACAGCTAGCGGTAAACAGCGGGTTAAGTCTCTCGGTCCGAAGTTTATGCCTCTGGTGAAATCTCTTGCGTTGCGCTGACACGACGTCGAAGAACAACCTAACTTTTCACATCCATTCCATTAGGTAGTGAGAGGCCGCCGCCTGTGACTGTGCTGAAGCGCCTGACATAATGGCTTTGCCCCCCCCCTACCAGGACCGAAAAACACTATGCAGGAACAATGCGATTTTGCTCGCTCTGTCTGTGCCGAACCAATAATCTGCCTTGCCGCCCCTGCTGCTAAGAAAATGGGCTGCAACCACACACGATGAAGGGAGGACAAAAAAAAAAAAAAAAAAGAAGCGTCTGCAAGTGAGACGCTTGCAAGCCTTTGGTACCTGAAATTGGCCCGGCGGCGGCTACCGATGGCCCGAACGCCTCATTCAGCGGGAGGTAAACGAACGACAGGGCGAGGATGGACGGCGTGCCGGAAGATTCTTCATCGTGCAGCGGCTGCTATTGCTACCCTTTTGTGTCTGCCGTCTAGCCGCATGGTAGGATGGATTCGATAACCTAAGCAAATTGCCTGTAGGGGTATAGCTCGAGGAAGTAGTGAAAGATGAGAATCAAAATAAAAAAAATTTCATGCCTGCTAGAGGTGGGCTGGAGCGCTTGGCTCCAGGCATGAGATGCAGTCAATACGAAACGTATGGTGTTTTCTCTCTCTCGTTGTGGCCAGGACAACGTGATCAGACAGAGAGCCCAGCCAATAAGTGGATTGTGAATCAAGGGTTACCTTGTTTGCCAACACTTATTAACCCCCTGGTTGAGTTCAATCCGATACATGATCCACACCACGGTCTGATCTGACTCTCAAGAAAACGACTAATAACGTAAATCTCAAAACCGTGACAATTTCATTCTAACGGGTGACGATCAAACATAACGTAGCCTGCGTCGTAGGTGCAGTGTTCCACTCCCACTAATACATGTCATTGGATCGAGTTTACGTCTCTTTTGAAAGCAATCCCCACTGTCAACCACCCAAGATCTTGCTGTTGACTACAAACCTGACTCGGAAAGCTTCGGCTGCCTAGGATATTAACCGTGTTTGTCAATGTATGTACCTTGTAGGGCTAGAATAGCCAGTCTGTGTTGCCACGTGGATTTGTGCCTGGTGATCTATCCAAATGGGACTAATATGCGCGGATGTGGGTCGCAAAGGAAAGCGATACGATTGATTCCAAGGTTTTGCGACAGCAGACTTTTTTCTTCTTCTTTCGTAAGCATCCACATGCTTTGGCGGTAAGAGCTTGGCTGTAGTTGAGTTGAGTTGAGTAGAGTTGTGTGTTGGGTTGGATGAGGGGATCCCACAAATTGTTGGATGATGGTCGTGATGATGTGGTACCTAATGTATCATGTGGAAGTGAGGCATGGATCCCATGGGAATCAAGGCGTATGATCATTTCTCTTGGACAAGACCACAACTAGGAGCTGTTGGACAACATATCCGGCCTCCGAGAATAACCGTATATGGTGTAGATGCTGCAAATGTGACTTATGGTGATGTCACCGTCCTGCCGATGAATTCTCTTCAGTCATGCTTCGTCATGCTCTCGAGCCTGTTGGGGTAGTGCTTCTAATGTATGGAAAGAGGTACGGGTAGATCACCTTCGAGAGAATCATTTCAACAATATACGACTGCCGTAACGAAGATGAGAAAATAACATTTCGTGTTCACGCCATCTCCTCGTGAATTGCCTTTATTCCTTGAAAGTATGATGATGTGAGTGATGGCATTCTGTAGACCCAGTGCTCTTATAACAAAAAAAAAAAAGAAAAAGAAAAAGAAAGACACACACACACACACACACACACACACACACACACAAAACAAAGGACCTATTTGCAATAGCCATGAAAAAGATGCACGGATATGAAAACTTTAAAGGAATAGACTTGCAGAAATCTCATACTGAGTATGGTGATGCCGTCTTCAGGTCGACTAGCTAGCCGCCAGCTTTGTCTGATGCGAGTAGTCTGATCATCCCAGCAGCTCTGTGCCCTAACAAACCGACATGGCGCTTCACGGGATCATTAACCAAGAGTACGTGATACTTGCAGTTCGCATCAGCGAGCAGTTGATCCGTTCCTCTCTGAATAACTTACAGCTCGCGCATGGGAAGAGTCATCGACGAGGCCGCCAAGCGCACCAACGGAAATGAGGCCCTGGCGCAGACCCACGATATCAGAACTTCTATGAATACTCTGCGCGAAATGGCAAAAAGCATATCTTTCTCATAGTGAATCTATAGGCTATCTACTTTTGGAACACCTCATGAAAACAGAGCAGTCTATCCTCGATTTTTGCGACGCACACAGAGATGACATCATAGCGTTTGTGCGTAAGTGTGAGGCTGCTATGAATACAGGGGAGGGTTCTGTGATTGGGACGGCGAAACTAGTCGAAGCATCTCACGGTATATGAGAGACGTGAACTACACTTTGGAAACATGCTAATCAACACTACTTCTTTAGTCTTCCACTTCGAAGAGGCTCATCAAATGGATCATACACATTTCGATCCCACGTCTCCCACCGTCGAAAGCATCTCGAAGTCCCTGGAAAACAATTCCTCTAGCGAAACCGAGATAGATCATCGGCTTTACTGCGAGTTTAGTCGGCTTTTTAGATCAAGCGAGATGGTTAAGATGGCGGACGAACAGGATAGAGCCATGTGTCAAGAGATGAAGAATCTGGTCTATGAATCAATTTGTCATATTACGAATATGACTATTCCTATTTATCATCACCATCGATATATAATAGGGCAATTGCAGAGTATCTCAACTCAAATGGCAGCAGCAGCAGCAGCAGCAGCAGCAAGGACCTAAGACACAGACTAATCATCAACAGATTCGGATATTCCTGTCCCCAGCATTGCTTGGGAAGCGCTGGAAAGCGATCCCAATTATTACTATATCCTCAGAGACTTGTACAATATGGTCAGATTGAAAAGGTTCGTGGAAGGATAATCTGAAAGCACTGGCTGAGCGATGATGGAAAAAGTTTAAATATAAAAAATTGCTTAAAACGTCTACGAATGAGTAAGTCGTTTGGAGCTTGGGGATAGGCCATAGGATTGAAGAACGGATTTTAAGTGTGGGCGGCTATATAAATGGATTATTAAGGCCCCTACAACTATTGTAGCAAGTGCTAGTACAGTCACTCAGTAATTGTAACAGCTACTTGAGCTCACATTTCAAGGTCCCACGAACGCTGCCGCTTAAATACATGTACCCGCCTTGTCACCACTCAGAGTTGACCCTCTACAATTTAAATCCTCCATCTATAACTCCATGTAATCTCCCCTATCGTCCGATCAACTCAACAAACCATCAGCACCGGCATCAGCACCGGCATCATCACCGGCATCAGCACCGGCATCAGCACCAGCATCAGCACCAGCATCACCTACACCAAACCCTACCCGCCCCTCAAGCCATATACAAATATCAGCTAATCACACCACACCCAACTTCTCCAACGGGCCTCTACCTGCATTTGCCATGCAAGGTGCGCAAGCCCCCCCATTTGCCAGCCAACACCCACACCACACATAAAATCATCTTTGGTGGCGCTCCTCACGCTTTTGCCCTAAGGGGACAACCCACCCCCCCCCCCCCCCCCTTCTACTGCCGTTTATTAGGCGGCTACTAAACTAGCTAGAAGAGGAAGATAAGGCATATAGCCCGCAAGCAGGTAGCGTTATGCAGCCCGGGGGGCGGGTTGGGCTGCCGCATGATCGACGGGTTAGGTCCCAACGTGACCTGATAGGTAAGTGTCACGATGCCACAAAAAGCCGTCCGTCCATACATATGGACCTGAATGGATGGGTGGACCAGTATGGTATAAAAAATGGGCAAGACTCGTAAGATCTGATCCTAAAGTTTGTAAATGGTAGCTTTTACATGGTAGCTTGTACATGATGGCCTTGCGCCTGGTGTGCAAGCATCGAAAAAAGAATACATCGCTGTAGTAGTAAAACAGGGGGATATGAATCATAAAACACGCAGAGGGGAGATTTTTCGTCGGAAAAAAAAGTTTGTGGTTGTTGTTCATCATCATAAACGTAAACATTGTCTGAGCCGTTGATCTAAGTTGGATCTGGGCAGTCATTCACACCTTACGGAGTAGTCCAAAACGCCGCTCATGCATAGCCTCACCATCACCATCACCACCACCACCACCTGTCTTTTTGTCCCTTTCCAGTCCAAGACCTGTGCCCCGAGCCTTCATTTTCGTCTTACTCTTTCTCCTCCTCTTATACATGCATCGTATGCCGTTGAGTGCAATAGACGACCAGGGGGATCATTTAAAGCTCTTGTAAATTACCCTCCTGCCCTGCTATCACATCCGCATAAGATATGATATCGATGGAACAAATCTCTAATCCACTCGGTCGACCTTTTCCATTTTGAGGTCGTTGATGAGCATGTATCTGCTGAGCCCAAGCCACAGGTAGCGGAACCAGACCATCTGGCTCTTGTGTGCGTGCTTCATGGCGTGCCATCCCTCGCCGATTCGGGGGCCCGAGCCGAAGAACTGATTGGTGTAGATGAGTCTCTCGGGACGGTCGGGATCCTCTTCTCGGCGAAAGAGAGAGGAGCCAATGGTGGTGAAGACGTCGAAGCAGCCCGAGTATTTGCGCAGCAGGTTGACCGTAGTTAAAGAGTACACATCAACCGGGCTCTCCCACTCGGGCTTGCCCTGGGTAAGGGCCTGAGCAAAACCGCGCGCACCGTGGTACAGAGAAATGTGGTTGGGGTGCGAGGACACGCCACGACCGTCAAAGGTAACGAGGACATCAATATTGGCCGTGGGCTGCTCAACGTCGTCGATTCGTTGGCGGGCAAGCTGCGGCGCAAAGGCTTTGGTGAGGAGGGTGGCAATCTTGGCCTCATCCCACTTTTTCGTCATGGAGTCGGGGAAGTCTTTCCTGCACACATATCCTGAATTAGCCAACTCTGCTTGGGCGATATGAACGATGAGGAGAAGATGCGGCTTACGGGTTGTCCACGACAAAGACGTCTGATTCGTCCCGCAAACCCAATGCCAGACCGCTCTTGACGAGCTCCTTCTTTCTAGTTTCGCCGAGTCCTTCCGCATTCCCTAAATGAGGCAAAAGAAGAAAACATCAGTCAACTATTCCAAACTGTCTCTGTCTTGCTTGGCACCCTGTTCTTCCTATTTTTTGCTTGTTCTTATTCGTATACCCCCCTTGAACAGTTGCTCCCTACACCAAGCTATACCCCACCGTATGGCATGGTGTCCGTCCGGCTCAACTGCTGCGTATGACAAGGGGAAATCGTATAGAACCGAGGTTGCCGTACCTGAGCTCAAGCAAAGAATCTTGACATGATTGCCCGTCTCGGGACGCGCCAGCGCTAGAACGGTCGGGGAAAAGAACATTGCCTCATCGTCCGGGTGGGCAATGAGGATGCAAACCCGCTTCTCGAGAATGGCCGGGAAGTGGTTCTGCACAATGTTTGCGGTGCAGATGTAGATGCAAGGCACCGCTGCCACGACGGAGGCGGCTGCCAGGACGACGAGGGAGCGGGAGTCCACAGGAAAATCCACAGGCAGCTTGAAGGGCAGCTGAAAGGACAGGTTGAAAGGTATGTTGGCAGGCATGGTTGGTTATGCTGTGCTAGCCTGCTTGCTTGCTTGCTTGCTTTGCTTCTCTCTTTCGGTCTTTCTTTCTCGTGGCTGCGTTTCTGCTCCGGCTGCGTGCAGAAGAGTGCGTTTTCCTAGATGGTCTCTGCCTTGAAAGGACGTCCTGGTTGGGCCGACCTCGTCCCTGTGCTGGGCTTTGTTGGGGGGGAGGAGGAGGAGGAGGAGGAGGAGTAGGTATGCGATGGTGGATGGAGGAGGTGGTGGATGGAGGGATGGGCACAAAAAAAATGGCGGGATGAAACCCAGAAAGTGGGGAGGAGAGCTTTTAGGAATCGCGCCGCCGCCGAGACACGCACACACACACAGACAAGCAAGCAAGCACACACAGACAGTGATACTGACACTCACACGCTCACTCACTAACAGTTGCGAGTTGAGCTTCCAGCAAGTCCCGCAAGATGGCGCAGCGCTTAGTGGCAGGTGGCCCGAGAGGCTGGAGGTGCAATTGGACGATCTGGGACACGCGGGAGATGGGAATCACGGGAGGAGACACAGAGGAATCTCAACTCAGTGTCAAGCTCTGGCGTGAAGCGAGGGGGATCACGCGCGCGCCGCCGCCGCCGCCGTTGGGATGCGGTGAGAGGCGGCGGAGGGGGAACAATGCCCCGGATGTTGCATACAAGCAGGGTGTTGCATCCCCTAACCGTGGTGGGGGACAGCTCCAGCTATCACATAGTAGGTACCTCGGGACAGCTATGGCTAATATTCCTTCATCCTAGATAAAAAATATAGAAACACAGCTTATTCTTTTGGTTCATATATTCCTTTATTTAAGCTGTGCTTCATTTTTTATTTTTATTTTTCATTTCATGCACTTTCCCTCCTGTGCCCTCTTAACCATCTTGCAGCTGCACTGCATTGCCAACTGGGCATGTAAGCATTCAAGCTCCCGCTATTCCATCCCATTCCAGCCTGAAGAGCCACCCAAATCCGCCCATCACTGGGGCATCCTTATCGATAGCAACCCCCTTGCCATGCGGAGTTTTCGCTGCAGGGGTTGCTGATTGGGGGAGCTGCTCTCCCGGGTCTCCCCTTCCCCCAGCCGTGGTCGATTTGGACTGATGTCATTTGTCTGCGGCCCTGCTAGATGGACCAAAGTTTTTTTTTCTGTGTGCATTTGCAAGGCTTATGTATTATGCAGCCCACGAGACACGTTAGTCGCAATTTCGACCTCAACTCCCCTTCCGAAGCAGGCGAGCAGCCCGTATCACCCCATCACGTACGCAGCACGCATAATAAACGCACACATTCGTGCATGTCACATACTTACATACGGAAAAGCCCGTTACCGTCTACCGAATCCAATTGATATTACCGACACTCGTTTGTGCGCCAACTTAGCTCAGCATGGCTAAGCAGCGGAAAGAGAAGCGCGAAAAGACAATTAAGCTCCGGCATCCCGATCGATCGGCCCCGACTGACAAGACGCTGTTTGACCTTGCTCAGGAGAGGGAGCTCTTTCAAAAGGCTGAAAAACGGGAGAAGCAGCTGGCTAAGCGCAGAGACGGTGGTGGTGATGATGACGATGACGAGGATGAGGACGACGAAGATGAAGACGAGGCTGCTACTATCTCGCCGTCAGCCGAGAGGTTCCTCGAAGCAATGCTCTATACCTCCACATTGGCCATGTTGCACTTCACTTTCGATGTGCTAGTAATGAACCAATATGGAACGCAGATTCTATGGGATCGCGTCGTAAAAAATGCCATTAGAGCTTGGATTGGTATGCATTCTCTATCCATCCATCCATCTATCCTACAAACGTCCAGAATAACCCATCCACATCTCTTCGATGCAGTGCTAACATCTATCTAACCCTCATTGGCAGTCTTCTTCATCGTCTTCTACCCACTACACCCTCACGAAGCGAACCCCAAACTCGTTCCCTTCGTCCCCCTACGATACCAGAAACATCTCCGCCAATTCATCTTCTTCGCCTTGAGCTGCGCATCTGGCTGCGCGTTAATCTACATCACCAACGCGAAAGGCTACCTTGCCAATATGAAACGAGCGCCGCCTCTTGGATGCCTCTGGTTGTGGGCCGTCGTGGAGCTGGAGCTGCCTGGGGCGGTTGCGAGTTTGGCCATTTCGGGGGGTTACTTGTGGGCTAAGGGGTATTCCTTGACGTGAAGTGGCCGCCCGAGATAATCGAATCCCAATACTACCTAACATATATCCTTTTGTCTTGTGTGTCCCAAGTCGAAATCCCCCGGACGCGCTCTTCACCCCGAACCATTCATCATCCAGCTCTTCTCCGACCCCAATTCACGCACCTTCATCCTCGACTCCAGATCCGTAATCCTCGACGAAATCAAGCTAATCTGCAGAAACTGCACCCGCGCCGTCAGCGCCTCCCGCTGCCGCACCAGCTCCAGCGCCTTCGTCCGCACCGACAACCACGACACCGCCACCGACGGCCTCCCCTCCGACCACCACCGCCGCGGCAGCACCGTCCAGCTGCTCTCGTACCTCGCTGCCGCCTTGATTTCAATATCGGTAATAAGATCCAACAGCCGCTGCTCCAAGTTGAGCAGATCGTCCATTACGAACCTGTGCATCTGGTGTTCCGTCTTTTGGCGACTACTCCGTAAGCTGTACCCGCCACCGGTACCACCAGTACCACCACCACCACCACCAGGGGACGACAACTGCTGTCCGTCATTAAGCGCCTTGAGCAGCTCTGCGAGCCATGCTGATTCGGTCTTATACCACGATAGGGAGGACTTGATGCGGAAGTACTCGTCGTCGCTGTTGCGGAGGTACGAGATGCGGGCGTACGCGGCTGCAGCAATGGCAATCACAAAGGTGAGGATGCCGATGATGTTGGACGACGTGGAGAGGGGCGAGTCTTGGTTGTTGTATTGGTCCATTTGCTGGTGGTGGTGCTAACAGCGGCGGCATGTATAATAGCCGCGGTGTGTCGATCTTAGAGAAGGAGTATTACGATGATGATGCTGTTGTTGTTATTCACATATTGCATGTTTCTGGGGGTTTTTTTTTCTTGTTTTGTTTTGTTTTCAGAGCTGAACAAGCCAGCGATTGATTACTGGTGCTTGTTCACTGCGACCCTAACCCTGGGCTATGTGAAGCTAATGCACATACTACCTAGGTAGCTTAGGTCCAGTCCAGTCCAAAGAAAGTGCCGCCGTGTGATGTATCCTTGATAGAGCGATCGTTTAACAACGGTAGTTGGCTTAGGTACCTAATGTATAGCGGCGTGTGTACTTCATCATATTCAAGCTAAATCATAACTCAAGTTAAATATATATGTATATACAAACGTCAAATTACCATGATTCTCACAGAAAATTCTCATAACCCTCATAATACGGCGCCCCAGCCAGCCAGCTATATATGTATCTACCAGTACGCTGCAGCAAACAATGCCATAAATGCTCATTCGCTCCCCTGCCTTGCCATCGCTATTGTGGAAGTGTTTCCGCCCTTTATTTCTTTCTTTCATTCGTTCGTTCGTTCGTTCGTCCTGATTTTCTTTCTTCGCTTCTGTGTCGTTGCACATCATGATGTAAAAAATGATATAACCACAAAAATATAAAAACATAGAGTCCAGACTCTTCAAGATTGTGAAGCCATGGAAACCCAGCAAAAATAGTTGAAAAAGGAGTTAAAAAAGCGCAACTGCTCATGTAAATGTGCTATGCAAATGCCTGCCTGCTGTGGCGGTACTGAGAAAGAAGAAGAAAAACGAAATTTTCAAGCCGCTTATTCTTGTAAATTAAACGCGGATTTCCTTGTTGCTCCGTAACCGTTGGAATCAAATCACTTCTGCCGATTCGGTTGCTCTGCGAAGCGAATTCCCCTTCTTGTGGGCGGTACGCGTTCCGTGCCCTCATCATCGCTGTCGCTGTCTTCTACAGATGCAGCACCGCCCATCCCCAGGGCAGCCTCACGTCGTCGTCGTTCAGCGGGTGTCTCGCCTGCATCGGGGACGCGTTCTTTGTCTTTTTGGGATGCTTCTATCTCACTCTCCTGGGTGGACAAGACAGCGAGACGGCGCTTGCGCTCCACGGCAGTCTCGACTTGTAGTTCGGAGGGCTGAGGTGCTGAAGAGCCGACGGTATCTGAGCGCTCGCGACCACGGCCGCGAGGGGGTTCGGGTTGGCGTCGGGGGGATATGGATTGAGACTTGCGGCTGGAGCCGACGCTTCTGACGGCGGCATCGGGAGCAACGGAGGAGGAGCTGCCACTCGCTAGGGCTTCGGGCTCGATGATTTCGGGGATGGCTGGATGGTTTGCCTTGCTTGGCATATCCTGGCGAGCTAGCTTCTTCAGAGCCGTGGATGCTGAAGAATGGTCCACAACTTCCTTCCGTGTACCAACATCCAACTGCTGCACCTCCCGGATAAAGTCCTCCTTCGTCATGCGACGGCCCACGCCGCCAATGGTGAAGCGAATCTGCCTATCATCATCCGAGTCGTCCTGCTGCGCCACACTCTGTTTGCGTCCCTGTCCACCGCCAAGAACTCCGAAGCCAGTCGTCCATCCGGGCTTGAAAACTGGCCTGGCGGGTGATGAGGAGGCGGCATCATCGGCACCGGTACCGACAGCAGCGGCGGCGGCGGATGAGGATTCACCAGCCTTGCCTTCCTCTGCTGCTGCTTCGGCGTTTTTCTCTGGCTGTCTAGCAAGAACGCCAAGACCAAGATATTTCAGACTGCTGTTGAGGAGGGCGTTTTCCTGGCCGCCCTGTTTCTGTGAGGGAAGCTCATACGTCTTGACGACTTCTCCGTCTTCGTCTTCGACAATAATCTGCAAAAAAAAAAAGCTGTCAGTCAAATTGCTATTTATCTCATCTTCCATGTAAACAAACAAGGAAGAAGGGGCGGACATACCGTGTTGCCGAACTGATAGGCTCGGGCAGGCTCGTGCTGTCGACTTGATTTGTCCTTTTCTTTCCGCTTCTCCAACTCAGAGCTATACATGTCTGTTACCTTGCGACGAAGCCCACCGAGTGACCAATTGAAGCGCTCGGCGTCAGACTTTGATCTCATCTTGGCGATATGAGGTCGTTGATGTTCCTCTTCCCTTTCAGGCTCTCGCTGAGTGTCGAGAACATCACCGTCATCATTCTCAAAGACCAGATTATGACCCTCCTCATAGATATTCACATGAGGAGCTGTAGGGGTCTCCTCTCCATCGCGATATTGATCATCATCTCCCATGCCTTCCAACTTCTCTGGGTCAGACCCCCCAGGGCTTTCCTCCGACAAATTCGAGTCTCTAGCTTCGTGGAAGCGCGGTGGCGGGGAGTCTTTCTCGGGAGGCGGTGATGCTGGAGTCATGCTAGGCCGATCAGGGAAAATAGCAGATTGAGTGATTGGACCACCGGGTCCAATGCCGTCGTCCCATCGCCTATGCTTCTTCTTCCTAGATACGAGGGAAGAAGCTCTGCTGCCATTACGGCTGTGGGTTTCCTCCTCTCTCTGTCGGCGTAAGAAGTGAGTCGGGGGAGCCAGGGTGCCTGCAGGAAATTCGGGCACTTTGTAATCGTCCAAAGATGTCTCTGACATGGTTCTTGCCTGAGATCGAGATTGTGAGGAGATTCTGGGGAGTCTGTTCATCCAGGATGGACCATCCTCTGGAGCGGCAGTGTACGACATGGTCAGCGTCAAGGTGTTGATACGCTTACCAAGGGTAAAGACAGCAATAGAAGAGCCGTGGACCATGATGGAGGATATAACAAGGAATGTGACAATGGGCCACACGAGATAGATCAAGTTGTAATGAGGATGGTTTTCAGGCGGCATGTCTGACAGAGGGACCGGCTCTTCGTGCTCCAGTTCGGCACGCGCGAGAATGGCAACAAATATGGCACCGACACCAATAGGACCAAAATGGCCGGCGAAGAGAGCTTCTCGCCAATTTTTTATGTCTGGTATGAACGGTTTGAGCATCATCATGACGGGGATGCGGCGGAAGAGAATAACAAAAATGGCGATGACAACCAGGCGCCAAACAGACATGCCCAAAAAGCCGTCGTTATACTGCTCCCAGGGAATAATGGTGCCAAAGTAGACAAAGTATGCCAAGTTGAGAAGCAAATCGATAACGTTGGAGACGTGAGACTCCTCGGTCTTTTCGCCGAACCAGCCGTCGTTAGAGAAACCAACCCCGGCAGCAAAGCCCACGAGAAGATCATCGACGCCGAGGATACTACCCGAACCGGCGCAGAAGAGAGCGATGACGAAGTAAAAGACGAGGAAACTCTCACGATCGACCATGTCGTGCTGCTCGGCATACCTGATGCCATGGCGGGCAATGTAGCCAATAAGGAAGCCGTAGACGGCGCCAAATATGCACTCGTATAGGACGACGTAGACGACGAAGTGGAAACTAACCTCTTTGGCGCTGCGGCTGTACTGGATGAGATACAGCGAGAGATATATGAATGGAAAAGCCATGCCGTCGTTACAGCCAGACTCGGCGGATAGCAAATCTCGCAAATGCTTGGGCACACGTTTCGCAAACTTGCCCTTGCCGACAACGGAGGAGGCCAGGACGGGGTCGGTTGCCGTGACACAAGCGGCGACAACGAGGGAGTCGAGCCAGTTGAGGGCGGGCATCATCCACCATATGAAGAGGCTGACGAGGAGCCAGCCAACGGCCATGACAGGCACGAGGAGGAAGACGACTGAGCGCCAGTGCCTTTCCATGTAAAACTTTGGCAATTCGACACCGACGGCAAAGCACTGGACAACCAGGACTATGCGGGAGAATTCAACGGTGACGATGTCGACGCTGCCCCATTCGTTGGGGTTGATGAGGTTGGCGGCATGGGGACCGAAGATGACGCCGCAGAGAGTGGCGACAGTAGCCTCACCGATATACATGCGCTCCTTGATAACGGAGGAGCACAGCATAAAGAGGGAGGTGAAGCCGCCGAGGATAATGTACACCAAGTGCGGCTTGGTGATGTCGAGATGATCCCACGCCATGGTGACGGGGGATTTGCGATTGCTTCTCGGAGGTGTCTAGTGGTCAAAAACTAATTTTAATTCAGATAGAGAGAACAAGCTGTATGCTGATCCGTCCAAGGATATTATTAGCCACGAAGAGCAAGTCGACGTTTGTGATGCTGGTTGGTTGGTGATGGTGGTGGTGGGAGTAGCAGCGGCGTTACGGCCGGCGCTGCAGTGTTGATTCGTCTCCCCAGTCACCAGTAGCCGAGGCAGAAATGTCGCAATTGGAAGACATTCAGGACAAACTGGAACGTGAGGACCTGAAAGTGTGGTGTGCTTTTGGGGGTTTAAGAAAAAAAAGAACGACAGAAGGATGGCCGATGAGGCGGGAAGAGGAAAACTCGAAAGCGAGAGAGGATGGGAGAAGGTGGATTGGCGATGATGATAAGAAAGACGGACGTGCAGCGCCAAAAGCCGAAATCTGACAAGGGTCGTAAACGGGCAGGTTAGTGGAGCCGGGCTGATGGGGGAAGCAACAGCAAGAGCAAGCAATGCTGGGACGGATTGGCTTGGACTGGACTTGATTGGATTAGAAAGAAAATATATATGGGGGATCCAGGTAGAGAGCCAAGAGGCGAGATGTATGTAGGCTGTAGACCGTAGACGTAGGCGTAGACTGTCAAACTGTGTAGCAGCGCTGGAGGGCCTTACCTGAAGAAATGGAGGAAGTGTCGTCACTCTAGGTGTCTATCGGAGGCGTCGGACCCGCTGCCGGCGTGCGCTGCGGAAGAGGCAGCTACCGAGGAGGTCCGAAGAAAAAAAAAAAATGCAGAAGCTAATCAATGATATGTAAGCTGCTGGCTCGTGGGCTGTGGTGCTGGTGCGCCGCCGCCGGAAGCGGAGAAGGGAGGCAGAACGCCCTATATTTTAGAGACAAGGCGGCCCGGTTCTGGTCTGTCTTGTATTGGATGCTTTGTAAAATTGTCTGGGACGAAATAAGCCAAATGCAAAAAATAAGAATAAAAATCCAATCTTGAAGATTCTGGGAGGGGTTGGGTGTTTTTATTTTTTTTATTTTTTTTAATATGGCGAGATGAGATGATCGTCGTCGTCCCTCTCTCTTACATCCATGCACGTATCATGTATTGAACCGTAGCCGAAAATTTTAAGAGAGCCAAGCTTTGGAGGAGATTGTTGAAAATGACGAAACAAGGAGCACCGGCGCTACAAGGCCTTCCAAGAGATTTTCCTCTTATTCTCTCTCTCTTCCTTGGTTGCGTCGCAATGGCTCAGCAGGGCCAAGACCTGCCCAGTCGCCCAGCCCAGCCACTGGAAGACACTTATTTATGGGGCAACCAACCCTCTGGCGCGGATGACGCTGACGCACGACAGTGGGCCCTCGCTGGGGGGCGTGGTCTCCAGCTGCGGTTCTCCAGAGTGGGTGGCGGCTCCAGCTCCAACTGGTGGTGATGGTGGTGGTGGTGATGGTTTTGATAGTAGCCCTGGAGCCCCGGTGGAGAGGGTGTGGTTTTGGGGGCCGTTTTTGTTTTTGGTTTGTGCTGAATGCCGGGGGTGGTTGGTGCTGTTGAGGTGCTTGTGCAGTGAGTAGACTGACCGCCTGCTTGGAAGTAGCGCCCTTGCTGAATGGATGATGCGTAGTGTGCGATATGATATGATATGATTTAAAACGATACACAGGTTATGTATGCAGTTCTGTTATCGTTGAGATATCCATGGATGCACCGCAGAAGCTGCATCGACGAGGAAACATTGAGAAGCCAACAGCGTTTTTTAGTGCATTTGGCGCATTCGGTAGCGTTGTCTTGGCTGGTCTGGGCAATCCACTCAGCACCAAAAGGATCAATGGCGAGCAGCAGCCTCCGCCATCTATCACTGTACGTACATACTATACATGCCTCAGCTAATAATTAAGGCAAGGCAGGGAGGAAAGCCGCAGGGATGGATGCCTGACCTGAAAGAAATGTTGAAAATAATAATACTAATAATAATATTGATTTACATAAGTCGAAGGGGAATCTCAACAAAAACCACAGCAGCAACAAATGCCAAAATTGGGAAACGATGCAAACGACTTCTCGGAAAACGGCACATCGGGCATTTTTAAAACAGATTCACTTCTAAGACAGGTATTAGCCCGATCTTCCAGACACTGCAGACGTCTACACACGCACACGACACGGGATGTGCATCATTAATCATCGGCAGCACAACCAACCCTTGTCGTGTCTCGGTCACCTCGTGAGGTAAGCCATGATTGACTCAGATGGGAGCAGCAAGCAAGCAAGCAAGGAACATGGCGCTTGCAGAGCCGCCACAGACAGACAAACAGACGAACCGGGTGAGTGAGACAAGACAGCCTCATTGTCTCTCCCCATCTCTCTCTCTCTCTCGCTTACTTGTTCCGGGGTTGCTGTATTGGAATGTCTTTACGGATAGAAAAGGCATACATGCCTATGTATGTACGGAGTATGACCGTTTGTAGATTAGATGCCCTAAAAATAAAGCATGTCAAATAGATTCGGTGCTCCCAATCCGCCCCCCATCGGTGATAAGGCGATAAGCAATACGAAAAGAAGAAAAAAAGGGATCACGATGATACAAGATATTCATTTTTCCAAGCAACCCCCTTCCAACCCTGGCCTTGCGCTTCAAAATTCGCAGGGACCAAGCCCCCTCTTTTTTTTATGCTTATTTTCCCCACCACGCAGTGCCACCAAACTTTTAGTGCAATGCCGCTGGAAGTTCAGCTGCAAGTTCCTTATCGGTGCGCCTGACGAGCTCAAGTGGAGGGCTTCGATGGACGCCGCAGTCACCATTCAGCGGCCGTCTTTCTACATGGGGCTGGGCTTGAATAGAATAATGGATGACAGTGGTCTAAATCTAGCCATCCCATTCCAAGCTCCTCCTCCACCGACTAAGTTGGGGTTCTGTTTTGTTTTATTTTGTTTTATTTTTATTTTTAAAACTACCCCTCAAGCGCCTTAATTACTCCGCTAGCTGTGATTCGCGAAGAAGGGTTAGTGTCTAATGCCAAAGAGACGGCGTTTTCAACTTTGTCTTCGCTGCTCAGAGAACTCTTCTTCACACTTGCAATCACGCCTAACCATGTCTGATACCTCTGATAACCCAAACTTTCCAGAACAATCAAGTCATTCAGATTTTTAACGTGTCGCGATTTTGGCGGAGACTTGATCTTCCCCAAGCCATATAGCATGGTTAATCCAAGGGCCCAGATGTCGCCTGGGGCGCCACGAATCCGGCGTCTAGAGTACTCGGGCGGGAAGAATAGCCACGTTCCGCCAGTTGCTGATCGCGTAGTCGAGGAACTGGCCATGCCAAAGTCGAAAAGCACGGCACCGCGTTCCGGAGAGTAGGCGATGTTAGCGGGCTTTATGTCGTTGTGGGCGAGTCCCCGTGTCTCAAGGTACATGAGGGCAGATGAAATATCGCGTAGGATGATATGAGCATCGCCGGGCCGAAGTGGGAATTGTCGATGGAGCGCAAGAGGTAGGCGCTCGAGGTATATTGCGTAGAGGCGGCCGTCAAAGGCCTTGAGGTCGATGATGTTGGGCTTCAGAGTTAAGTTAGCTATGACTTGGGCTTCAAGGTGTGCCAGAGGAAGTCCTCACATGATGGAGCCCGTCCAACATGTCTTTTTCCCGTTTCCACATCTGGGCACATCTGATCAGAGCACCTGGTGCCCTCCCCTCTCCTTTATAAACGAATGCTTTTGTTACAACATCACCAGGCAGGGCTGAATGTCGACAGGCAAAGACTCGCGACGTAGGAGTTTGCTCAATGTCTTGAACTAGTTCTAGCTCATAAGAACTCGAGTTGTTGGCTGCTTCGAAGTCTTTCTTGGTATTCAACGGCTTGACAGCAATGGATGCTCCTTTTGAAAGATCCAGCAATGAGACGGGAGACTGAGCAGTGACTGATAATGGCTTGTCGTTTATCTCCTGGATTTCTCGTCCCCTTACCAAGGGTTTGGCATTCTCACCAGCGACGAGGACAAATTCTGTCTCGTGGAGCTTTTGCCTCTTGTTGCTTGATAGCTCCACGCCAGAAGCTAGGCGCTTAGTTGAGGGGAGAAGGCTTGACGTGACGAATTGCCTTTGCAAGACAAGAAAATCGACGAGGTGTTGCTGAGTCTCTCCCGCAGTGATCCTCCACATGCCAGGATGAATGCTGTCAACACCTCTGGAAATCAGCGGTCTCTGAGTCTCGGGTGGCCCTAACTCAGTCAGGTTAAGATGGAATGCAGACCGATTTGCTATTTCGCAGTTATCGCTTTCTGGGTTGTAGTATATATCGAGGATCATATTCTTTGGTTTCAGCGTTGTCGGTGATTTATCCTCTGAAGTGTCCAGAAAAGGCACCGAAAGCATGAATTGCACATCCTGCGTCCTCTGGATCACGCCCACCATATTCCACCCCGCGACGGTGTGGTGAAGTGGAATTAGAGCAGAGTCATAATCCGCCTTGAGAGGACTTTGGCTCTGACGAGCCTGGGCGATAACAAGACGAGGATTGGGCGAACATTCGAGAGATGCCTGGTGAAATGCCCTGACCAACTCTGCCAATGAAGTACTGGCCGGAGTTACGGCCTCGGCATCTGTTTCAGCGCCGGCTGCTATGGTGTTCAGCTGGGCTTGACGTATTTGGATTTCCTCGTCAATCTCTTTTCTTGCGCGTTCATGAAGTTGTTGCAAAGCCTCAGGATCGCTGAAAGGCCGGGTTGGCACCTCTTCGTTTGTCAATGTCATCGTCGGTGAAGTGTTGAGCCGTGAACATCTGCTTGTATCTTTTTATTCTAAGTCTGTTTGGTTTCGCAGAGGCCTCTCGTATGGCTTTGGATATATAAATGAATTTCTTTGAAATCGATATACTACAATGGCTTTTTTATTCCATTCATGAGCTGCTGTCTAGCCATGCTTCAGTGTTTGGAGCAATTATGTGAAATGGTTGGTGCTGGGACGTGGCCCAGTGAGACCACGACCAGGTTTGATGCGGGTTATGTCCTCCTTTTTCTTGCCTATCGAGCAAACGGCGCCTCGGATGCAAGATCAAGAACAGTGCATAGTTCATCTGAGGGACTTTGTAGTCTACTTCTACCGCTGTTCAAAGTCGGAAAATGCAGTTTATACAACTGCCTCCTAATAATGCTAAGAATTAAATGAATCCATGTAATCGAATGTACTATAACATCACGAGTACTAAGGTAGCTGTTGTGAAGTGCAGCCTTACCAAGGGATGGACTAGTCAACGCTAAATTATGTTAGTAAATACAACCCAGGCTCTTCCAAGGCGCCGCAACCCCACTTCATTTAGCCTTCGCAGTGGCAGTTTGTGCCTCAGGTATCACTTCACTTGCGCCACACGTGAATCTTCCTGACGCATCTTCGCGCAAGGTCATCTTCTTTTTCGTACATTTCAATGATATCACAACCCGAGAACTGCGGCCCATCCTGTAACTCGCTCACTAGCAGCAGCGACCCAACAGAAACCGTGCATCTATCATGGAACATTCGTCGCATTTCGATTTGCCCGACATCCCCTACGACATCGGCAAGGAATGGATGGATGTTGGCGAACTCAGCTTCAACCACCCAAAAATACTTCACACGCTATTCAAACAACACAATACGATTTCCATTCCGCTACTAAGTCCATCTAATTTCTACAAGGATGCTCTTGCGGCCGCGAGACAAGCTACAACTCGAGACGATCTACACCAGAGGTTGGACAAGAAACTTCGGTCACGGCGTCGAGAACTTGAAGATGTCCTAGATAAGATGGGAATCGATACTCTTTGCAACCCGCAGCTGTTCCCATCGCGAGTCACCAGCCGATCAGCCATGGGGGTCTGTCAAACCTGCAGTCTAGAAGAGCTTCTAAATTTCATTTGCCAAATTGCATACCACCATGATGATGAGGGAGATGTGAAGGCACCTAGCCAGGAAGATACTGCATCTAGTCCTGTTGAGGAGGAGGAGGAGGAGGAGGAGGAGGAGGAGGAAGATGAAGAGAATTATATTCCTCCAACACAGCTACTTCCAGAACGATGGGAGGACTTTCCAGGAGAGGAAGATGAAGGTCTTGGTTGGGATGACCTTGACTGGAGAGCTAGGGAGTGTTTTGACGATGGCAAATCTACACAGGAACGCAAACGTCTTCAGCCTGGGTCTACTAAGTCGTTGAACTCAGCAACTCGGAGCCGAAGAATTGCAGACTCGGTGCAGACAGTATCACCACCACGCTCAGCCGACGATAAAGAGTCTCCAGAGCAAAATCCTTCAGTTTCATCGCCATCACACAGCTCGCGTGCTAACTCAGACGGGAAGCCAGTGATGAAGTCGCCTAGATGCGGAGCTTCTAAAACCGTTGCCGATTTGCAAATCCCAGAACACAATGCCTCTATCGATACTGTCGATGTTGAAGAAATTACCGATGATTCATTCACAAGCTCAGAGCCTGGCAACAGTGAGCCCATTACTCCATCATCCGAATTTGCGCCAAGTCAGGACTCCAATCCAACGATACTGGATTCATCAGACACAGAACCAGTTAATTGCAGCCCATCGGACGGCATAAGTGTAGGAATGCCCTCAAGCCGGGACACCACCAGCCGTGGGGATGCAATATTAACGGGCCCTGATCAAACCGATGGCTCTACAAATATTGCAAAATCGAAAACAGCAAGCTTCGTAGATGGACTTTCTACAGATGCACGTCTGGTTAATCCCACACCGGGCATACTCGGATCTAAGCGGAAAAGGAATATATGTGATGACGACGAAGATGCAAGTAGGCGAGGTGTAAAGCGCATTCACTCGAACCCTCAGATGGGCTAGTCGAGCGGTGGTACGATTTCATGATAATGGGTTAGTTGTTTTATCAGGGCGTTATTGCAGCGTTTTTTTTTCTTCTTTTTTTTTCGGAGTCAGGTATTATAGAGCCATAGCGCATGGCCTGTCATAAATAGGAGTTTTGGGACGAGTATCGAGTATATGCTCCGCGAGGTCAGCTACCCAGGAGACTACAGCGTTAATTTAATTTTACTTTTAATCCTGTACACTATCATCCTATATTTTCCCCCCAATGCTCGTGCTCCTATCTCGTACCCCAGAATCTATTACCAACTACCTTGGATGGCAGAGGTTTCCTAGCAACAATATATGTATGTTGACCCCTCATATTCAGTTTCCTGATGTCACTCCACATGAGTGTGATATCTCAGCCCACATTCGCTTCTTGATATTTCCGTAAGTCTCAACATACACCCCCTCTTCATGGGAAGGACGATCCGCCTTGACACTCTCCCGCCTCATCATCATGTGAGGAGGGGAGTGAAATACGTGCCAAGGTTTTCCTTCATGGAGAGATCTTCAGTGGGGGATGGGTTGGTGTGTTGGTTTCTCACCTTTGATGATGTCTCGCCTTTGTCGGCTGCATTTGTCAAGGGCTGCAGCCTCTCTGCCTGTCTACCTACCTAGGTAGGTACCTACCTTACGTCTACGTATAGTACCGCCCAAGGAGAGACTTACTTGCGTGGAGAGCAGAGTCAAATTATACATAGCGACATATCTATCTATCACCCCCCAATGTAAATCGTCTCCCTGTCGAATTGCACAGAATAGAATTCAGACAATTACATTAAGTCCACCCCAGCCAACCTTTGTCCAATACCTTTCTAAAACATGTGCTCCCCGCATTGCATCACCGCCTCAGCAATGCACAGCGACGTCAAAGGTTGCGTGATCGGCGACCAATGATCTACAAACTGGTCTTAGTTCGCTTAAAAACACTGGCATCTTCGCGCGTATGTACTTGGAAGGCCGAATCCTGCAAATTATGCATGTATGCGGCTTTTCGCTCGTTCTGCATCATGTGAAGGGTTGGTAGGGGACGTTTGTTGGTGGATATGGAGAGCACGTGTCTGGTGATGGAGTGGATGTAAGAAAGGGCATGGGTAAGAAGAGTGTTAAGTGAATGTGAATTGAGGATGATTGTGTAATTCGTCAGAGGAAGGGATCGTAGGCGTGGTTTGCGTATGAGGTGCTGCTGATAACTCATACCTACCTAGTACATACATAATATCTACTACCCGAGACCACTCTGTTCAACCACGGCAAAGTGCCGACCGACGCTATGGAGCACTTGCTAATGCCAAATAGAGTTCTCATAATCGTCAACAAATTCCGAAGATAGGCATCCACTTCTGATTAAAGACAGGTACGTAAGCACCATTCAGCCTTGCCAACAGCAAGCAGGTTAGATTCTCAACACATGCACCCATGGGCGGTACTCGCACACTAAAGCACAAACAAGCTCGCGCTTCGCGGTTTGCCATCCCACCCCGCGGGGTCGATGCCGCCGCTACACCATAAACTACTAACACTAAAAAAGCCACAGCCTGATTCCTAAGCCTACGTATTGGTAATCCTTTTTCACCAAAGTATATACCTACGTACTATTATTAGGCTGCTTTTAGTGACGTTTTTAATTGAGGCTGATTTACGGTTACTGGTGCTGTATGTTGCGGTATACCGAGAAATCGCGAAGGACGATGGGTGGTTGACGTGTAGATGATGAGATGATGAAGATAGGATATATAACAATAAGAATCGCCTGAGCTCGTCTCGATAATAGATAAATCATTCAAACAAACACAGCAACTATATAATAACACCTCTCAATCAATCCAGCCCTCAATCGTCGAAACAACCCCCCAATACACTAATACACCAACTCACCACCACCATGGTCTCCATCAAAACCATCAAAACCGCCATCGCCCAGCTCCCCAACTCCCTCCCCCAGAACTACACCGCCGTCTTCATCGGCGCCACATCAGGCATCGGCCTCAGCACCCTCAAACACCTCGTCGTCGCCACAAGAGGCAAGAACCCCATCATCTACATCGTCGGCCGCAGCGCCAAAGCCTTTGACGCGACCCTCGTAGAGCTGAATCAGAGTAACCCGTCTGCAAAGTTAGTCTTTGTCGAGCAGGATGTGTCCCTTGTGAGGAACGTGTCGGCCGTGGTGCGGGAGATTGAGAAGACGGCGCAGAAGGTGGATCTGTTGTTCTTGTCGGTGGGATATATATCGTTTGAGGGACGCAAAGGTATGTGTAGCAAGCGAACATCACCATCATAGCAACCCCCCTCCCCCCCCCCAAAACAAAAGACACAGATGCTGATATCCCAAGATAGAAACACCAGAAGGTCTTGACCCATCCATGTCAACCCGCTATTACTCCCGCCTCCGCACCACCAACCTTCTCCTCCCCCTTCTCAACCGCTCCCCCAACGCCCACGTCGTCAACATCCTCGCCGGCGGGCAAGAGGGCCCCCTCCTACTCGACGATATCGACCTTAGCAACGACAATGCCAAAAACTACTCTATCGGCCGGGCTTCCATCCACGCTGCCACCATGCTCACCCTGTCCCTCGAAAAAGTCGCAACCGCCAACCCGTCCATCAGCTTTATCCACGCTTTCCCCGGTGTTACGGCTACGCCTCTCCTCACCAAGGGATCTACTGGCTGGACTAAATGCTTCTTGAGCTATGTAGTCACGCCGGCCATGGGTCTTCTTGCCGCGAATCCAGATGACGTTGGCGCTAGAGCGCTGTTCTACGCCACAAATGCGAGGTATACTGTCCCAGAAAGGGAGGCTCTAGCCGCCCCATTGATAGAAGGAGCCACGGAAAAGGCAGGCCGGACAATTGGGGGCCTATTCCTCGTAGATCAGCATAGTGAGATGCCAAAGAATAAAAAAGTGCTCGATGAGGTGAGGGCGCAAGCGGCAGAAAAGGTCTGGGAACATACCTTGAATGTATTTGAGCGTGTAGGACAATAGGGGCCGAACGTGAGATAGTATAATGGATGGGATAGCAATAGACTGCTAGTGAGGCTTAATAATATTTTGGGATTACATTGAGCTTCTTGCTTTCTTTCTTTTTAGCAAGGGATAGGGAAATTATAAGATAATTGGCTTCAAGATAAAATTAGACCTTGCCGTTGTTGGGTTATAAGTAATGACAGAGCCTGTTTATGACACGGAGTAGCGTACTACTTTATTAACAAATTAACAAATTCCCCGACTGAATATCAGGAAACATTATATATTCTAGGAAACTCAGCTGTCGAAGCCAAAAAATAATGAGAATGATATGTAGACACAATCCCTTGCACCAATCTGGCGTGCAGCAGTCTCTATGCCGAAGCCCCGGGGTCGACTAGAGTCAAATCCTTGGAGCGTGGCTATTCATTTGAATAACAACTACAGTCGCTTCCTGCCAAGGGGTGGTGCTATCCAATTATGCCTCTTTTTCACGACCTTGTGCCATCGCCTACTTCCTTCATAATGACCAAATAATGCAACCGTAACTCCGATGCGTAATTTATGTGCAGGGCGGGTGTGGCAGAACCGTCGCTAAAACATGGATTACTGTCGACGTTTCTTTTTATAAAATATGCAGAATGCCTTCTTCTCCTTCATTTCGATGTCCGAGTTATTATGATTTAGGGGCGATAAGCATTCAAAAATTCAGATTGAGTTGAATATGTAGCTCATATCATACACCAACCAGCCAAGGCTAGAGCGATGGCAGCCACGGCAGAAGCACTGTGAGCCTTGGCAATTGTCCCGGAGGAAACAACGTCAAAGGGACTGCCACCGCCACTGCCTGAATGTGGTGTTTGTTTTGGTGAAGGTTCGGTGGATGTTGAAGCGTCTGTTGTTTGAGAGCTCGATGTGCTAAGTTCATCTCTTGCTGAACTACTTGGTGAGGCAGTTGTTGAAGCTGTTGATTCGGTGGCTGGGGTTGTGGAACTTGTGCTGTCTGTATCGACCGTCGAAGTCGGTGCTGGTTTAGACGTTGTCTTTGGAGGATTTGCCTTCGCTGAGGGTTTTGGCGGGGGTGCGGGTGCTGGCTTGCATAGCGTGTTCACGATATTGGACTTTTGAATCTGGGCGAGTAGATTGTTGTGTGAGGTGTCGACCTTGTTGCATAATGATCTGACATTGAACTGTATCGCTTGCAGTCCCTCTTTGCAGCCTTCAGAGCACGTCTTGCCCACAGCGAAGTCATTGGGTGTGCATCCTCGGATTGGATTGTTGTAGGCAAAGATGCACTGTTGTGGTGCGGTGGCCGTCAAGCTTTCAAAGTCGGAGAGCGTCAGGACAGTAGGGGCTGGGGGTGCGGAGGCGGCGGAGACTGGCCCAGCGAGTGCAATCAAGCAGAGGAGTCGTGAAGGTCGTGATGATTTTCTTTTCGCCATTGTGATGATGAAGATGCCGCCTTCGAAACCCAAGATTCCACCGTCGTGACACGAATGCCGCTGGTTTGGTGACTGACTGACTGACTGACTGGCACTCGTCAAGTGTGGTATTAAGTAGAATCACTTGGGGCTGCTGAAGGTGACGGATCTAAGTTTCAGTCTTTCACCTGGCTGTGAGTGAAGGCTTAGGGTCCATCTTGCTGCCGCATTAGTCTACTGCCCAGATCCAGGACGTCTCGTCCGGTCCTGCCGTCTGACATTGGCAGCGGAGAGGGCCGAGTGGCAGTGGTGACTCTGGTGAATGCCTCGCTCGAGGCGAAACACCCGCTGTCGCAGAACCGTCCGCTATGACGCAAGGGGATGGTGGTTGCGAAGGGACGGTTTGCACGCTTTAAAGGCCGTGCGCTGCATCATCTTGACTCCCTAACCCGTATTCGTCCCGTCTTTGCCACTTGGCAGCTGCCACACCGGACCTTCTTATGCTTGAAGACCGCGTGGTTCGTTTTGGCGCGTTTCCATCCAGGGGGGGTTATCGCTGCAAGTGTGTGCCACACGATGGTTGATTGGGTGGTGGTTGGCGAGAAGCATTCTAGTGTGCGATGGTGGCCTCTTAGACGACGGGCCCAGAAGCAAATATCTTTAAGGGCCAGCTGATATCGATTGAATCCTTGGCCTAGTAGTGCTCATGCTTGGTACTGCTGCGCCTGGTCGTGATATAGAAGTAAGGTTGATAAAGCGTGAGGGGAAATAGGACTGGCGATGCTCGGGGAAGCATACGATGGAAGATTAGATGATGCGGCCGTCCAGATCGATCCTCGGTACGTACTCAACAATGCTGGTGTTGATCACAGCCCCGCTGATCTGATACGCCACAGGTACGTACTGATCGACTCCCAGAAACAAATCCCCAGCGCTCATGCAACCTTTTTGAGACATGGGAAATTCCAGCAAAACAAACAAAATGAAAGGATTCGAGAATGCTGTTCTAGACTTCTACTCCAAATGTTAAAATTATGGGCCCCACCCATTCCAAGACATGTAAAATGAGCCTTCTGGTCAAGAGGCTCTGTCAGTTGGTATTGATTTCATGCGCTTTCATCAATGTGAAGATATCACCGACGATTACGGAATACAAAGACGTAGAACCGTTTCACTTGTCTTTTATTAGCCAAGAGGATCTTATTGTGCTAGCTGTGTGGAGTTCATAAGCCTGAATCGTTAAGACACATGCTTTCCTTGAGATGAACGCACCTGCATATGCCTCGGCTACTGATTAACTAGTAGAGGAGTTGGTCGTAGGGCTGGCAAGGGTGTCACGCGAGTTGACATATGTAGATGTTTGCCCTCCTGGTGATACCCCCCCTAAGACAGGCATTTTTGGCGAAATTCGACCGTAGCACCTACTTTGGACAGGGTGCTGTCGAATGGTGCTGTCACTCCACGCTCTAACAAAGCCTCATCTTTACCAACGAGCCTTAAACTCACAATTGAAGCTGGCTATACAATTTGAAGCTGTTGGCTCACGGTCAGCAGGGGTTCCATTGATAGACTCTGCTTGAGATGACGTTGATTTTGGATTAAATGGCTCTATTCTTTCGGGTTGGCTCTAGATTGCCGTTAAGTATATTCCGGAGGACTTGAAGCCAACCATTATTGCGATATTCTTTCGTCATGGAGAGTTCTATATTGTATATACCAGATAAGAGTATCAAGGCCCTGCGAATTAATATAAATATTCAAATCCTAGACGGTATAATCAAGGGCGTCACACTTCTGGCCTGTCCCACTAACAACTATCTCCATCAGCCGAGTGTTAGTCACACAAGGTGGTGAAGTCGAGCCTAGTGCCCATCTACGCAGCAGTAATTGATGACTTTAGCAAACAATACGCCTCTCTAAGTATCATGTCGAGTCTAGACGTTTAAAATATTAACGGGACCTGTGCGTCCCTCTAATCTTTATGACGTTCGAACTCACCCGTCATCTACCTTTATAAACTCACAGCTACTATTTATTAAGAATGACATTAATTTAGCTATTTTGATGTTCGTGTGCTCAACTATGCTGAGGGATAGGGCTAGATAGTCTTTTCCACTTCACTATACTCAAAAGGAGGCGTCAGAGATTCTTGTGAACCCTAGTCAACTCCTGTTTCCAATTCACGTCGTTGGTAGTTAGAGTCAAGTGTACATGGCAATCATGCATCTAGATCTGCTTTTTAATGAAAGCATGAGATGATAAGGGTATCGCAAGTCATATGGCCCTCTTTTTAACATACTTCATCCAGTTGGAAGCGTGTCTGATATCCTTTTGTCTCCTCCAACGTCTTGCTGTGGCGCATTTCTCATCGGGGCACCATACAGCGTTCCGAGCTTCTGGTTCTTTGATATCATAGGAGCCTAGATCCAACTGTTGAATCCATCTATAGTCGCATGGCCCCGAAAAAATAAAAGCGTGATATTTAGATACTGCGATGAGATTGTCCGCACGACTCCAACGGTACCCCGTTGAACATGTGTTGCAAGAGGTAAGGTGGCCATTGTCGCCTCCACAATGCTCTCCGTTCGTAAAAAATGGCGACGGCAGATGTTCCTTATCAGTTTTGGAGCGTTTTGCCCGGCATGTGTGCTTGTCTCCTTCTTTCGCATGAATAAGGTTGGATTGCTGTGGTTGTATGCAGATGCATCGGCTTGGGTCGAAAGCTTGAAGAAAGTTGGGGTCGTTTGGTGAGAGATGCGGGCAGAATCCGACCTTCTCAAATTCTGCGACTTGTAGCCTGGCTCTTAACTGCACAAGACTTTTTGGTACGTCAGCGCCGTCTAGCTCAAGTGAAATGACCTTCCAGGACAGGCCCATGGTTATAAGGGGGGAGTTTGAAATAGTTAGGGTAGTAGTTGGAGTGAAGTCACTTTCCTTCCAACGTGTGTCCTCCCTATTAGTGATTTTCTTGTGTCTATCTTCGAGATCGTGCGATGGATCAAGGCATTTGAACGATTCAGAGCAAATTCTCTCAGGACGAGACAAGCATTTTTCCACGTCTGACCATGATATAGTCTTGTGTCGACAGAGCCGTATGTAACCTTCTCGTCCAATACAGATCCTCTCCTCATCACTGCGGTGTCTTTGAGAAAGGGAAAAGAGAATAAGAGGATGCATCTGCTGACATCCACTGCAATGCAATTCGTGCTTGAGTTTGGATGTGACAAAACGCATCCCTGCGCTGGTGCATCTCAACAAGAAACAAGGCCGACAGTAAGAGGTGCGCTCCATAATTGATCTCACCCCCACAATTGAGTTATAGTCAAGACGACGCATAATGCTCCAATAGTTTGAGTCACTCATCAATAGATGTGGTCTCACATCTGGGTGAGCAAACTCGTTGCTTTGATGAAGACGCATAAACAGCCGACATGACTGACGGAGCATATATCTGCTTGAAAAGGGAAGTCGACACATGATGGCTAAAAGAAGTTCGTCTGGGAGGTTATATATCGGTATCTGGATGTTGCGCTTGTATCCAATTATCCATGGATCTTCTTCCAGGTCCAAGTCGCAGGTCGCTTGTGTGTTTTGATTCATGTGAAGCTCACGAAACTCAGGTTCGATATTCAATCTCTTTAAGTGCCTCTCGGCTACTGAGAACATAAGATCTAGTAAATTCATAATGTGGAGATTCTTGTTTTGGAAAATTTAAGAGCATGTATCGGACTTGTTGTGCTGCATCCATGCAGAGGGAGTTAGGTGGATTGAAGAAAGAGACAGATTCGTGCGACAAATATAAACGAGCCATGATTACAGAAAGATTGCGCCTATTTTATATCTCATTTTTGAACCCCAAAGTTTTAGAGTTAAATTTTCTATTAGATTGTATAGAAATTTATAGTTTATATTAACATGTAAGAGACGCCTTCAACAGGTAGAGTTGAGTTGCGTTGCGTTTAGGACGGATCAGACGGAACTTTGAGCTTAAATTTTTCGCACCAGATGTGTCTCTCTTATGAATAATATCCTCTCACTATGGAATTCCTCTATTGCAGTTATGTAATATGCGCCAGTATTTCTAACATTCCCTCAAAATGGGATTGATTGGCTTTCGGCTCTCGTCCTTCGATCTGGCGCTTAACTGGTCACCCAGAAGGCCGTCTCACGTCAACCCCACGTCTCATTCCCAACACACAAACTCGAATCCAATGAACCAAACACTGGGAGGGGAAACAATAAAACACTATGGAACTCTTTCAATTCTGGAGATGAATCGACAGAAACAACGCCATTGCCACGGATTACGTGGTTCACAAGCAAGGCCGCTGGCGCGTCCAAGCCATACAACCCCTGCGCCTCGAACCGGCGCCAAAGGCTCTCTGTATCCGCCCTCTCTAGGCTTTTGAATGGCCGCGTTGAGGTGTTCAAAAACAGGCTTCCGAATAGGTTTAAGAAGTGATTATGATGCTTTTTATCCTATTATTGTTTTATTATTGAGCTGCGGCTCTTACGGCGTCTTTGACGTTCTTCGATTTTTTTTTTTTTTTTTTTTTGCTTATTTACGTTAGGGATAATGTACTTCTCACTTACGGCGTGAACCATTACTACTTCGCTGGACTTATACACATCGCCCATACATACATCTGCAACACATGTATTCGGAAAACAACTAGCACAATCATGAAAATTGCATTGAATGGTATATTTATACTTACCGGAATCAATTCATTCGCAACGTCCTCTGCAGTCGTCACCGTCACCGCCGCCCCCTCAATCCCCTCCAATGAGCCTTCATACTCCGACTCCAAATCCTTCACCTCGGCGATACTGAACAGCACCAACTTTTACCGCTCAGAACACAACGCCTCAGCCGTGACCTGGAACGAAACCCTCGAGTCATTCGCGTCATCGTATCTCTCTAAAATCGACTGCAAATTTGTTCATTCGGGCGGCCCCTACGGCGAGAACCTCGCGATCGGGTACCCTAACGCGACAGCCAGTGTGGAAGCCTGGGGCAACGAGAGAGACGAGTACGACTTTAACGATCCTGGGTTCTCGGAACAGACGGGGCATTTCACCCAGCTGGTTTGGAAGAACACTACTACAGTGGGATGTGGCAGGAGATTGTGTGGGACAAAAGGGTGGTATGTGGTGTGTGAGTATTGGCCGAGAGGGAACGTAGGAGGGGAGTATAAACAAGAGGTGGATAGAGAGGTTAGTGGTGCGACGTTTGTGGAAAAGGTCAACTTTTGGGATGTTTTTCTCGTGGTATCTGTTGGTACATCTATTTTGGCGTTTTTATTTTGGCATGATGGATAAAATATATTACTTGTTCATATAACAGTTGGGTGATCGGATTACAAGGCGTGATGGGATATGGTGTTCTGGGTTGATCTGACTGATGAGACATCTGGGGCGTATGCGTGCGGACAATGCCGAACTCTTCTTCAATGATGCTGTTGTCGCTTCATTTGGCTGTGTAATTCACAAAAAGCTCCGTGGCTTGATGAAAAGCGATGTCTCAGTCAAAGTTGGTTTTACATCCTTCATCTCAATGCTGGATGTGGTGCCAGCTTTTGCTTTGCGAATAGCCTCATCAGCTTCGCCGCCATCACCAATCATCTCTAAAGAGATGATGAGACATTGCACCATTGAATCAGACTCAGCGGCCGTGTCTGCTTAGAACGAGACTAGATATGTTTGCGACAGTGGATTCTCATAAGCTCACGTAAATAAGATGGACGATCAATACCCCTGTATGTGCGAATATAAATGCATGATGTCGGAACGATAATGCGGATCGGCAGTTCTCCACTACAAAGTAAGCTCATACCCCTTGACAGGACCCGCGAAGTCTTTTGATTTGGTAGTCTCTGCTTCCAAGATTCATCACAAGATATGAAAGGGACGAGTATGTGTATGGGAGGGGGCTATGGTCAAACATATAGACTGATGCTAACTGTCTACTTTAGGCCTCATGTATGTCACACGAAAGTCTTAAATGTCGCCTTCGTTGCGCACTAATATGGCAGTGAGAGACCCAAGAATTAACGGGATGAATTCGCCATTACATATTACTCCAGATCTGAGGTTCTCTCCAGGGAGATTACCCAGATGAGCGTTCAACCCTTACCCAATGGACTCAATAGATACGAAAATGGTGGAATATGCAACCCATTAGTTTATTAGGACTCTATAATGACTCAATCAGCCTATGGGATACTACATGACGCATGATCCAGTGGTTAATACGCTTGCGCCAAACTTCTCCCAGGTGGTGAAGGACTATACCAGCCGGAGTCCCATAAACCTCAGCCTGGCTAACTGTCGTGGATAATGCTCTGCAACAGTGGTTGCTGGAGGCTTCGATGCTAGTTGTCAGATAAATAAAACCTCGTTTAGATTGAGTGATAAGCCTGGAGACGCAATTACAGTTGGAGGCATCAATATAACTACAAATGATGTCTCTGACTCCAGCCTTATCACACTTTCGACGCTATATAAACCTGATGCCGAAGATCACGGGGACCTCATTCAAAACCAGTGCACCCTACACGCTGCTAAAGTAAGGCATCCGATCCGATTCAACAATGGATCTATCACTCTGCCACCACTTACCTCATCTACCAACTACACCGTAGCATGGCACCAACTCCCGCCCGAGACTGCAGGTCTTGGCCGCTTCTCTTCCCAACTGGGAGGCATTGGGATGGCTTTAGACAACACATACTGGAGTAGTGTCCAGCTGTTCTCGTCAGGAATTTTCGCCATTCAAGGATCGGGACCCATGCAATACACGTTTCTTACCTCGAACGACTCGACTCTGGGCATGTGAACTGGTAACATTAGTGAAGAGGAGAATTATTCTACGTCCAGGTGGTAAACAGCACAGGGTGTTCTTCTGAGCTTTCCTTGTATGAGTTTAACGATGATATTACCTTTAAATGTTCTTGAGGCTGGTTGAGTTCCAGGTTGATGTTTATCCCTACACTTTCCGTTCACCTTGATGCGGTGCCTCAGGCTGCATCCAATGTCTATGCCTCATCCACCGCCTAGAGTTAATAATCTTGCTCATTATTCCCTCAACATAGTTATATTAAAGTCCTTGCATCTCTATGAACAATGGCGAGCGACTCGTCGACTGTTAGATCTTCAGAGAAAAAGGTTGATGACTCCAGAGCCAGCGCCAAAGTTGCTACCCTCAAAGCAGGTATCATCTACGAGAAAAAGGAACATTTGGCAGAAAAGCAAATTCGCGAGTGTGACTTGATTTTCACGACAGCAGTTCAGAGGACATCAAGACGGAAAGCATCCAAGGCCAACCTGGATGACTTTTGGGATGAAGTCTTTCGCTTCTGGAAAAGTACGAGAGACTCTAGGAGGCCTATCTATGTGGACCGTCAATTTGATGATTACTGCCTTGAGCTCGGGGTTTTTAAGACCCAGTATCCACCGGTATTGTATCCTCCAAGATGCTATCTGAAATCGCCAATTGACGATGTCTTTGGCCGCAGAACATAATGCCAGATCACGACCCGGAGGATCCTGCATTCCTGAAAGTCCAACCTGAGAGCATTATGGGAACATTATCCTGGTGCTGGATCGATCGTAATGGCGAAGTGGTAAATGAATCTGAGATCGCGCGAGTCGATAACGAGCCGCTTTTACATAGCGTCAGAGACGTTGTAATGCATTATGATATCACAGAGACTGCTCGCCTGACAAAGTGGAACAGCAACATGGCCGTCTACATTGTTCGAGAGAAAATTCGTCGGTGGACAAAGAAAGGATATCCTGCAGTTTTACTCGCAGAAAAGAAACTACTCCAACGCATTGAACGTGCGGTTTTATGTTCAGACATTCTTAACGAGTACGGGAAATTGATTAAATCGGCAAAGACTGAACAAGAGGACGGCCAAAAGGGAAGCACTTTTAAACCATTATTCAGATGAGATCAGAATAGATTCAGTAATTTATTGTGTTACTTCAAATGCTTGAATTGACATCTGTGAAAGTGCCACAAATGTCATCACCAAGTGAAGCCGACACTTCATGAGCAGCTACGCAATTGGCAAGAAAACATCATGTCCCTTGCCATGGCAGATTTGCAATCATCAATACGACAGATCCTCTGTGGCGCAATTGGCTAGCGCGTCTGACTGTTAATCAGGAGGTTGGAAGTTCGAGCCTTCCCGGAGGAGACTCGTATCCTACTTTTTGTTCTTTGCCATGTTCTTTCTTTGTCTATTTTTATATTGGAGATGGATAAAAGTATTATATTAGAGGAGTTGTGTGGTTAAGCGGTGTTGAGAGATGTTCTTAAGGCCAGGAATTGCCACCAGCTGGATCGAGTAGGTGCAATGGTACCTAATCAGGTGTGATTCATGCTGAAAATGGTGTGTTTTGTTTGATCGTTACTATGTACAATCGTGTGCACAGTTCTTGAATTTGATGAATAACCTAGACTAAGAATTCTTGATCATGTATTTTAACGCCATTATTGGTGCGGTAGATACACGTTCAAGCAATGGTACATTTTACCAGTCAACCTAAATGTACAAAAGACCACGTTTGATGATTACTTGACCACCAAATCTCAGCCACGGACAACTTACGTTGTTCAGGCCACTTCGACCAGTTTGTGATTTCTTTCTCACATCAGTCGTATTCCATTGGTCTATCATAGGGGTCTGTCAACAACCTGGCGCCATACCCGCGTTGCCGTGCTATAAGGGTGTGCGCCACTGGCAGACTAGCGTCAGATAGCAAGCCTTCATGTTATTCCCGGTTTCGATGAGCCCGAGTGGGGCACTCAGTCATGCACCTTCAACGCCACACTAGACATACATACATATGTACATACATCCCGCTTATCACAGGTGAAGTACAAGGAACAGCTGTGACAATCGGGCAGTTGGGATTGGCGATAATACGACAGCAAGCGGGCCAATTCTGCAAGCCGGGCGCTTATATTGATGCAACTTTTGCCTCGGTAGTGGCTTGTTGAGACAGTCGATGGGGTAATGCTCGGACGAGATCAGTGCACGATCATCCAGTCTCCATGGTGTATCGAATTAGGTAGAGCCTATTTAATGTTCACACCAATATCGACTTGTCATATCAAAGTGGGAGGATTAGACACGGAATAAGAATGGATCTGGAAACACCCCAGGGATTCTTGAATAGTAAACTGCCTAGGCTCAATGAAATTACCAAGTACATAAATCCAACTCTACAACTTTACAAACGCCCCATATTACACGTCTTGCGACCGCAATTTCATTAAATGCATGGCTTTCACTTTCTTGTGGTTAGGAATCTCTTCGTCTCGCACCATCTGATCAAACATTACCCGATCTGCCAACCTTGCTTCATAAGCTGCCCTTTCATCAGACGCATCCAGAAGCCCGTGTGGTTCTGTCCACGAGGACCCAAAGTCCACGATTTTCCCGTCTCGGTAATTATCTAATCGAATATCCAAATTATAGATCCCATACTTATTTAGCTTGGTTATACCACGAAGGAGCCTCTTCAGGCTTCTACTACTAACACCACTCTCTGATGTAGCTAGATCTTTGACAATAGCTCTAGCTCTACAACCTCCCACTGTCGCTTGTTGATAATCTAAGTCGACCTTGTCTAGCTCCAGGTCGATTTTTCGATCGTGTAAGAGTTTTTGGTCTTTTGATTGTAAGAAGAAGAAGCCATGGCAAGGGACTGCGATGTCTGCTCTCAACTTTTTCTTCTTTGTGACTTCGTGTATTCGACCGTAGGCTCGGCACTCCGCGTAAAAGGGATCGGTATACCAGGCAGCTGTATCTAACGGAGTGTCTTCACCCATCAGAGGTCCCCAGAAATATTCGCTACTCATTGGGTCAAAGAACTTGAACTGATCAGAGCGCGGGCTTGTTAGCTTCGAGCAATGTGGGCAACTGGAAGGATATTAAAAATCAATACCGTCACCTACAACTTTGATTGCATATTCCCGCCCATGGACTATGGCTCGGAACACGTAGCCTTGGGTTGAGACCTCCGCGCCGTCCTCGACATCAAGTCTCTCTAGCCATTGGATGGCCGAGTCGTGGTGCTGGAACAACCCAAGCTTTGGGCCATCGCACAACGGCAGCTCCTGGGGAATGGCCTCGGCGGGCCGTCGTTTTGGCATGCTTGGGCAGAAGCAACAGCAATGGGGTAACTTGCGCTGACAACATGTTGATAGCGAGACCTCGGCGGCCCTCCTCCTGACCTCTTTATAACCCGCGGCCATCTTTGTTTGCGGCCCGAACCGGGGAAGTGACAACTAGGGTCGGCCTTATTGGATCGTTCTATCTTGTGGCGGGGTCACCGGTCATGCATGTCATACATTGGTGGCCAACCACACACCAGTTAGCCCCTGTGTTGCGCAGAAATCACCACCATCAACCTGCAGGAGGTGCCGCTTCCAATGCTTTCAGCTCTGAGGGAGACCGGGGAAAATAATATGGGGGATCCAAGAGTCTTGTGCCGTGCCTGGAGACTTTAAATTGATTAAGTTTCTCCCTGGAGTTAACTGGTAGGCGTTGCCACTGTCTTTGAATGGGATTTGTTTCGCTTTTACATTCCAATCTTTTCGCGGATAGAGTATTCAAGGCTTGTTACACAAGACGCCATTACCCCTTTCTTGTCTTATATTGAAATGGTTCAGCAAGCAGCTGCCGCCGCCACGTCAATACTGGAGTTTCTTACTTATCCGAACCCATCAGTGTCACACCTAGAACTAAAGAACAAAACAAACACCCGAGGTCTAAATTGGCATTTCCCAAGGAAGGTCAGGAGATGGAAGGAATTCGATGACTCTAAGCTCCTAGAAGATGTATTTGGGGGTCGCTTACTCGTGGAGGCGCGTCGTGGAGGCAGAATACTTCCTCCTTATCCCACGGTGCATCCACAAGTTGACTGCATGATACGCAACGAGGATGATACGCGAGATCTTCTCAATAAATGGACCAAGACCATTGTCACTGCCGCTCTTGACCCGGTTCATGACAAGTTCTACCCAGCTATCTGGTGCAAAGGAGATTTTTCAGCAGCGACAGAAAACTCCGATCCTCCCTCGCCACAGCAGGAAAAGAAGCGGACGCAACCCGCAAGACAAAGTTCTACAAAAGCAAGAACGCCGAAAAAAACGTCCTTGTCGAAGTTGAGATCGGACTCTGGATCTATTCCTTGGAATCCACGATATTCATGGCGAGAACCTGCTGACAACAGCTCTGACCGCGAGGAAATATTCCCGAAAGAATATAAACCTGCTAATAAATGGAGGAGCGAGTGGATGACTCCGCTTATTGATGAATCTGAAAGGTGGTGCTCGGGGGCCTTAAGCAACAACTACGCCATGCCCGTTAAGCAAGCCTTCTCGTACTGCATCCAGCACATGTGTCGTTACGGCTGCATTCTTACATGCAAGGAAGCCTTCATTTTCCAAATCAGCGCACTTGATGAAGAGCCATGTAAGTGTCCTTGCGGTTTCTCGAGCGCCGTCCCAGCGGCTAACTAGCACAGGGAACGAACCACGCGACCCCAAACTGTTACGACGACGGCTCACGTTCAACGGCTTTGATGGAATATGTCTCCATCCCCTGGGACAACCACTACAAGGGCGACGCTGGAAAGCTCGAAAGCTGGACTGTCAATCTGGCACTGTGGTTTATGCATATCTTGGCAGGGAATAATGCCAAAGCTGGCTGGAAGTATGCTCCCCTGAGAGACGAAATACTGGTGGTGCCAGCAATGATCAATAGTGTGATCAGCCCACCTACAAGTGAAATTACGGATGGTGAGGGCGATAACCAGGCTTCGGACCTGGACGACGATGAGGAAAGTGGATCTAGTGACTCTGATGAGTCAAACACAACTATGCCATTTGAAATCAGTCCAGCAGTAAAGCGCAAGAGAGGCCACGAAGCAGAGGATGGATACAATCTTTCTTTCTCGAAACGTCCGTTTCTGGAGATTGGGGGTGGACACAAGTGAAAGGGTTGACGAATGTAAGGAAAACAGTGACGACTGTCATAGTTGAGTTTGTCTTGTTGCTCTAGCTGGCGAAGTGGTAAATACTACTCATGGAGGTTTATTTTTTTACTGCTGGAATATTATCGCGATTAGATATTTTTCTAGGCTGGTTTCAATTTTAGCCTTGATCTACTTCCATGGAACGTTCTTCAGTATTAAAATCCCTGTTGCTGTTGTTAGCACCGCCTTTTCTAAGATTATCTCTGCAGCCCTGCGATGCGAGGCTTTTCTCTATTCTACGGGCCGTACATTTGATTACGCTCGCTGCCAGGTTTTTCATAGAAAGGCATAGCATGATTGTGGTTTGTCAAAGTTTGGGTAGTCACAGCTGATGTGGAGGGTTCTAGAAGGAACCTATTAGCGTGATTGTTCGCAGGCCCAGTGAATACGTCAAGAAGAGGGCGAGACCTGTGAATCTGTACCTCAGCTGCTGGGAGATATTACCGTATCCCAACAAGTACCCATCTCACGCGACGCCAGGGATGTTTTCATATTCATGAACGATGTGAGTGGACAGACTGTCGGTCTGCACATAGACCTATTGCTAGCTACGAATGTTATTTAAAACTATTTATTAGCAAACTAGTTTCATCTGCGGTTCTCTCAACATAGTTTCTGGGTTGTTCTTAGTTAAGCGCTGAGATGGTCAGCCGAAATGATCTTCACACACCCACTCACTCTATTCAACTGTTCACCTCTCAGCCTCCATCTTCATCTTCAACAACCCAGCCAGAGAACGAGTCTCCTCGCTAAACCGTTCATCTCCCTCAATAAAAGTCATCTGCTCCTTCCATTGCGCCCAATTCCTAGAGTTCCATACTTGCCCAGCATCCGCATTCGCGTTGCATTGCCTATATACCCCTCTGCGGACCGCATCCGACAGCAACCACTGCGACGCGGCTATAAGGTCGGCGGAAATCCTACGTGGACCACCGATCTTGCGCTCCTTCAGATCGGGATACGTGTGTGCTGATGGCAGGATGTAGGAGAGAGCAGACACATCGCTGCAGTCGATTAGATCCAGGGTCGTGAGACGGGCGATGAAGGCTTGCAGATTTCGCCAGCGGAGTTGGAATTCCGAGCCAAGTGTCTCTACTTCGGAGAAGGCGTAGGCGAAGTCTGCAATGGTTAGCTTCCACTTTGAGAAACTTGGGGGTTAGGATGAGTATGGACTTACCATCTGCTTCTCGTTTGAATCGTTGCGCCAAAAATATAGTTGACCTCGTGCCAAATGGCCATAGTGAACATGGCTCAGTAAAGACAGGGTTATGCAAATCATCGTAGCTTAGATCAGGCACCTGGTGCTTGGGTAGCTTGTTGAGCGCTTGTATAAACTCAATGAGCGCATTCTGCACAGGGTGGTCAGGGTGGTAGGCGGAGCAAACTCTTGCAATGCACCCGACGATCATGCTAACGTGTCTTGAGGGATTAGGCCCAACGAGGTATATTCCGTCCTTTTCATCCTCTGTCAGCTCACGGCCCTTGAGCTGATCGAAGCGCGTGTTGGCTTCTTTGGTGACCCATTCGTCTATTTGAGTGGCGGCCTGTGAGGGGGTCGTGGTCTGTGCAATGACACTCTGGAGAATGCCTTTGTATGTGAGCTCCTCATCATTATCGTCTTCGTCAAAGAGTCGAGGGTCTAGAGGGGCAACTCTGGCGTCCTGGGGTTCTAATGCCATGGTAATGCCTTGGCCTGGATGTATGAGAGTGGTGGACAATAAGGCAAGATAGGCAAATAGTGGTAAGGCTTTGACAGTCAGTCCCCAGCCTGAACAGAAGTAAGCAGTGCAAGACTTGGAGGAAGAGGAGATAAATCCCGTCAGGCTGCCAGGATGGAGTCTTTTGTATCACCTACCGATTAATACGTCACCGTATCAAATTGAGCCAACCTATGCACACCCTTACGCAAGACAGTCAGGGTCGTATTCCCAGGAATACCGTCACTGTAATAAGTTTCATGAGGAGGTTACACTTCGTCCTGCCGGTAAATTTTTTAGTCATGCCAAGAAGCAAATTCCGGAACAACTTCAGGACCGAAATTATATATATATATATACAATATACATCAGAAACAATAAATTGTATTATCAAATACACGGATACGGCTTGTTCTATGTTATTGATACTACTAGAATAAATATTCTTTTCATATGTATACACAATATGTATTAATAATCTTAGCCGAAGCTCTGAGTAATAAATCTTAATAGCATTTCTATCAGGACTAAAAGTGCTACGGGATACAAACGTCCCCTTTCGGTATATATGCATGTCTCTCCGGATACAGCACCCTGCGGTGGCATGCGTGATACGAGGAACATTATAGAGGTACATTGATCGTGAGTGGAAATTGGGGTTTAGATACTTCTACGGCTATGAATGCGAGGTCCTTATATATTGAGACTTGAAGTATTGATCGGTTCCCACAGCTCCCGAGCTTGGAACGAATCTTACAACACCAGTGAATATTACTAAATATGATGGATCATGGCTTCACTAACTCTTACACCGGTCGTGCTTAGTTGACTGCATCAAGGACGGTGCTAGTTATATTTAATAAGGCTTTGCATTATACATGATGTGAGACAGAGGCCCATATATAAAAGAACAATTCTTAACCCAAAATCACCGTTATCTCGCCAATGTACTCATCACAGCCAACTATTTCTTAGCCATTGAGTTTCACCAATCACAGCTAAAATGAAGTTTCTCACCATTATTGCTGCAGCTGCTGCATTTAATATTAGCGCTCTCACTGCTCCACTGGAAGCCAACAATGACCTTATCAGTCTTGAGGGCCGCGCTGGTGTAAGTTTCCAACCCAGGCCTCATCTCCGTAGAAACAACCCTATACTACCGATTTTTTTCTTTCCGGATCTGCAATTCTAATACTTCTCAGACTGTTACGTGTAGGCCCAAACTCGACGGTAAAGAAAAGAAATTTGTGGTCGAAGAGTCCACGGCTAGGTCGCAAGCCCAGAAGGGTGGCTTCAAGAAAGGCAAGAGTGGCGACCCTCACGCCTACGGCAACGGAGACAAAATCATCTGGGGGGTGTACAACTGTGACAAGAAGAATGCTGAACACTGGGAATACCCCATCTACTGGAAGGGTCACAATGGCGAATGGCAGAAGGACGTCAAGACGGATGTGCAAAGATACGGCCCTACACCTATCCGGGTAGTGTACGTCAATACCGCAGGTGGTATCCAGTACTGTGGTGTTATGACGCACTCTGTGGTGCACAAAGATAACCGTGGAAGTGAATTCTTCGAAAAATGCAAGTAGATATAATACAGGCTTGAGGCTTCACTTGGCCGTCATGGAGCTGCATCCTCAAATCACAGCTGGAACCTGTCGTGTTTACAATTCTAAGTCCACGTATAAGCAACTAAAGTGCAGGTCTTTCTACATAAACTAAATGCTAAATTTTAAATATGAAACATATTATATATCTCGAAAGAGATAACTGCTTTGCCTCCGTTTGTAATTCCTCATTATATCCAGGTGCCATGTCTTGATGGTCTCAGCTAGCAGATCAGTTAAAGAAAAATCCCCAATACTGTTTCTAGCGAATCCGATATTTTTTTTCTCCGATAAGCGCTCTGCATATGTGAATTATTAGTCCTGTCTAATTCAGCATCAATTGACGTCGTATAAGGGCATTTCCAGGCAAAGGCCCCGATCCCCGAAGAATATTCGAGCTCCGCAGGGATAACCCAGGAGACAGGATCTTTACTATCGATTTGAATCAGCTAACCCCGCAATCGTGTACAATGTAATGTAATAAACGCGTACAAAATGCTGGGGTAAGATGCACAACTGTTATTAGCGGACAGCGGAGTAACGGACGGCGGAGCAGCGGAGATGTCTAGTTTCGCACCAAGTTGGCCAAACTAGGGAAAGCGGCTGTCTCAGTAAGATGGTTTTTGGCACTACGTCCCAGCTTCCTGGGAAGTCATAATTTCTGGAGATCTCGACTTTACCTAATGTAGAATATTTGATGCGACAGCTTGCGTCGTTCATGGAGAAAATCCGGGGGCGGAGGCGGAGTCGCTGTGGAACCAAGACCTGACTCGACGGCCCCCATCCTCTAACAGTAGACTAAACGTCTATGTCGTTCGTCACAAGTGGCTGGGTTTGGTTTAATAGAAAAAATAGTCAAAGAATGACCGTAAGCAAATAGTTTGGCAACCTCTTGATTGGCTGGTGCTGTGAGTGTACCGATGCACAATTATTACTGAAATAGGAAAGCCGCGATGTCCCGGCCACGGAAGCATTCGAAATCCACGGATAGAGCAGAACTGTCGCATTCAGGCCGTAGCATTATCCACAGAATATATTAATATTTATCTTCTGTATTTTCATATAAATAGAGATCATAATCCCATTTCTCTATACTAAATGTCAAGAGTATTCTCCCATCTTTCTACTCACACACTTAAGCCCCGAACATGTACATCATCAAATCGTTTGTCTTTGTCTCCCTGGCAGCTACTGCCCTAGGGAAGCAGGTCGCCAACTTGAATGTATCTGCTAGCGAAGTTTCTAGTATGGGATGCGACGCGAAATGCTTCAAAGAGCTTCAGATGAAGCAGCAGATCGACTTTGCGACCGTCGGCATCGATTTTGACGAGTCTTTCTATAGCACCGCGACCAACTTCTCGACATCTCAACCGGGCGATTTACTCAAATTCCAAGCACTAGATCCAAAGCGCCTGAATGTGAAGCCTGGAACTTCTGCGTTCCGCTTTCAGTATACATCACTCACCTTGAATGGCACCAAGGTCCCTGTGACGGGATTCATTGCTTTCCCCTACTTGATTAACAGCGGACGCCGATTTCGCCTCGCCGCATATGCACATGGAACTATAGGACTCTACAGCGGGTGTGCACCGTCAAATGGACCATCGCTGTTTGATTATAATTCCTGGAGTCTGTTGATCGATCGCGGATACGCTGTCGTTGCGACCGATTACGCCGGGCTCGGCAACAACTACACCACGCACAAATATTTGACCTTTCCAGACCACGCCAATGATGTTTATTTCTCCGTTATGGCAGCGCGAAAGTATTTCGGTTCCGTGCTTACCCGTGAATGGGTCAGTGTTGGTCATTCGCAAGGTGGCGGTGCAGTTTGGAAGCTGGCCGAGAGCAGTCTTCTTCATAACGACGAGGAGTATCCCTATCTAGGGACCGTGTCCCTGGCACCGGGAACGTTCCTAGCAGACATGATACTCGTGTATCGCGAAAGGATTGCCCCCCGATCCGATATACATAATTTTGTCGTTACCGGCGAGGTGCCGTCTGCTGTCATCGGTTTGAAGCGGTTTCTGCCGTCATACAATATGAGCGTGCTGGGGCCAACATTGCGAAAACGCCTGGCTCTGTTCCAGAATGCGCAGCTCTGTGACAATGGAGTAATGGGCTTGACATTGGATCTCCCAATTAAAGAGCTTTTTTCCATCGAAGGGATCAAGGCCGATTACCCCAAGTTTGTGCAGTGGCAGAATCAGACGGCTCCAGCACTCGGGGACAGATCGGCCGCGCCAATCCTCGTTTTACAGGGCATGAATGATACAGCGGTATTCCCGGATGTCACTCTGAAAGCTTGGAAGAGCGCGTGTACAAGCGGCAACGAAGTCCACCTGAGGCTTTATCCAGGTGTTGATCACTCTGCACTGGTACCCGTCGCGGCAGCGGAATGGTTGGCTTGGATCGACGAAAGGTTCGCAGGAATTTCGACATGCGGCTCTTGCTCTAAGGTGACAGCAAAGCCCTTTGCGATTTCCCATGCGGAGCTGCCGTCGGAGATTACACTAGACCAGGACAATTGATTTGGTGTATTTATACGATTTAGGCCAACACTGGCAAAGATTCAACATAATCAGGAGCATAATAAATGAAGCCTATCAAGAAAACGTCATTGAAAGATAACAGCGTGCTTAGGGCGCCCTGGAGGCTGTGGCCCAGGCGTATCGTCTCATATTTATGGACGTGTTGGTCGTAGCCTGCCTATGAACTCAATACTTCAGCTCTCTCGCCTGAAATTGAAGTGACAAATGTTCATGTCATGTTCCACCCAGAGTCTAAAGCCTTCTAGTCATAATAACCTTTTCTTTCGTATGATTCTACCTACTAGCTCGTAAAATACATTTTTCTTCTTCTTCTTCTTCTTCTTCTTCTTTATTTGGGGCTGTGGCCTAGGCCCCATAACCCGTAGTGCCTGATCCACCACAAAACATCACGCGTTTCCCAATTAGGTAAATTCAGTGCGATGGCGTTCACTCTCCAAGCTCACTCGCTCAGTGTTACGTGTGTGGGGCGAATTCCATCTAATGGTAACTTACCTTATCCAGCATTAAATGTGCGTTGCTTCCGTCTTTGGACTTTTGTTTCTTCATCGTTGTCGAGTTCATTGTTCCACAGAAGAATAACTTAATCTCATGATCGCACCTCTAATAAGCCGTTCCATACCTCCGTCAACAATCAATTACATATTGGCAAACATGTTTTCCGACGGGCGTCGTCAACGGCGTCATCGATGCCTTCGGTGTCAGCGCCTGCATCTCAAGGTGCGTCTCCCCATTTTGCTCCGCTCCAGGTGGGTGTCAGGACAACAGCGTCGCTGATGAACAAGGCAGTGCGACGGATGCGAGCCATGTTCAGCTTGCTTGGCAAAAGAAATGGACTGCAGCAAAGATCATTCATCCCATGTCCCCATTAGATTCGTCTCACACTCCATCTCCAACCCTATCCCCATGCCGCTTGTCGACAACTCGTGGAGGTATACCAGCATCTTATTGGAGGCTATTGGGCCTTCAACTTCGAGCCTCACCTCTGCGCTTCTTTTCCCCGTCATCTGCTCGCTATACCAAGGTGATGAATTTGTCAGCAAGACGGTTGCTGTTGTTGGTGGACTCTATGCCTGCAGCAATAAGCAGATCATGGATGTGCCTACATCTGAGAAACGGGATATCTTGGCGGCTATGGCCTTGCAGAAGAAAGCGGTTATGCGGGCAATGGTTGCTCTTGAGTCCGATTCAGATAGGGGTCAGCACCAAGACCACTCACGTTCTACGATTATACTTGCATGCGCGATGCTGATCAGTTTTGGTGAGGTATGACACCCTTTCTTCCCCAACAATCTGTGTTACGATCCTTCTAAGTCAACTATAGCTTCTTATCACTACCACTGGATTAAGCTGGAAGAAGTGGATCAAAAGAATTGCGCGTTTTCTTACACTCCATCATCAACAATATCAGTACCACGTAATGACTGAGCAGCTTCTTAAACTATTCAGATTCGCTGACGCTCTTCGCGCCATTATTTTTGACGAGTCTCCATCCTGTTCACAGCCTGATGAGGATTATACAGAGTGGATATCGCACGACATAGCCCGTGCGTCATGCGGATCGGTGATGGATATTTTTCTAGAGCTGTTGGAGAATTGTGCCACGGTGCAGAAGCAGTGAGTGCATTTTATTCTTTTCCGAACACGGGTTGAGTTTCTAACAATTTTTGAGAGCTCTTGTCTGGGCAAGCAAGGTGCAGAAATTGCAAGATGAGTCTACTGAACCCGAGAGAGATTTCTGCCTCTCCAACACAAGGGGAGACATGACGCTCGAAATTGAAGGGCTTGAAATTGTCAGTGCAGCATCTCGCCTCCAACGCCGGATCATCGAAGTTGTGGGGGAAGGCTATCTACAATCACTAGACCCCACGATCATTACCCTAGCTTATTATTGCCGTTGGGCGTTGACCACTATATCCAAGCTCTTTCAGGAGCCTATTTGGCAGTCCAACGGCTGTCAATTACCAGCCATGCAGCAATCAACGCTGTTGACCGAGACGGTATCCGTCATGAGCTTTTTCGAACACCTTCTTGCCTGCGCCCAGATAGAGGCAGGGCTGTATATCCCGGTTCTAAATCTACTAGGATATGGCAATATGTCCATTGAAATGAGAGAAAGAGTGCTGAAAATGTTGGTCAGTGTACGAGCACGGGGGTATGTTGTTGTTCAAGCGGTGGAGAACGACTTGTATTCAGTATGGGCAAAGGAAGATAAGAGAGTACAACTCATTATCGGATAGTGAAAGGAATGTAATCAAAAACAGGTTACACAAGCGAGCAGGTCGCCGCTAACATTGCTTCAAGGTGCTCTTGGGGGCTATTTCCCAGAGTTTTTAATATGGAGGCTTGCGAGGTAAAATTAATCATTCATAATCCCCCTCTAGTCCTATCTTGCGAAGCATTTATGTTCATTTCATATTTTCAACACTAGAAAGGAGAGGATCACTCAGTTTTCGGCGCCACTTCATATTATAATAGAGATGTCTCATCGCGGCAACAGGGCAACGGCGACGAGTACGGGATGGGCAGCGGGCTTCTCCGCCATTTGTAGTTAGAACATGATGGCGTTGATGAAGACGACCAGGTCGGCTTTGTAAGTAAGTCGAATGGCGGATGTGCACGTTGAGAGCCATCACTTACATAGGTTATCTCAATCAATTGTTTCTTGAGCGATAATACCGAGTGGCGTACGGACTATGGTGGAGAGAAAAAGCGTACACGACAAGGATCACGTTCTTCGATAGGTGGCTGTATAATTGTGGGGAGGCACTAAAGGGAGGAATTGTCAGAATAGCTAAAGGATTACCGATATCGATCTCATAATCAGCCAGCTTGGGTTTGTCAGCCACTATATGCGGCCAAGGTCATAATATTGCGAAATAGGTTTAAATAAAATATTCAGATTGAGTTGTTCTTCCTGCACATATTCTTTTCTAGTACGCTTCGACAGTTAGAATAAACCATCAATAAATATCTACAACAATTATTGAAAATGACTACGAATAATTTTAAAGTGAGTCCACTTATCGTAACAAATTATGTCACCGGATGACGACATCTGGAATAACGAGGTAGTCATATCGCTAACCCCGTCTAGAATTATCACGAGAATGGTCGCTTCGCCAGACCAGCGAGCACATTCCGTGACTTTGTATCCAACGATGCCAATGCCAAATTTCCGGCTGAGGCTGGTCGCTATGCTCTGTATCTCAGCCCGGCCTGCCCTTGGGTAAGTGACATGAAGTGACAATATGCATACGCGTCAACGGACTAACCGGACTAAAGGCACACCGCACTCTTATTGTCCGGCTTCTCAAAGGACTAGAATCCATAATTGATGTCTATCAGCTGCACCCAGTAATGGGGTCAGACGGCTGGTACTTCAGCGGGGAGTCCGGATCTCTCCCGGAAGATCCCTTGTATGGTTTCAAGCTGATCAAGGAGCTCTATCATAAGGCGGATCCAAACTTTGTTGGTCGTCGTACAGTTCCAGTTCTATGGGATAAAAAGCAGGCCACGATAGTTAACAATGAGTCGTCTGAAATCATCCGGATGATGTATACCGAGTTTGACCACCTCTTACCCGCTCATTTGCAAGAAGCGAACAGCCCTTCAGGTGGTCTTTATCCGACCGCGCTTCAGCATGATATTGACGAAATCAATGACTGGGTTTATAACACCGTGAACAACGGTGTTTACAAGGTGGGATTTGCCCAGACGCAAAAGGCCTATGACGAAAATATTGCCCCTCTCTTTGCGTCTCTCGACAGACTAGAGGGTATCTTGGCGGGCCATGGTAAACGATACCTGCTAGGCGATCATTTAACCGATGCAGATATTCGATTGTACACGACTATTGTGCGCTTCGATGTGGCCTATCACCCTGTTTTCTATTGCAACATAAAAAGCATTAGGCACGACTACCCACATCTGTACCGCTGGCTGCGTCAGCTGTACTGGAGTCGTGAAGAAAATGGCGAGCTGAGAGCTGCATTTTACAAGACTACTGCACCATATATAGCTCTCTATGGGGCAGGGTATGCTGATTCTAGAAGGCGCATTGTTCTAGGGCCAGACGCGCCATTGATTATACCTAAGGGCCCCCAGGTCTTAATTGATCCGTTGTAGAGGGGGATAATTGTGGCTGTGCGGGCGGCACTAGGGATAAATATACGGTTTACTTTACACAGTATCAAGGAAAAGTGACTACTTCGTTAATTCTGTTGCTCGTATGGTAACTTGCTCCAATGTGAGGGGATTATTTGTATCCTGCGCACTGTGGTATAAAAGAAGACGCCATAAATAGACCACGATTTTAATGTCAATGGTTTATTTCCGATAATTAAGTATTATTAATGCGAAAGGAATATAGAATGTACCAAGCCTTTCATTCCTATACGCAGTACTTTTGTGCCTACGCTTCTGCCAGCCATTTCTTGAGCTTTTCCAATGCCAGAAAAGTGTGCGATATCTTGTTTCTTTCGACTGTATTCATCTCGGCATATCTATTGTGAAGTCAGTTATATGTTAAATAGCATAGAGATGTAGTTTTGCATGATGTACGTCTGCTCTCCATATTCGAATATCGGATCCCAACCTATAGCAAATTAGAGTTTATTCAAAAGGGACAACATAATAGTGCCCATAGCTTCTTACCAAATCCTAACAGGCCTCTTGGTGGCACTATCTTCCCCTATTTCTAGTCAGATAAAAATAATTTTCAAGAAGGGCGTTTATTTGGTTTCACATTGGTTCGACCTTGGAAGATAATGGGCTCATGGCCAGGTCCATCGCAATAGGCAAACGTGCATACTGCTTGAGCAGTCTTGTCGGGGTATGAGGCGAGCATATTATTTAGCCCCTCACACCCAAGCTTTTCTAAAAACCATTTGCTATAGAAAATTAATCAGTAACTTCAGACAGTACTCTTCGACAAAGTATAGTCTACCATACATATACGGGCCAGGTAGCCCTCCTAATGCATTGAAACACAAACTGGTATCTTCAATGAGCACAGGGCCCTTGACCTGTAAAATCAAACTTCAGCATTGAAGAGGGATTAGGTTGAATAACCTACTGCATTGGCAGCTCTTCGGCATTTGTCCACCGATATCTGCTCGATCGTCCCTTGGATTTCTACTAGGTCTAACGACTGACTCTGCAGGTCGACCGTATCGCCTAGAATCATCTGTACAACCGCAAGCTTGTATTTGTTTCCCGTGATAAAGTTGATTTGTTTTGAAGCCATCGTGGTCAAAGCGTTGATAAGCAGCTCGTCTCGAAATGGAAGTCTGTCGTAGCTTATTACAGCATCTGTATTTTGTGATCTTGTTCAGCTTTGGTTAATTGAAAAGCTGCGAGCACTTTAGAAACAAGCTGAATTAGTCATCAACTCACAGGTAGTAGCGCCTTACATCTCTGCTAAGGAAGACGCCAACGATTGTACAATCTAGTTTTTTTGTAGATATTGATAACAGGCGGAGTATCACCGATAATGCTTATATCATCGCTTTGGTTCCGACATTCTGCCGTTACTGACTCTCAGGAAACAGGACCCGTGTAGGCCAAAGGGTAATTAAGGTCTGACACGGTCATGGATGATGAAGATGACTTCCGGCGATTCTGACGACCAAGTGACTGAATGGAATGACGGGCTCGTCCTATTGCGGAGTTTCGTAGCGGTGTATAGTGATAAAGGTTGAGGAAGCCCATTCTAGAGCTGACGGCAAAGCCGTATAACAGCAGACTCAATCTTTTAGAAGTTTTTGCAAGGCAAAAAATGATGCGAAAGGATGCGTTTATCCTATAGTGAAGAGGCTGACGCTCTGGGTGGGTCCTAATCTCCCCAGCAGAACAGTATATGCGAGGTAGAGAAGTATTTGTTCAATCAAATCTAATATCTGTTGAGGAAATGCTTTCTATTGGACATAATCCAAAGACGCCTATGCCAGGTATTCAGAGTATATGAGACCATATTGCCAGGGGTTCAGGAGCAACTAGTCCCGCCTCAGCCACCTAGGGACCATGATTTGTTCACTACTGAATGAGTGGGCTTTTTATAAGTCAACTAGGGGCTTCAGCTCTCGTATTTCTCTCCTATATCTTGCAGAAATGTCTTGAAACAAGTAATTGATTGGATATAGGGAGGGAGCTAGAAAGCCTTACTTCTAAATACAAGGAATACTGCTTCGAAACGGTTCCATTAACTTCCGTGCTAAACAACTAAGTGTGAGAGATGACTTTTTTATATCCTATGAGCAGTAACTGTTTATGCAGTTTTGAAACTTTGCTGTTGGCTCTAAAATTTATGACTTGTGTAACATAGAGGCGTTGTTAGCCGGGCCAACAACACCAAGTTCCGAAGGCCACCCAACTATGGGGCCACAACGACTACAACATCACCGCAATTGGGATATAAAACGACCTCGACAATTGGAAAAGTTTGTATATATCTACGAATTGCCGAAAACAACTACTGGAACATGTGTATACCAGTTTTTCCTCATTTTCCCCATTTATAGACTTACGTGCTCAAAGGTGTTGGCCGCATTTCACTAACACTAGTTACCCCAGTCAGCCGTACCATGTTGACAGAACCAACAACACTTGGTGTGGGAGGCAGCAAGGCGCACTGACCCACCAGGAAATCACATAGACTCCACTGAACTATTCACTTTATAACAATAATACGTTGGTATAAAAGGCCATATATTTTTTTACAAGTTCGGGCTTGTTAGCTAAATTCGCCCTAGGTGGGTTTCCTTCCGAGTCTACATAGTCATTTTCTTATCCATCGGCATGTCTAGGCTTTGAAGCTTTGTATATTTTTATCAAATACTTTGAATATATTATCGTCATCAACATGCCGGGCCCACGGCCAAAGTCTCAAAAGGCAGAGGCCAAAGCCCGGTCAGAAGCCCGCTCTCAACCTTTGTCACACGATGAATCCTCACTGTCTGAGGCGTAAGTGAAAGTTCTCTTTCAAAAGAATGAAACAATTATCGTTTAATAAGAAACATATTGGCTATTTTTTAAGAGTCTTAGGTGTGGATCTAGGTGCGACCGGCATTCGCGCAAGTCTCATGAAACTTGACTTCAAAGACCAAACCGATCGATATCCTCTTCCAGTCGGTCGTAACGACAACAATACAAATAGTCGCGATATTCAAGACTTCCATGCCAGAGCAGCTATATCCCGACTCGAAGACCCCCCGGACAAGTGTCTTCGTAACGTAAACGAAAACAGTAGCGATACTTTGCCTCTCAAGATGTTCCCCTATGTCTTTCGCATTTTCGATAACACCTGACAGATAAAGGCAGCCATAAAATTCAAAATACCTCATCTAGATGATGCCATAAATATCTTCGAGTATCTCAATAGGGAAGATCGGGAAAAAGTAGTGCCCCATATGAAGGCAATATTTCTTGCTCAACTGCGCATCCTAAAAGATCGTGCAGATGAAACTGCTAAATATCATACGGCGACTATCACAAAGTTAGCGGTGACTATTCCTCCCAACTGGGACAAGGATCTGTGCGATGCCTACGTGCAGCTTTTAAGCCAAACGTGGAGCCACATTGACCAGACGAACATCACGGTGCTTTACGAGTCTGAGGCCATTGGCCACTGGATATTTCGATACTGCCCAGCAACTTTACCGTTTAATAGAGCGAATTTATTCGTTATAGCTGACTTTGGGGGGCATACCCTGGTAAGAGATGCGGTTTTATTTTTCTTTTCTTTTCGAACACTTGCTTCACCCATATTGTAACTACTAACATACAATTTTAGAGCACTTACGTATTTAGAATCGCAAGGAGGAAAGATAATAAGAAGTTTTCCTTCTTCTCAAGCCGCGAGGCTACTTGTGAGTTTCAATGATGTTTTGTTTTCCCCTTCTCCGCTATATAGATGTAAGGCGACTAATCGCTAGATGTATCCAGGCGAACATGGTGGTGCTGAGCTTCACGCTTTACTTGTCAAGAAAGATCTTCTACTTGAAATACGAAAGCGATTTCCTCGTGTAAGGGGAACGCAGCTTGATGCCTTGATGGAGACTGCATGGACTACTACAACCGACGATGCAGAGCCCGCATCGATGGAAAGTCATTCACTATCATGGGGCGGATTGAAAACGCCGATGCTGACCCAACTGCCATTTCTATTCGAATACCAGAAATCAAGAGCTGCAATTATGTTTAAAGATTCTTTCAGGGAACCTATGGAGCGTCTTATTGATGAGTTGAAGACTATTGACAAGGCCGAGGGGGAGTCTGTTGTAGTTTTGAGTGGTGGGACGTTTCTGAACGACCCCATACTACAAGATACAAAAGCGAGTATCAAACGTCTCGGATTCAAAGTTATATCTCGTAGAGACCAAAACTTCATGGCAGGTCATCGGTAAGTTGTACTGATACTCCTATATCTCAAGATTGTTCGCCTGAGCGTAGGGACTAATCATGCTCATATAGTTGTTCAGTCGTCAGCATGGGAGCTTCAATGGCAGTCGTGAACTCCATAACTGTCAAGGAATTCATGCAGAACGCGGTCTTTGCCATAGATAAAGGCGGAGTCAACAGTACTATCGGTTGCGTCACTCCCATACACGGGTCGTCCGATTGGGTGACAGTCGATTGCAGGGATCCAAAGCTTCGCGAGTTTAAGATTATTTGCTGTACCTTGGCTCCATCAAATGATGCCAAAAAGATCAACCGAACTGAATCTTATGATTTCTGGTCTCTTGAGAAGCAGAAATCCGGATTGTACAAGGTGCGACTGACATACGAACGTAGAGCCGACGCAGAAGGACCTCGTGACTGGCTAGTATTGGAGCGTGAGAAGGTCATAAATCCCAATAAGCCTCATTTGGGCAACAAAAGCGCCCCAAAGATTGAGTGGCCTCTCTTCTATGACTCGGGGGCCTGTGTCTGTTTCATTGATCATGATCAAAATAAAGGCAAAGAAGAGGCGGAAATAAAAGCCAACTGCTGGGTCGACCCGGCTGGCGTGGAGGCACTCAAAATTTGGCAAAGTTACCAACGTAACAGTGCTTCACTCAGATGGGAGGAGCAAGTAACTGGTATACGGGTAACGACCCCTTCGGAAGATGCATTGACAGACGCCAATTCTGGGACAGCCAACCAGGGCTCTGAAGCATCGTCTTCTACTATGCAGGCAGACACTCCAATTGTCACTATGCAGGCAGATCCTCCAACCACCACGGATGCAATACATATGATCCCCGAAACAACTCCTTCTACATCGTCTTTCGTACCATCTTTTCGTCCATCATCCCCTCGAGTCACGGGAATTGAGGGACCAATAAATTCGGCTCCAAGATCCCAGTTCCCTAGAGTAACCACTACAGCCAAAAGAGGTGGCAGGAGTCGTATTTCTCGTCGTGTGGAATCTGGTGGCACTTTTTCACCAACCTACAATTCCTCTGGTAAAAAGAAACAAACCTCACGAGCACAACATTCTAGATACACTCAGCACTATGCTTCCCACATTGCGTCTTTCAATTCAAGGTCACATCTGCCCTCAGCGCAAGCCGATGTCGATACTAACATGATTGACGCTTTCGACTCGTCCGCCATGAATCCCAACGACCCGACAGCAATAATGTACAATGCCTCCAACATTTCAGGAGATTTATCATATCACGAGAACCAATTTTCGGTCGATATGTATAACGTTCCAAATAGTCCTGAAATGACTCCGAGACAGATGATGACAGGCAGAGGCGTTGCGCCGCAAGCTTCCATGTCCGTTTAATTTTAATATTTCCAGTACTGAGTCTGATGAGCTTGATGTTGCGAATATCTTTGTCATCTTCTTCTTCTTCTTCTTCTTCTTCTTCCTCTTCTTCTCATTTGTCCTTCGCATGCCATTTCATCACCTTGCTTGCTTTTATCAAGCCGTCATTATACCCATCTCATATTGAACCATTAAATTAGACATCTTGATTGATAGGAAAAAATAGAATTACGAATAGATCTTGACTCCCAATACAAATTAATTAAAAACTCCTATAAAAAATGCACATGTAGATATATTAAGCATTCATCATCACCATTGTTTGTCGCACGTATAGTCAAGTCAACTAGACTGCAGACTAATCGCGTCGCCTGCCGTGAACATCTTCACATCCTCACATCCATGTACATCTGCACCACCATGCATACAAATTACATTCTCAGCAAAAAAAAATCTTTACGAGCCATATTGGCATGTCATTTATTTACTAGGGCTCACTATAAACAAATATTCATAAGATGAGGAAGGAATCGCGCCTCCCACTATATACAGTGATTTGTCAATTTTGATCGGTCTTAAGCGGCTGGGAGAACCCAGGTAGTGACCGAGTTGGCAGGGACATTGCCACTCCACTCCTGTCCACCCTTGGTGTTCACATGGACGTAGACATCATTGCCAAAAGTGTTCTCAATGACAACCGTGCGGGTTCTGTCAGGGTTCAGCGAGGCAACAGACTGGATACCGCCGCCATTCGAGTAGGTGTAGCTGCCGGTGCCGCTGAGAATAGTAGCTCCAGGCGGGATGAACTTGCTGAACTGCGCCAGGATATAGTAGGCTGTCTGGAAGGTGTATCCGCCGTTCTGAATGGTGACCAGACCGGTGCATGTGCCACATCCTCCGCTGGACAGGTGAGGGCCGTCATTGTTGTTGGTGCCAAGAGTCCAAGCCGCAACACCAGATGCCCAGTTCTGGAGAGGGCCCATAGTGAAGCCTGCGACTTGGTTCCAGGATCCTGACGAGGGAGTCCAGCATTCTGTCATGTATTGCTGCACATTCGGGTTGCTGTTGTGGAAGTTGGTGAGGACAGTCCAGTCTAAGCTGGAGGCATAGCAGTGCCACGCAACAGCCGGGACATACTGGCCAGCCATGTTCAGGACAGTCTGGGGGAAGCTGGGTTGATCTATGATAATCTTTGTCAGCACAACTACTCTTTAACTCGTCGGGAAAAGAACCTCATACCTGTGTTGTGGTCATACGCCCAGACCTTAGTTCCAAGGCCAGCATTAGCCAGAGCAGGGCCAATGTAGTTCTGGATGAGTGTTCCCTGCTCGTTTGCGAACATGTACATAGTTGGGTAACCAGACTGGCTATTCAGGGGCTCATTCTGCACAGTGATCGCATCGATGTTGGCTCCAAGGGCATTGAAGGCCTTGATGTACTTGACAAAGTACTGAGCAAAGGCGCTGGAGTACTGAGCACCATTGTTGGTCAAATAACCATCATTAAGATTGTTGTTGGTAGTGCTCCCATCAATGACGCCATTCAGCTTCATCCAACCTGGTGCGCTCCATGGAGATCCGAATATCTTCAGGTTGGACTGAAGCGACTTCATTTTGGCGAGGAGGTTCGCCATGGCAGTGCCTCGATCTCCAAGGCTGAAGGCATTCAGATTTGCATCAGCTTTCCCTCCATTGTCATCATAGGTATAGGCTGGGTCTCCAGACAGGTCAGATGCTCCAATTGTATGGCGCATCAGACTGAATCCAGCACCAGCACCAGTCATCAAATCGTTGAGCAGATTGTTAAGAGTGCCACTGCTAAGTGAATTGAAAGAGGTTACCGTAGCATCCGTCACGGCAGCACCGAAACCGGTAATCTGCTGTTTGTGACCGGAGCTTGTGTCATCGACAGTGAGACTCCATGTCGACTCGCTCCCAGGGCTACCGGCGCCTTGGATAGGAGCGGCTATGGAGGACAGCTTCAGGTTGTTACCATTAGAAGCATAAGCTTGCGCTCCAGCCTGACGGGAGTTGATTGACTGCTCCGAAGGCAGAGCAAGGCCAATGGCCACCTGGCTAGCGAGGGTAGTGAGAAAAGAAGTCCGCATTTTTGAATGCTCCGTCAAGGCTGAACCTCTGAAGATGGACTGTTCCTTGTATCAACCATGATGCTCTGGGAATCTCCTCTCTTATACTCGTACTTGATAAACCGTGACCGTAAATTCATATTATACAAGCCAATTCCGCCGATTCAGAGCCGAGCAACGGCCTCGTGCACATATCTGCCTCAAGATGCTAGCCGAGAGAAGCATTCTCACTGGTTGATTGCAGCTTCTAAAAACCCGCAAGATGTAGAGCGGTCCGGGCTAGGCCGCCAATTACAGAACCTAGTAAACCATGACGATGGACCCTGTCAACAAGCTGAACAGCATCTAACAGGTTATCTGATCGAAAATCCGGGGTTTGGGGAATGCCCCGGGTATCCTGTCGTGAAACCTCATCTACCGACTTGGCCGTAGATTCGTCACATCAGTGCCGAATTATCCGTATAAATAAGTACAGCTGCCCAAGTGAGAAAAGGGCCCAAATCGTTCATCGGAGAAGGGCCGAAGAGCCCCGCATGAAGTGCCCTGTCGATTTGCCTAGCCTATAGCAATTTGGCTAATAGACAAACGAAGCCCTAAAGGATGTCTGGCAACCCGTTTTATTTAGAAAACACCTTCAAAAACAGGTTTGTGATACAATACCAGCCGAGGTTTTGGGTTCGGTTCATTGACTAAGCGGCGGCATCAAGGCAAGCTTATGCCACGAGCTTCAACATTGCTAGAATGGCGTCTGTATCTGTTGCTGGGAGAATGGCCATGGAGATTTGTATCTATTTATGGGTAATTCAAGATATTGCTTAATGCTGCAGCTGAATCGGTTTGAAACAGCTGTACATGAGATGCACAAACATAAAGGCTAGAGCGGATACCAAGGAACGCTCCAGCAAACGGAACCCAAACATGGCCATCATTCCTAACTATCGATTATTAATTATACTTGCAGTATACGATCAGGTGATGCCGGAAAGAAAACCAGCCTGAACAGTGTGTCAGTAATCATCATGGACCGCTTGCGAATTAATTGATGTCCAAAAACCGAGTCATTGTAGTGGCACCAAGGTGGATAGCATCCAATCAATGTTGTGCAAATGTTGAGGACCTCCCCTTTTAGTCCATAGCTCATTTTAATTGATCTCCTGTTTCCAGTCATTGAATTATTTCAATGTTATTTCTTTGTTTTTTGGGGCCATGGCTGCTCCATGGATGTTCAAACCCTACCTTCCTGCATGTCGAAAGCCGCAATAGCCAAAGCAACCGGCTTCTGCGTCCAGCAAGCATCCTGGGGATGATGATGCCCTGCCAAAAAACTTGCCATGATGCCCCTCTCGATGCGATATGGGAAGGCTGCTTAGAGATGGACAGTGTGTTGCGAATTGAGCACCTTGGAATATCCGGGCTCATGGCTAACGCCGAAGATCAGGACGATGTGACGATGGTCTAACTCACAGAAGTCGCTTGGTCGTCGTCCGACGGCGTGCAGTCTTTGACACATTCGAGTGCAAGTAAAGTCCGAGGGCAATTGACAATAGAGGAGATGATTGTATGGTCAAGAAATAGTTCATCGAAAGTTTAACCGAGCTCGGCGTTTGAACGTAACTGATCTGTCAGTTGAGACACAGGATATCAACTCAAGCGATGCCCAGCACCCATAGAAGCCACTCTTAATAGTCTGAAGCGGAAGACGAGGTTAATACCCAACGCCAGACATTTATGGCGGAAGATGACCCGCACACGGGGTTGAACGGAACTGCTCCAATACTTTCAAACCCAAGCCATCTCGCAGCGGCGATGGATCCTACTGTAAATGTTACCGATAATTTGCTGGAGCGGGCAGTGACGAGGCAGCCCAGAGCTGATATCGCTCAGGAATCGCCAGATCTTTTAAGACACGGTGGACTGGTTTGGTTTGACCAGTTGGAGCTTGGTGTAGAATCTTGTTGCTGCTCTGTATCTTGCCAACGTTGAAACCCCGTTTCTTCATCGTATAGGCTGTCCAGGGATAGACTTTCACCAGTGTCGAGCGTAGACGAAGATGTGTTCAAACGTGGCTACGAGTAGACGATGCCATCGTCTCTGCACCTGCTAGCACTAGACGACAGCGAGTATGACAGCAGTTGTCCTGATGGTCGACGGAACGCGAGGCGACGTAGATTTTCTATTGTTGAATGCCGCAACTTGCTGTGTAGGCCAAATGTTAGTGAGAGTGCCCTGAAAGCAGTCAGTCACATAGGTCAATACTTCAATCGCACAGGTAAATACTCACGATGCGCCTAGTCGGTTGCTACCAACCCATCGCATCGAGGATAGCCCAGTAAGCCCTTCTATGGGCACTCATATACGAGCGCCACTTTCAGTGGTCTTTCAGCAGAATCTTCCGTCTCCTCACTTGCGACGTACAGAGACGGTAGTTTCCTCGGTATAATCACAAGACAAAGGTGTTACTGTAGGTGTTACTGTAGCAACTGCACCTTCCTCGAGTCTTTCAACGGCGAATTCTTGCCATATATCCTCATGGAAGCACAAAGTACGCGGAATGGCCTGTCGATACCGAGAATTCTGGGGATGGGGACGAGGACAGTTCGGTCAATCAACATGATTGTCTGGGTGGGTTCCCTCTTGTCTTTCACTCCGCTTCAAGCACTTATACTAGTTCAAGGCCATGAACTCATCCTTTGCAAAAATCTGTCCTTGTCTCATGTTGGACGATGAAGTGCTGCCAAATCAGTGCGCGATAATACCTCTAGTCATAACAATCTCGCCTTTGCAGATAACTACCCATATTTTTCGGTGTCGCAAACTCCAAGTCCAGCATCTTTGATTTGATACGGTCATATCCATCGTAATGATACGGAGAATAGTCGTCTGTAAATTGCAGATTCACGAAGCGACAGCGATTTCGGCGGTATTATTCAATCTCCCGTAGCCCACATGTCTAGAACACGATCCAGCCAGCCCAACTCTTGGTTGGGGAAGCTCGAGTCGCGACATTAATCACCACCGCCGGGAATTTGATAGCATAAGCGTCCTCGTTTCTTTCACGATGCTGGCAGTTGTTCAGAGACAGGACGAGGAGAGCCAGGCAATTATCGACAGCCACTATCGAGTCAGCCAGTGTGATGAGAACGGCGGGGAGCTGCAGGAAACCGTCGCGGCGCTTGCCACAAAGACAATCTTCACGCTCGCTAGGTCAAAAAGCATCTTATTAGCGGAATGGTAGATGACAGCGAGGACGACGAATATGCGCCACCTAATGAGCGTCGCAAAGCCGCAGGCCTTGCTCCCAGGCAGCGCAAACTGAAGTGACCACGATGTCGGAGATTGCGCATTGGAAAGAAAGCAGAGGAGAAAGAGCCAAGACGATGCCCTATGCGGAAATATTGAAGAGCCTGCACGCCCTATACTCGCGAGCCACGAGGGAGGGCCATCTTCCGACGCTGTGCTCAAAGGGCGTCTGAGAGAACGGCACAGCGAGCGACTGTTCGCACTACAGCTCACTTAGGCCACTGCCTACATGTATAAATCGCATGGAGGTTTCCAACAAACCACCGACAATGAAATCATCACAAGCTTAATGCCCAACGTGAGTCAAGAAAAGGCAAGCTAAAAAAAAATAGACACGGAAAGAAGACTCTCGCCCAGATTTTGAAAAGGATAAAATAAAAATAAAAATAAGAGTTGGTCTGAGCGGCAATAGTGCTCACTCTCAGCACACTCAGCCATCCAATGCTAAATCAAGCCTGCTGATCTTTGCATTGAGTCTACGTCGATCATAAGGATTTGCAGCTTACCAAACTGATTATTAGTCAGCTTTTTAAGTCTCACTTTTCATTCATTCAGAATTGAATGAAAGAGGGGACTCTGTATCAGGTTCGGACGGTCCACCAGAGTGATATTCGCGGAAGTTTGGAGGCAATGGCTTCCGTCACTCAACCAACAGGCTCAATTTGACGGCTTGGCTTTTTCAAGTAGAACCAAGCAGGGTTGTTCGTACTCGTGAGGGTGGGGGCTGCTCCTCGCCCAACATTAACACATTGCAAGCTGGATTCCGCATCAAACTCGCGATAACCAACATCAACATCCTTTCATAAGTCTCCATCACATGTAACCGTTACCTCCTTCCACAGTCTCTTATCCAAGCATGTTATTGAGAATATATGAACACCATTTTCTTACGAATATTGACTACATCTGCTGACGCCTGTAATGCGTATAAGTTATGGCCACCAACAAATCAAAGTGGGTCTCATTATATCCCAGAAATGACCCTCATGCATTGTTGTTATTGCTATTGCCTTTTTGACAGGGGCCATGGTGATATCGTACCCCCAAAGACCCCTGGCTCCCCAGGTGATGCATGGACTTCGGCGACTTTAGGAGAAAGACCAATCTAGTATCCATTCCGCTTAGAAATAGCTTGTAGTTGGCTCAGTCCGAAAATTCGAGGCTGGGTTGAGCTTCTCGTTTTGAACACATCCGACGATAGACCACGGCACACCCCGACTTCAGCAGATCATTTTTAAGGATCTGACACTCTTACCCCTCGTCGGGCTCTCCGATCGTATGTTTTACCAGCGGGGTGTAGGTATAAGTTGGAGAGATAGCTGCCAGGGGAATGGCCCACATATGCTTGGTGTTGGTCATCGTGGTGTAAGTCCCATGTCCAGGCTGTGTTTTCTTCCTTTCCCCCGCTCCAGAGGAGGGCACAACTCCGCCTGTTTGACTTTTGTTACAATGCTACCCTATTATATTGGTGAGTAGGTGGTATTGGTACAATTACTGGCGTTGCACATTAGTTCCCCGTCACGCGAGGGCTGCATGACCTGCATATTGATTTGGAGGAATAATCCTGCCGGCTCGTCTATATTGGCCGCATCATCTGCAGGGTCGTTTCTTCCCCCGCTGTTTCCAAATGATTAGATCCTCAACTTTATTCCCGGGCGCAATCTTAGTCGGCTTGGCAGCGACAGCGACAGCGACAGCAACAGCCCCCACGGAAGGATTCTAGGTAGTAGTTGAGAAATCAAACAACCAACCAACCGCTACAACTCCTCCTGGCTGCACGAACCAACGTACCTTTGTTGAGGGAACGCTGCCGGGTACACTGGCGGAGATTCATATTGTTGTTGGTTGGCTTGCTAAAGCCTGCCAGGACTCGTCATACGATGAATTATGGCATTAAAATTAGCTTGGCTATCAGGCCTCCGGTGCCTTAGTCGCCAGGGTCTAAACGTAACTATGTCGCTATTTAAATAACGTTGTATTTGGTGACTTTATATATATATATGTGTGTGGATATACTTCATTTACTTAAACTGCGGCACACTGAAATATGCAAAATGGGGAGGGTGTTGGCTATTGATAACAGTTGCTTGGTGACCTGTCTCTAAAAATAAACCCAAAAATAAAGAAAGAAAGAAAAACAAAAAATAGTTCTACAAGTGATTCCGGAAATTAAGTCAATACAGAGAATTAAACATCCTCTTTGAAATAGAACTCCATCAAAATATCGTCTACTTTTTGCCGCTCCTCTCTTCCATTCTCCATTCCCTCGCCCCCTTCCTCTCTCGAATCCCCCAAACCCATACGAAAAATGGCCTATCCCACGCAAGCAAAACCTCTCGTTGAGGCTGGTTTAGAGACCAAGCTTCTCTTACCTAAAAACCCAAAGTACGCAGAACGAAACGCTTCGTATTATGACAACAGCGCCAAGGTCCACCCGGCATGCATTGTGCAACCTCAAACAGCACAAGACGTCGCCACAACCATCAAAGCTTTGGCCAATGCGGGCCAGGTCTTTGCCATCAGAAGTGGCGGCCATGGGAATAAGATCGGTACCAACAACATTGAAGGCGGCGTGACCATCGATCTGGGTCTCCTCAACACGATCCAGTACGATGCGGCCACGGAGACGGCTCATATTGGGCCAGGTGCTAACTGGTATGTACCTCCATATTGTATCTCTAAGGAGATTGACTCTAAACAAGCGCAAAACAGGAAACAAGTCTATGATGAACTCGAAAAACATGACCGTATTGTGGGAGGTGGCCGCGTCGCCAGTGTAGGTGTCGGCGGCTATCTTCTCGGAGGCGGTTTATCCTTCCAGAGTGCACGCGATGGCTTCGCCTGCGATAATGTCGTCTCCTACCAAGTCGTCTTGGCTGACGGGAGCATCATCACCGCCAGCGCCGAGCAGAACCAAGACCTCTTCCTCGTCCTCAAGGGCGGCGGCAACAACTTTGGCGTCGTGACAAGCTTCACCATCAAGACGCAAGCTATCCAAGGCCCTGTGTGGGGTTCCATGGCCCTCAAGACGGTGGATTCTGCACCAGCGGCGGCGCAGGCACTCCAAGAGTTCACCACCAACGTTGCGAGCGATCCTGATAACTCTATGATCTATGTAGTGGCTCACATGGCTGCTCTTGGTGGCGATGCTGTTTTGGTGACTACGGTCAACTTGGCCGGTAAAGAGAAGCCAGACATCTTTAAAAAGTTTGCGGATCTCCCTGAAGCATTCAACAACGTTAAGACTGGAAAATTTCAGGAATTACTACCATTTAGCGACCTGCCGCTAGATCACTTGTAAGATAAAACACACACCCACCCACCCATCATCCCACGATGAGACGTAGACGTAGAAAACCCCCGTCCTTTCAAAAGCTAACAGCACCGACAAAATATAGTAACATTTGGTACACCCTCACATTTAAAAACGATGCCGACATCATATCCACGGCTTCAGACCTGTTTTTTAAATTTTCCAAGGAGCTTCAAGCCCAATTCGCTGCCGATGAATTTGCCGCTTACTTTGCTTTTCAACCCATCCCCCGAGTCTTTGCACAGAGATCCGTCGCGGCCGGCGGCAACGTATTAGGCCTAGAGAACTACCCGCACGACGCCATCTTACTGCAAGCAGCCGTCAGCGTCAAGAAACAGGAACATGCGGACTGGGCGCGCCCCAAGGTCAAGGCCTTGGTAGATCAAGTTCGCGAGTTCGCGGGCCAAGACCGCATCTGCCCTTGGCTGTACTTGAATTATTCCAACGACGACCAGTTAGCGCTAGAGAGCTATGGGTCGGAAAATGTGAAAAAGATTCGAGATGCTGCGGGCAAATATGATCCTAATGGCGTCTTCCAGAAGCTCTGTCCTGGTGGATTCAAGATCTCGGCGGTTAAGAATTGAGAGACAAAGAGACGCGAGTTGGATCCAGTCAATAGATAGCAATCGCACTTTGCAAGTAAAAAAAGTAGTGGAATTCTTTGCATCAATTCTTTTCTTCTCATGTGATAGTATAATAAAGTGCCAGATAGAAATGTCTCGTCGTTATGTTTGAACAGGCTTTTGGCCACAGATTACATAGACATCATACCGGTAGTAACAGCCAGACTTGATCTCCTCGAACGACTCTCTTTCTAACTGATCCACATCCTCGTTTCCCAACGCCCCGGTCTTACGAATCCACGAGAAAACGGCCCTAATGCCAACGCCTGTCATCCCCTCTCTCGTTTCGACTACTCGATCCGAGCTCACAAAGTCCCGAATAATAGACGTCAGCCCCGCCGCGCTCATATCATCATGTAACCTGTTCCAGCCTTGCTCAAACTTCGTTCTTGACGCCTCGATAAATATCCGACTCAAACGATTTGTCGTTTCAATGCGCGAGTCTAGCCTCCCGCGAAAGTACTTCGTCGACGAGATGTCAGGCTCTTCCCACTGCAGCCACCCACCAGGCTTGAGCAGCAGCGAGAGGTTTCGCACCACGGCTGGCCAGTCTTCAGGCTTCATGGCCCCGACTATGAGACGCACATGCACTAGGTCGTACTTCTCGTGCAGGTGTTGCGGGATAGGCTGCTTGACGTCCAGAGTTGTCAAGGAGATGCCCTCGGGCGGCGGTTCAGGGTACATGAGGGGGGAGATGTCGTAGCCGTGTAAGACGGCGTCTGGGTGGATTTTGGCATCTTGGATGCATGCTAGGAAATGACCGGTGCCCGTCGCAATGTCAGCGATGCTGGGCTTCGGGGGCAATGATGCCGATATGTCAGGATGGATGAGGTATCCAATGTTCCTAGGCCGGAAGATTAGCTACGCTGTTTAGGATTTATGTGCAATGGGTGTTTTCCCCCCTTTTTTGGTGCTTTTGCTTTCAATAAGTGAGATGGGTCAACCTACTCTGTTAAAAGGTCAAACTGCTCATCGAGTCTTGTAATGTCCAGGTCAGCTTTCATTTGCTATTATGATTTCCCCCCCTATACTCTGTACCTTTGAGCCTCGGGCACATTGCGCACCATAACATACGCGTCCGACATGTTGCAATTGGCGTTAGACGTTGCAAATCCTACTAACAAAATGAATAATTAGCCTGTCTGTTCCGGTCAGAATTGCGGCTTGAGCGTTTAATCAACAAAACTAGCGGCATTGTTGTTGATATTGCGCCACTTGTCGGTACACGGATATGGCAGTTCGCCCGTGCCTGGGATGGAGTGTAGCCCTCGATCAGCATCCTATTCTGTCTACCTTGCCAACCTCGAGCATGAACAACCTGCTCGGAGACTATTCTAGACTGAAACGCATAGCACACCTCGGCAATAGATTAATTACGTAGGGTAAAGTGGCAGAATGGTAAAGGAGGTGTTGTTGCCCGGACTAACTCACCAAGAGTCAGTCCGAGTAGTGTTGGGTGGGTAGATAACACAGAGTCAGGGCCAAGATAACATCCATCCAACGAGTAATACTCTATGGGGGAACACAGAGACTGATGGCGCACTACGCGGATGAGCTTGCACGATCCGCGGGGGTGACAACATGCTAATTCAGATCAATCTAATCTAGCGGGGCGAAAGCAAAAGGGCAATTGTCCAACGCTCGGAACGAATTACCGCACGTGTGTACTGACTGCCCTGTTAAATCCCACTAGATTCCGCCGAACCTAGCGCCACGAGTTATTTTCGTCCACTAAACCGGGCGGTCCTTAGTATCTACCACAGGCACCTATAGGTAGAAAACGGCGCTAGGTTTGGTGGGCTCAGTGAGCGCCAGGGGTCCACTCTCTCTGGCGTGGGGGCGATGGAGGAGGCGTGTGCCTAGCACCTTGCAAACCGTCCAATGTTGGCCGTATAACCAAAAACCTCCAGGCACGGAAAATGAAGGATTGTTGTGTTGTTAGGCCTACTTACGTAGTCATCCTTCACTATAAAGGCCCCAAACCGGATCCAGCAAGACTGAGGGAATTTTCAACTTCTCCAAAACCTTTCTTCGACGCCCGAAACTAGCCTGCCCAGAAGAACGAATCAACACAATGACCAAACAAACAAGTGCCCTCATTACCGGCGCCAATCGAGGTAAGTGTGTATGATGCCAAAGGCCCGCCATCACACGGCACGGGCCGGCCGGACGGACCTTCACTCATCCGTGCTATCCCTACCTAGGTATCGGTCGCGGCCTAGCCGAAGCTCTCCTCAGTCGCCCCAACCACACTGTCGTTGCTGGCGTCCGGGACTTGGATGCCACAACCCTCGGCAAATTCACGCCAGCTAGTGGAAGCCGCCTCATCCTCGTCAAGATTGAAAACTCGTCCGACTCGGATGCTGCTGAGGCTGTTGCCAAGATCAAGGCAGAAGGCGTGACGTCGCTTGATCTTGTCATTGCCAACGCTGGCATCAACCCGCTTGATGCCCTGCTCGAGGTCAAAGACATAGACGTGAAGCAGCTTCAGCACGTCTTGGATGTAAATGCCGTGTCATTCATCAGACTTCTCCGCGCAATCCACCCGCTTCTAGAGGCCGCAAAGGGAAACAGCCAAGCCGGTCCCAAGCTGGTCGCCATTACCTCTAGCGCCAGCCAGATCGTCAACATAGAGCCCACCATCCCCCTCAAGATCGGAACTTATGGCCTGAGCAAGCTTGCGCTGAACTACCTAGTGCGCCGTGCGCACTTCGAAACGCCCTGGTTAACAGCCTGGGTCGTAGAACCCGGCTTTTCCCAAACTGACAATGGAAATGCGACAGCTCAGTTGCTGGGCCTTCCAGAAGCCCCAGTACCGGTGGAGAAGTCCGTCGCGGGGATCTTGGCTGGGGTCGACGCTGCCACTAAGGAGGCTACGTCTGGCAAGTTTTACAGCTTCGACGGAACAGAGCAGCAATATTGATAAGAATGAGACGAACCGCTCATTTATTCTCTAAGCGAGTTGGCGAGCACAGGGGGAGGAGACCCTGCATGGGACAAGGGGTAAATGCCGGCTGACCATGACAACATAATGTAATTTATAGGCAATATAATCCGTGCATACAAAAATCCTTTTTACTCATTCTTTCCCTCATTCATATTAGTGTCCCGCAATCTAAAAGTACGTTACGGTGCCTAAGTAATTTTTGAGGGTGTGCTGCTGCTTACTTGGTTGCTTTCCGGGATATATACTGCCATGTCAGAGGTTAAGTGTCTTATATAGACAGGGACTGTTCCTTGTCTTCTCATCCTATATACATACATATATATATATAGATAGATATAAATATATACTAATAGCGGGATTGTATACTAGATTTGAACTAGTCTATAGCATATATTCGAGTAATAGTAGTATCGTAGGTGGATCAAATGTAAAAATGACACGTCAAGTTCTCTTCCTCTGTTCTGCATGACGTCGAGTACCCTTGCCTGATTTTCTTCAAGGGAGTCAGGGTCAAATCTTGGCTAGTATGCCTACGCCAAGCATTTTGCTCCAACCTCATTGAGAGTTGCGTCGAGAAGAAACCGAAGACTAACACTGCGTGAGTATAGTTTTCGGGTGATGCGAGAACCCGCTTGGAGAAGAGGTGGGAGAGAGAGACGGAGACGGAGATGGATGGGAAGAGGGAGGAAGAGAAAGAGGGACTTACAAGTAATGGCCTCCCTAAACTTGGCCACAACTACCAAGTTAATTACAAGACACAACTCTACGCGTGGATTCTTGTGGCATCTCTACAGCCATCTAACCATAATCAATCATCTCCATCACTGATTCAATGGCTCCCACCGATCCTGTACCAACGCTTGATAGCCGCCAGGGCATAATCGCGACTCTCGGCGGCGTCGCATTTGCACTTCTCGCTCATCACGGTGTTTTTATCCACGGCGAGTGGCATACCAACGCTCCTGGAATCATCGTTGTTCATAGTGCAGTGGCTGCCATCTTGGCGCTCAGAAATATAATCATTATAACCGATTTAACTTTGGTCTTGTTTCTCGATGGCCTGTTCCGCGCCTTCTACTACGGCTATCTCCCAGGCATTCTGCTAAGCATCCTCATATATCGCTTGGTCTTCCACCGCCTGACTAGGGCTGGATTTCCCGGACCATGGTACGCTCGACCAAGCAAGATATGGCATATGTGGGCGGCGAGAGGGGGCCAAAACCATCTTGTCTTGGACGCCCTGCACAAAAAGTACGGAGATGTCGTGCGTACTGGCCCCTCGGAGGTTACAGTTTTCACGCCGGATGCGTTCATTGTCTTTGATGGCCCCCGTTCCACCTGCATCAAGTCCGAATTCTACGATCTTCTCGAAAGCGTAGGCTACTTATCCCTTGTCAACGTCCGGGATAACGACATGCACAATGCTCGTCGCCGTGAGTGGCAGCCTGGGTTTTCAAAGGCATCTATCTCGCTGTATGAGACTAGAGTCTCGCCGCATGTTGATTCGTTTGTCCATCTTTTAACAGAAGATGCAAAGCAAAGAATACCCTCCAATATCCGCGACTACATCTACTGGTTTAGCTTTGACGCAATGGGGGAGTTTGTCCTCAGCAAGTCTTTTGATATGCTCAAGAAGAAAGAACCTTCCCCCATCATCAAGCGTCTGCAAAACGCTCTTTCGCTGCTTGGTCCACTAGGTCCTACCCCCTGGCTCCTTCATACTGGGCTGAGGCTAGCACCACGGGTTAGCGTAATCAAGGATTATTTTGACACGCTCGACTGGTGCGGCAGGCAAATGTGGGACAGGCTTCAAGGAAGCGGTACCACGGAATCAGAAACAGAAACTAAGAAGATGCACGCTGGTAATCGTGATTTGGCGTACTATCTGATGGAAGATACGAGCGACAGGCACAGTGGAGGTAGTGGTCATAACTGGAATATGTCTTGGCTGGTTGGTGATAGCCTACTCGCCATTGTGGCAGGAAGGTAAGTTATAAGGAAGAAAATAGGCAGATACTGCCCAAACTATCCTTTGCTACTATTTCCTTACTAACAGAGAGCTCCTCTAGCGACCCTACAACCACGACTCTGATTGGAGCATTTGCCGAAATGGCCAAACACCCAGAGCATGCAGAGAAAATCTACGATGAAGTCGCAAATATCGATGTAAATGATTTCAAGGCCCTGACTAATCTACCGCATCTCAACAGCATCATCAAGGAGACCATGCGCCTCTACCCTTCTATCCTCAGTGGTGGTACTAGGAAAACCCAGGGCGAGCCCGTCGTGATTGGTGGCCACGTTATCCCGCCATACACTACTCTTGTTGCACCTCGATACACAATCAACAGAAGTAAGTCGTCTATTTCCTCTCTTTAGTAATTTTTTTATCAAAATTTCTAACATCGTCGTTTCTTAAACAGGAGAGGACTGTTATGAGAACGCTCTTGATTTTATCCCAGAACGCTGGACCACAAAGCCTGAGATGATTAAAGACAAATCTGGATATACACCATTCGGCACGGGGAGCAGGGCTTGTCTTGGTCGCTTCCTCGCTGAGGAAATCATGAGAGGAGTCATTGCTCGGACCATAAAGACGTTTCGTTTCAAGTTGGCGCCTGGGGAGACGGGGAATCGGGTCCTGGAACAAGTCAAGGACCAGTTTGTGCCGAACCCTGGGCCACTGAGCCTGTGTTTTGAGAGACGATAAATATAGAACTTGGGATTTTAACCCTTTTCGTTAATCTTCTCACTTTTTTTTAAATTACCTTTCGTAAATAGGGGCTGCCGAAATTATATAAGAACAATGAGATAGTTTTATTTTCATATAAGACAAATAGCAGAATGCCATGACCTTGATACTATGATACATATATTTTACAGCAACTAAAAAGAAGGTCACAAATGTATATCTTTTTTTTTTCTTGTTGAGATCTGAAATTCTAGTCTTAAATTCAAGTAGGCAGTTACGACTTTATATTGGTAGATTATATTGACAACTAGCTAGTATGAGACAGTACATCTTAGAAAAATTCTCACGCAATTAAGCGCTAATTTTTGTTTGTACATAGATGGAGCGGGGGTCCCAAGGCTCCGATCGGTGATGAGTTGGGTCAAAGACGCATTCTGCCGTGACAGAGCCACCGGTCGTGGTGGAGTGAGGGCTGTCGTCATATTTGGAAGGTGACCCCTTGTAGACGTGTTCTTTGACAAGTGAGATCTCATCATAGCCCTTGGCCGCACTTCTGTTGGTATGTAGGGACCGCAAAGGCAGAGACGAGGGCTTTGAGTAGGAGCCGGCGGTGCGTGAATTGCCAGTGCTGCCAGCAGCCCAGCGAGAACTTCGGAAAAGAGGAGCGAGGGTGGGAATATTGGCGACAAGGATACCAAACCAGAGCTCAAAGGAGCTGACTATCCCAATCAAGGGGACGAAGCTGGTGAAATCCGGGTTGTCTCTATAGTCGTGCGTCCAGATGGCACGCCACACCATGACAGCGATAGTCAATAGACCAAAGCTAAGCATGAGTGTGACAACAATCTTCTTTCGTGTCGGCAGCTGCAGACTCCAGAGCGAAGGTAATGGCAGGATAAGGATGGCGATATCCAGTACCAAGTTGATGGCTAGAGTTGAGTAGTCGCTGACCTGGCCGCTGCGACAGGAGCCGCCGGGAGTTGGATGCCACATGTAATCCAATGGGACGCAATTGGTCATGTAGACGCAGAAATAGCTGATGCAGTAGGCGCCTGTAACACCCATTATACCGTAGGACCACATCTTGAATTTTTTGGTGGTAAATATGCGATTGTAGAGACCCAGGATGGCTAGTTTGTAAAAGACGCTTGATAGAAGCCAGCAGATATATGCTGTGAAGAGTAGCTGCCCCCATGAAATCAATATTTAGCTTATTGCGTGTATGTGCGTTTTTTCTTATCATTGGTGTTGTGATTGTTATTTTTTTCATAGTACGAACCTTGGAAGCAGCAGCAATTTGATATGCATTGAGTTCTGACATGGTCTTGCCTATCCCATTAATAGAGGCCCAAATAGCGACGCCACCCAGGGCCACGGCGTTTGCCTATGCAGAGAGCGGGAGAAGAGTCAGCCACCAACAAAGATTTGCATGTAGATCCAGATGTTGTGAGAGTAATTTGGCTTACATATGCAAACAGGACAAAACCATCGTCCATGTAAAATTTACGATTCGCCTTCCTCATCGCCATGAAGCGCAACACGAGGGAGATTCCATCCAGAGTGAGGAAGATGACCGTCAGGGTGAGCAGGGCCAGCCCACGGGGGCTGAAGTTGGACTCGGCCATTTTGTGTTTAACTCTCCAATTACGACAATGGGATGAGAAAAAATATTTGTAAATAAAAATTGGGTTGTTATTTTGTATTTGGCTATGGTGGGTGATAGAGTCAATGAATTCATAAGAAAAAGTAAAAATCCGGCGGCGACGACAACAAGAACAATAGCGGCGATGGCAACGATAGCGACAAAGCAATTACAAGGGCAATTGAAAACTTGAAGGATATTCTCAAACACGCGCACGGAGGAAGTGCCAGAACAGGCACCAGAAAGGATTCACCACCATCACCACCACCATCACCACCATCAACACCATCAACACCACCACCACCATCATCAACTACACCACCACCACCACCAGCAGGATGTAATTAATAGTACTAAGCAATATGATGTCAGTAGTATAGGCATCATAATATTGAAAGGCATTAGTTGTTTCCGGCAACCTCCGCCATCCCAGTCCTACTCCTTGTCGCTCCTCTCTCACCTGTCACCAGCCCCTACTGCAACCTGCAACAAGCTGTACAGGCATTATTAAATTTGATACCTTTGTTGAAGAAAAAACAATTAATTACAAGACTAATCGGCATAACTATCCTTATTAAATTGATTGAAACCCCCACCACGCCTTACTTTAATAGGTCAATGAGGATTCTGCACACGCAGTTGAGGATACTATATATTACCAATCCTTCGAGTCGTAGCGTCGAGCCGGGATGAGCCGTGCCAGTGACATAAAGTGGGGAAGGGTGTGTATTGATAACCCGGCTCCGGGGGGTGGGCGGAGAATGATCGTTCCAGAAGCGACGGTCTAAGTCTCCTGTTACCATGCTCCTGTCCTTGGCGAATGTATCAAATGCAGCAACTGATATGACATGGTTGGCATATTCGTGTATTCGCCCAGTCTTGAAGCGAAGTCGAGACATCACAACGCAGCACTCCATGACCCTCCCTCGGGGGGCTTATCAACCCGGGCATCTGGCCTCCTCCGCCCATCACTCCACCACTCCATTCGGAAGCTAGAATCTCGGTTTATATGAGAAGAGAGAGAAAAAAATGTCAACGAGACGAAGGTACAAATAAAACAATATCTTCCAGACACGATCCAAAGCATGGCTTTCCCCATAGTTGCCCAACTCGAGACAGATTCAAATCATGTCAACAAGGGGCTAGAAAAAGACAGCTCAGATACCAATCTTGCTTTACATGGTGTAAGCACCTTGAGCCCTGCGAACATGGTTCTATCTCAGCTTGTGGCGCTGCCTCTGCGAGTCCTGGACATAGCATGGGGTTTTACAGAGAGCGACTTTGGCACGTTTGTGGTTCCAGACATGGCCTTTGGCTTCTTGGGGTCTCTGGCGCCGACTGCTCTCGTCGATGGCAATAGCGGCGCTCGCTCGTCTACGCAACTTACACAAGTGCGCGGGAGCGTCTTGGCCTTGCTAATCTTCAACTGGTCCAACCTCGTCATCTTTGACCTCGCGAATCAGCGAAGCCCCGAATCCGTGGCCGAAGACACCATCAATAAGCCGTGGCGGCCGATTCCTATGGGCAAGATTACCATGCAGCAGACGCGCTGGACGCTGCTGGTGTCGGTGCCACTGGTGCTGTGGCTCAACTACCACCTCGGCGTCTGGGAGCGCAGCGCCATCATCCACCTGATCACTTGGTTGTACAACGACCTGCGCGGGGGCGATGAGGTCATTCTGCGAGAGCTGCTCATCGCTGTGGGCTATGGCATGTTCAATGCTGGCTCGCTCGAGATTGCCAGCTGCCGCCAGGACGGAGCTGGAGCCGCAGTCGGAGCCGGGGCTTTTGAACGGTGTCGGCTCAACCGGCGAGGCGTCGCTTGGACCACCATTATCAGCGCCGTCATCTTCACCACCATGCAGATCCAAGACTTGAAGGACCAGGAGGGAGACAAGACTCGAGGCCGCAAGACCGTGCCCCTGGCTTTCGGGCATGTTACGTCGCGAGTCTCGATTGCATTCTTTGTCCTCCTGTGGTCAGCTGTGTGTGCGGCTTTTTGGGACGCTGGCATCATGAGCTTCTGCGGCATTGCATTGCTCGCGCTGACGATTGCTTGGCGGGTGTTGCGGATCCGTAATCGCAAGGCCGATGCCTTTACGTGGAAGATGTGGTGTTGGTGGCTGGTTGCCCTGTACGCACTCCCTGCTGTTGGCAAAGGGTGATAGTAGTTAGTATTGGTAGTAGTACTGGTTATTATGAATTGTCAATCAAGTCACTCAATCATGGATGTAGGCTTTGCTTCGGTGAAGGACTATGCAGAATGGAGATAGACAGATATGTTCCCTGATGATCACATCTCTCTCTCTCCGCCTCTCTCTCTCTCTCTCTCAGAATGAGGCATTACTGTTTTATTTCCGGTTGCTTTAAAGCCAAGCCTACATACATGCAATAATCATGTACGCGGCTTGCCGCTAAGGTGCGTCAAACAACGTCAAACAACCTTGACCGCACGTGGCCGTCTCCATTATGTCCATTATCTCCACATGGCTTTCTTTTGACACGCGATGATGCTGGCCCCTGCGAATATGCTACAACGGAAATGGGTGAATTGGGCAGGCCGGGCATGGTATTTCAGCTTATAGCCTAAGACTAACGATTGCAGTGCATGGGAAAGGAAGAGCAAAAGATCCTTCTAGTAGATTATACATGGGTGCATTCGTAGAGCTGCAGCTGAAGCTAAAGCACTATTGACTGAACTGGACTTGGCCCTGGTGCTTCACGATCCTATCACCTTCGGCCCAAGCGGAGCCCTCCCTCGTATGTAGAAGCTCGTAGGTCTTCTTATTTCTAGTTTAAATGCTCGTCAACTTCCCAACTCTTCTCTCCAACTCTCCACCTCCCTCCCTCACTGGTCTGTTCGTGGCAATCGGGAGTCAACACCATCTCCATCACTGTTGTCTTATGATCTCCCCCCATCATTACCATGTTCAATCTCAAGACCATCGCCGTTTCTACCATGGGGCTGTCGATATCTGTCATGGGACTCGCAACTCCCCTCCTGCAATGTAAATGCTTCCCTGGCGACTCGTGCTGGCCATCCACCAAGGACTGGGCTGCCTTCAATACCACTATTGGCGGTCGTCTGGTCGCCACCATACCTTTGGGTTCCGTGTGCCATCTGGACAGCTTTGCCGCTTACGACTCTGCTTCTTGCGAGACTCTCAAGAGCCAGTGGCCCATCCCTCTGACGCACTATACTACGTCGTCCTCCCCGATGGCGTCCTGGTTTGCCAATAACAGCTGCAACCCTTTCACAGATCCATCTTCGCCATGCGACGGCCGTGCCTTTGTGCAATACGCCGTCAAAGCCAGCAGTGTCGATGACTATCAGAAAACCCTTGCCTTTGCCTCCAAGAAGAACATTCGTCTCGTCATCCGCAACACCGGCCACGACTACTTTGGAAAGTCGAGCGGCGCCGGCTCGCTGGCATTGTGGACACACTTTCTCAAGGACACCCAAGTCATTCGATCCTATTCGTCTGCTGCCTACAATGGCTCTGCCTTGAAGATTGGCGCCGGCGTCCAGGCGTTTGAGGCATACAATGCCGCTGATGCCGCTGGTCTAGCCATCGTCGGCGGCGACTGCGATACCGTGGGAATTGCTGGCGGCTACACACAGGGCGGTGGTCTCGGCCCTTTGTCCTCATACGTAGGCCTCGGTGCTGACCAGGTCCTCGAGTGGGAAGTTGTCACAGCCCTTGGCGACCACATCGTTGCGACACCCACCAATTCCCACAAGTCCTTGTATTGGGCTCTGTCTGGTGGTGGTGGCGGCACCTATGCGGCCGTTGTCTCAGTCACTGTCAGAGCATATCCTACCATGAAGGTCGCAGGTGCCACCTTGAGCTTTTCCAGCCAGGGCGTGGCTTCATCGGTCTTTGACAATGCTGTCAAAGTTTTCCTGTCTAGTTTGCCAAAACTCACAGCTGCCAAGACTTGGAGCAGCTTTTTCATTGCTGGAGGGTTTTTTCAGCTAGTCCCCGTCTTTGGTCCGGGGTTGACTGTTCCAGAGCTACAGGCCCTTCTCAACCCGACTCTCGATGCTTTGAACAAGAGTGGGATCGTCTACCGTAAGATATTCGGGCCTTATCTGGTCATCTATATTAACTTAACTTGAGACAAAAGAGGAAGCTAACATGAGAATCTATATAGAATATCAGATTAATGCATTCGACACTTTCAAGAAAGGCTATGACGCGCTGGTGCCTGACAACAACATCACATCAGCCAATATCGGCGGACGACTGATTCCCCAGTCGGTTCTAGAAACTTCCCAGGGGGTAGCATCTCTCTATGATGTGTTCCTGGCCATTGCGAATTCCGGCGGAATTGCATCAGCAATTGTCAGCTCCCAAAGCAATTTCCCCCTCGGGGGTGTACAAAACGCCGTTAATCCTGCTTTCCGCAAGTCCATCATGAACGTCGTCTTTGGGATGTAAGTCATAACCTCACTCCAATTAAACAAAAAAAAAAAGGACAAGTCTTTGCATCGACCATATAAGAACAAGGAATCTAATACTTTATCAAAAATCCAGACCCTTTAACGACGTCAACTACGCGTCCAACGTGCCCCTGCAGAAAATCGTCACAAACACCATCATGCCTCAACTTGCCGCTCTCAGTCCTGGAGGCGGCTCCTATCTCAACGAGGCTGACTTTAACCAGCCCAACTGGCAACAAGCTTTTTATGGTACAAACTACGCAAATCTCAGCAGTGTCAAGAATACTTATGACCCATCTGCTTTGTTTTACGGATTGACGGCTGTTGGCAGCGATAAGTGGGACAACCGACTGAATACGGACGGCCGCCTCTGCCGAACGTCTTAGATGTACTGGCGAAACTGGAATTTATAAAGAGATTCTGACTCGATTAAAGATTTATATTCGAGTATATCAATCATTTTGAGTCACTGTTCTACCAAACCTGTCTTGGCTGCTACGTACATACATGAATCAAATTGCATAGTTCCCTCATATATGACAAAGCCTCTATAGCTGCCATTATCAATATGATTGTTAGCTTTATTATTTATAATGTAGCATTATAATGACAATAATAACAATTCTGCGAATACGCCAGATGGTTGCCAAGACTATTCACATGTAGCTGGTAAGAACTAGGATTTCAGAAACGCTGTGAGGATAATGTTTTTTTCTGATATTGGTGAAACTAGAAAGATATAAGAACTTTTGGTCAAGTGAGAATACTCTTGGCTGTTTATTCACAGATAGTATGAGAGTCTGTTTCTCGTACTTTACTCATGAGATTATTACAAGAGATGCTGATACAACCTACCTATTCCCAGTCCAATGCCTTTATTTTAGAGATATATCTCTCCTCAGGTCGCTTACACTAAGTTACACGGCACGCAATGTCTGTCAACCCCGTCCAGTATTTCTGGATCCTGATTCTGTTATATCTCTGTCTAACCAGGGAGGTGACCACTAACAATGTTAATTCCTATCGTTCACCTGCAGATTTGATGAAAGGTTCCAAGCTCAATACTTGAGATCTCACCGGCTGAGGATACTTGGAGGCATAAATTAATGGGCTTAAAATTAGGAAGGACAACTGCATATAGAGGTATTTGACAAGAAGGCATCTTCAGCGGTCATCGAAAGTGTAACTACACAACTAAGACTCGGCTGCTAAAGGTTTCCATGAATAAAATATTCTTCCTAGTCATATCAACCCTATTGTACTTCTTTGGTCTGTCATGGTTCTGTCAATGCTAAAGTTATCTACAAGTTATGTTATCTGTAATACCTAAAATAATCATTTCCATAAGGGAGTTGAATACATTTGAATGAGAATGCGTGAGAGACATCCCTAAATCGACAGATGACAGGAAACTCAAATCTACATGAGTTGAAGATAGATAGTAAGGGTCAGTGTATCTGTATCCAAACAATGCTCCGTTGCCTAAAATTGCCTAAGGCACGTTGTGATGGTTGTCTAGTCTTCCACATAAGATATAGGAATGAAACCAACCCCAGGTTTAACTTCTTCTTTAATGCTTCTTCTTATACTCCTAAGTGTATAGATGAGCCTTCTTCCCATCTATCGACATGCATAACTTCCACAAACTCTACATAGATACCGAATTAAATCTTTTCAACCTAGTCATTTGTCGCATGAATCTCATCCACTCAACCAATGAGGGAATTGAGCGGAGCTTAGGGGTATAGGGGCATATAGCACTTCTCATAATTTAATTAACCTTGAAAATTATATGCTTAATGACGACATGAAACATTAATAAGAACCTTTCACATGAGTAACTGTGAGCTAGATAACCACATGTACCTCGACACTCAGAATCCTCTCAGAAGACATACACAATCAAGTGATCCACTATACATGGAACTCTTGAAAACAATGTATCGTCTGAAATCATCTACTATAAGATCATCCTCTTTGGCTTTATAACAGACAAATTGCGCCCTCCTAGGGTGAAAAACGAGGACGAGGGGCGTCGTTGACTCCTTTGCCAGAAGTGCTTTACTATATATTACTTTGATAAGAGTTGAAGGTCTGCCCCAAGGTAAAGACTCATCTTTAAAAGCAATCACATTTAAATTTCCATACCAGTGGACATGTCACTCATGCCACTCTATCAACAACACTTCCAAAAGTCTCCGAGACAATAATAGTTTAATCGTCAGAGCCTCAAAGCATATATCCCTACCCTATAGCCTCAGCGTAAATAGCAACGCTTCCTGGATTTTTTTTTCCAAAGTTCAATTATGCTGCCCGATCAGTTAGTTTATCATTCTAGTTATTGCGCCACCTTATAGGGCAGACACGCATCAACTAATGCATCGTGCAGCCAACCCTATAGAAATCCCGCAACACATGCCATTCTAACTCGCCCCCAGAGCAGCTTGTTTTGTCCCCCACGCTACTGTGGCCTAGCCACTTAAGGAACGGTATTATAGATTAGGCCCTCGAATAAAATGAAAGTTGCAGCAGCAGCAGCACTAATAAGAGGTCAGTCACCCATGATTTGAAATAGCATTTGGGCACAATTCAAACGGCCGCTGTCTGGCACCAAAGCAGCAGCCACCCAGACGGCTAAGGCGAGCGAGCATAACCCGTCTTCACTTGCCAGGCCCGCACCAGCCGCGAACTACTACGGCGTTTCTGATTGTAAGCCCCCAGGAGTGTGTGAGTGGGGCATCGGGAGGCTCAAGTCACAGGGTCCCGACTCCTCCGATGTTTGCTCTAAACGCCGAAGCTTCGTTTCCTGTTTGGCGCCTTTGCTGAGGTGCTTTTGCGCTGAGTGGCGTGAAACGTAATGCTGATCGGCCCCGTAACCTGTCGATGCTGCCTAGGCAAGACGGTATAATTCCTCTCCCTAGAAAATTGCCCCGTAGCTCGTTCGATCTGTCTCCAGATCATCTTTCTTGCAATGCTCTCAGCTGTGGCGTCAACCTCCCTGCGTACGATCCTAGCTAGGTAGGTGCACAGTTGCGGTGTGCTGTTGCATTTTTGCTTCATATATCCTGTGTAATTCCTCCCGCTCCTATCCTCACAGAACATTCCCAGTGAAAACATCTGCGGCCGAGCACGTGGTGATCTGACCTAGGGGGCTGGCTGCTGCATTGCAGACGACTCTTCCGGATTGATTGGGTCGAAGACTGGGCTCGTTGGCGCAGTATGCTAGGCATAAACGGCCAATGGAGCGACATCTAGCGGCACTAATGAGAATTGGTCTAGAGCCACAGAGTGCGTCGTTCACACAGCTGTTTGGTCTCTACGAAGGCTAACACTAGGGTAGGCCAATTGCCTGCCTCGAAGGATTTGTTTGATTTGGTATCTCGTGCATTTAAGGCAAGCATTGTCAAGAGCATGCTCCCGCTCAAACCTGCTATTAATTTCTGCCAAGTACCATCCCGTTTACCTTGACCCATGATCTTTCCATAGAGTTGACAACGAAGCCATTTCATTGACCTAGTGCGAAAATACGACAGAAGCCGAGTTATCCGCTTGCCTACTGGGCTATTTGGCAAAAAGCCCCCTCGTCCAGCTGAGGGTACAAAAAGTCGATCGTTCCAAAATGCGATGAATTTAACCACAGACTAAAATGAGCTATGGCCGATATGTTGGTGTGACTATCTAGGTAAGCAATCAACATCGGTTGAATGTACATAATACCTTGTCGCAGGACGGAATATGACTGGTCGCTCAGTTCCTGCTTGAACGGAATTGAGGCTGTTTATGGAAATAATTCAGCATTCTGATTCAAAATGCTTGCCGTCAAGCACTAGCCTCGTCATGTTCGCCAAAGCCCATACCATTTTGAGGACTGTGGTGAAAACCAACACTTGCTGCCACCTCATCTTCATCAAGCCCTTGCCGAGTTAGATTGACGTGACTCTTAAGAATTGTCCCATTCTAATCAACTCTAACCAAGCAAATGCCATTTCCAGATTTGATTCCGGGGGGTTGAAGGACTAGAGAAAAACAAAATCCGGGGAAGCAGGGATAGCGGCGAGATGTGCAAGCCATCACGGACCGCCCAAGGGGTCCTGGTCAGGAGCACATCGAATCCGCCATGAGAGTCAAGAATCCGGGGGGTCTCAGACTTGGCATAGCAAGGTTGGGTCCCGCTTCGTGCGAAATTGGGGTAATCGAAGACAGATGGAATTTTGGGGGATTTGGGGTTAGGTGCTCCGTACAATGCACGGGTACCTGTGCCACAAAAAGAGATGGCTTCCATCCCAAGCTAACGTGTCTCCGGAGCAGCTTTGTGGTTCGGAAGAGACGAGCATCCGGCACAGATGGGCTGATAGGCAACCCTGGCTGACACTGTAGTCGGTAATAGGTGTGAGCAACTTGGCCCGGAATGATGGTGGGGACTTTGCAGTACCACGCGACTAGGCTTTGGTGGTTTATTAGAATGAAGGTTAGCTGTTGGTAGCGTGGACAAGTTGGCTATGATGAATTCGCCGAGTTAACTCAGATATTGCTTCTGGACATTAGTACAAAACACACCAGGATCAACAAGACGCTCGTACATCGTTCTTGTTTGATATGAGACTATGCTAGGAAGCTGAGGCACAAACGGCCCGCCATGAGTGACTCAAAACAACTTTGGGTCATTAGTATCTGGCCGGTCAGTCAACCAGCAGGAAATTGAACGAATAGCAAGCGGGTTTAACGACCAGCATTCCGAGATTAGTGCATCAGTTGTGACCCTCCAACAGCTTTAGCCTGTAGGAAGCAGTGGGCCCTGTAAATTCTTGTGCACCTGACCTCCCTTGGTATGGGTCCAGGAACATGGTCGCGAAAAGGTCCCAAGCCAACTTGGATGGTTGTTCGCTCAAACTTGGTGGGATGATCCGTGCTGTTAAGTGACGTGATGTATCTGTGGCTTAGCAGGAACACGGGAATGTAATTGAAGCTCGTAATCTTATACTGTGATGTTGTTTCGATTCCAAGCTCGAACCTCCGAGCTCAAATACGCTTGACGGAAGGCTTGGCGCATTTTTTTGGTGAGAGGTAGACCGAACTGCCCGAAGCCGTGCAAGATGGTTGCTACCGTTGGTTATTTAGCGAAACGAACATACAAATCCACTTCATCTATGATATTCCGCTATCCGTTAATAAGCACCATTGGCAGCGGAAGGCTTGGTTCATCGAAATGCAGATGCAGTGTTTGCTCGCTTGTAGGATTGGTTGCATATTGTCGTTCGCTAGGCGTGACGGTGCTGAAAGCACGGTTGTTGATTGTCTGCCAAGATGCACCACAGTGCGATGATGGCCACGAGTAGCCCGCAGAGTATTTTCAACTTCAACCAACCATCTTTCGCACGATGTACGATGCAAGTAGAAAGAAACCAAAGCCAAGTCAGGGGTGTTATTGTGAAAATAGATTTTTGTGAACCAACTTGTGAAGAGGCCGCTAGCAGCGGCGACAGTATCTGACGGGCCTCTGAAGATGAGAACTTGAATTTCATAGCGGTAAACAGAATGGCTAGGGAGTGTTGAATCTGGTGAGAAACCTCTCAGAATGCTTCAAAGAGGATGCTAATTTCGTAGGAACTAGCCTTATCCTCATTCACGAACCTTCAATTTCGGAAATGTAATTGCTGGTCATTGTTGAATGGCATGGCAAACTGCGCTTCTTCGATAGACATGATCCTTGTGGGCATTCAATGGCATAGAAAAGCTTTCTTCTCGGCAAGAACTCGGGCTTTGCTGGTGGATAGTCCATATCCACGTCGAAAACCTTAAGATATCACCTTTGCTGGCACAAACATTTACCAGGTTTTCACGATCAGCCATATTAGTGGCCATGCTTGCATGTGTTGATGCAAGCGCTAATGATACGGTACCGTTGAGTGGCGCTTGCCGGTAGCGCAATAGACCAATGCAATTTGAGCAAATACTGCCGGCTGCAGTGGGATCGTTGGTTTAATGTGGTGTATTTGGGTTGTGATCCCAATCCTTCGTCGATGCAAATTGCACTTGCTGGCACAGACAATTTGACAAATGTGGGAGCACAGTCACCATGCTGTGCCCTAATCACATCGTGAGCCGCGCTTCGCTTCTATACAGTGTGAGGTTGCAGAGTTGGAAATTCTGACTGAAGCCAACCCAACAAAACTTGTCTCCCTGCTTGAAGATGGATAAGATGTAGGGGCTTTCCCAAATGCTACATATATCTATCGTCAGCGCAAGGTACTTTATGAAGCTCGGCAAGGAAAGCAACCCGAGAGACACACTAATAACGCTGCTTATATTAAGCAGCATGCGTCAAGTTAACTTGGCGGGTCGCAGATGAATGACCAGACTCCTGAGCAAGGCAAAGCGAGATCATCCATGGATCCTAGCAGCCAGGGGGGATTTCGCACGCTGGAGCACAGCTGGACACCACAGCACTGTCGCATCACCTGCAACGCATATTCGATCGAACTCGGGCATTCATCGTGGTCGCATCGAGTCGCTGAATAACTGAGCTAATTGGCTATGAAATATTTCTTAGAATATTTCTTAGAGTATCATGGTTTGGACAAGATTGCTTGCAAGTATGATTTCCGGAAGAACTGGGTCCGAACTTTATTCCGCGATACAGTCACTCTTTCCTCATCGCAACCTTTCAACTTTCTTCATGTTTGGAACCCAAGAGTTAGTTCATTGGCTTTATTCATGTCTCTCTAAAACAATCAACCTTCATATGTCTAATGCAGCCATACGCAGTGGGCATTTATATCTACGTCAACAATAGAACCATCTCAATTTTGTGTTCTTACTCAGAATGGCATTCGAAGTTGCGTCATCCCCCACCAGGAATCACGGCCGCGAGTTTCATCTTGAGAGAGCATTCAGCGCCAACAACACAGCCCAAACCCTTTTTTGGACGCGAACTTTCTGGCTTATATCGGCTGCTGTCTGATGTTCCGTTGCATTTCTGCCTTTTTCATTTCAGTGCCCTATAGACCTGTTGCAACTCTGTTAGTATCAGAACATTAGGGTGGGATGATATCCTCCAGCAAGCCAACAGCCGCCCGCACTGTGAAGCTCTAGTCGCTGTCCAGATGCATGCTTGCGCTAACGAAGATGCAGAGATAGAACTTACTGGGGTTTCTGATCAATCAGAGGGCAGCTCATCAATGATGCCCCTGCAAGACGAATCACACCCCAACCGAGAAGCGTGAAAACCGACCGACTTACTTACTGGCACGCTGCCAGGTAGCTCCCAACCTGCCTATCAGCTATCGACGTCAGTTTCCGACGGTTATTCATGGGCCTTCTTTCGAATATAGAGGTATTTCGCCGCATGCATATCACTACTAGCAGTGACTCAAATTGGGAGACCTGATTGCGGTGATGTAAATCTAAAACATCATCCGTGGAGCCGTCAGTCTCAGAGGGTCCACGTCAACGGCCGTTTTTGCGCATCGGTGCATCAAATACAACGGCAGGGGGGCAAAATATGAGGGTAAAGGTATCCGCGTAAAGACCTGGACGTAGCAACGTAGGCACTGGGCGTCCATGAAAGGTTGTATTACTCCGTAATAGAGGGTACCTACCACTCCTGCGCGGCGAGGATGCGATATCGACGTAGAATCGATAGGTCGTTCTTGGCGGGTTGGGCTCACACTGTACAATCTACTTGATGTTGGTGCACACAACAAGGTGGAATGCACTTAACAAGTGGCTCCGAAGGTATCCCTTACAGTGTGATGTTTTTTCCCCACCCCAGCGTATGGGTGGGAGGGCGGCAAAGGATGGTGGATGGGCTTGTTTGTTTGGTTGAGATTAATTGCCTCGCCGGAGCCTTCCCGATGACATCCCACATACATAGAATACCTAGGTAGGTAACAATAATAATAATAAGACAACCGCAGCATCAAGTAGGTACCTAATTACCTGCTGTGCTCTTTTGGCGCAACAACAAATCATTAATGCAGGCGAAGAAAGAAGGTGGGCGGGTTCACAAGTACAGTTCCGTGCAACCATCGCTGGCGATAAGCTTATTATTGCGCTTTCGCTCGCTCCATCAAATACAATTTCGGGCAAGTCAATACACCAATTACTTAACTCATCCTTTTCTTAGAAGCCAGGAATTACGAGGGAGCCACTTGCGCTCATCTCTATCAAACAAAATGATGCCTAGATCGGACCAGTGGCTCGACCTGGGCTGACACAAGGAGGCGAAGCGCCATGCTAAAATTACGTAGTGACCGCCAGGCGGAACAGCGATGCCGAGCTCAGAGAGTGGAGCTCGTTAACGAACAGGAAGTAGGGGAAAAGAGCACTGTTAGCATTTGAAGAGGTGCGTGTGAGATGAGAAAGTGTTGGGAGGCGATGGAGACCCGAAGACCGGAACCGGATGGCGATGGAGTCAAAGGAGCCCCATGGCTCCATGGCTCCGTTGGTACTCCGTAACAATGCCTTAGTAGTCCGTCGTACTATACGGGGCACCATATAAAAATATAGGCTACATTTTAATATGCGGCGGTTCTTTTGCGAGCATCGTGTTGCCTGACTGCAACCGTGGTATATAAAATGCGATGCTGCCATCCGGCCAGTGTGCTTTTGGTGAAGATAAAAATACACGACAACCACCCACCGGCCGGATTCTTTCAATGTCCATTTCCGAATACCACCAGAGACAACATCCGTAGGTACCCGCGCGCCGCCCCCGTGCCTGCCCGCTAGCACTGTGTCTTGTCCATGTCCGTTCAAGCTCCTGTGATCAACCAACGAGAGAGAACTGCGAGTCTAGAGCGCCGGACTCGTCGCAAGAAGCAGGCGGCGATGCCCCTGGTGCGGGTTACAGTGCAGGACAGACAGTGTAGGCATGCCTCTCACGTGTACCAAATATGTACCGTATGTGCTCATGTTGGTACGGTACATTAGGTACTAAACAGCCAGGAAAGCGCCATGATTTTTGCCCCCAGCCCAGCGGCTCAAGCACCATCCACTAACCTGACTCACTGCCTGAAGCCGCCTTGTAGCTACAAGATGGCTAGCACCTAATAGCAGAAGAATTAAAGTCCATGGGGAGAGGTAGGTAACTTTCCCTGTCACCTGAGCCCGGTTTCAGCCCGGGTTAGACACGCAGAGGGAGAAGGGACTTGGGTGCCTGGGAGGTATTCAAATTCTCCAGCGTATTTATTCAGCTGCGTCCATACTCTGGCGGACCTAGGTAGATACTAAGTGGTCCCCAGGTAATAGCCCTAGGGATTATTTTAGGTAGAGAGCATAGATGCAGACAATAGATGGGTGCTGCAGGCATCTTACCCTGACATATGATAATATAGCAAATACTTTTCATTATCGATCTGGGAATTTTTTTTTTTACTCTCTCGCTCTGGTTGGGCGATATGCGCGAATGAGCACCCACAGGTTTCCTACATAAAACGCACAGTGATGATGCATCCAGGCTGCATGGGTGGTAGGAGGCAGATGTATCCAGGTACCTGCTTCCTGTATGCACCTTGGCGCTCTTGACTCGTGCGAGGTACTTGCAGCCAGCACAGTGCATCACGGCAGCCAACGCGCACTGCTGCAGACCAATAGACTTGGACGTCTCCCTTCTGGGTCTGGGGCGGGAGGGAGACCCTGTCGAGGCCTGTTCGCCGCGCTCCAGCGAGCTGCGAGGCGCCTGGATCGTGATGATTATGGCGAGGTGAGCCGCCGCCGTGACAGTGGAGGACAGGGCCCTGGTCGGCGTGGGCGGGCGCAGTGGCAGCAGCACCATCGCCATCACGCAGAACAGGCTGGACCGCGCGCCGTTTGTGCACTGTGCCGCCGGAGGGTGGGCGGGCCGGGATGCCTTTTGTCGTCGCTCCCAGCGGCCAAAACCTTCTCCTTCTCTCTCTGTTCCCTCCTCGAGCAGCATTTCTTTCTGCTTCGACTGGTGGGCTCCGACTTGTGTTTATTTCTTATCCTGCTGTGAGCGACCGCCAGAGAACAGTCTCGCCGCACAATCCTTCTCAAATTGACATGCTTTTTGTCGCCCACGGATCACCAACGACGCTCCCTCTTATCTATCGTCTTGTGTTCGTCGCCGCTTCGCTCTCTTACTCGCCTGACGAAGCCCGTTCACTCACCCAGCCCCTCCCTCTATCGCTCTGCTGATTACGAACCTCCCCGCCATCCGTATCGCATCGCGCCAGCCAGCCCAGCTACCTACTGCTGCTGTAGTGTAGCCCACCCTGAGATAAAAAAACCGCCGCCGCCTGGAAACGCAGGGCCAACAAACCTCAATCGTCAGCCCTTTTCCCCCTCGCCGCCTCGAATACGCAGCACCTCTCCCTTTCTCCTTTTCTGCCATGGTGATGAATGATTCTGGCCATAGGGTGTCGCGCGCCTCTACAATGTCCAATTCGGCCGCTGCCAATGCCATGGTTGGTAGCGCTGCTGCCTCGGCCGCCGCTGCTACTGCTAGTGCTGCCAATAATGCAGACGACTCTGGTGAGCAATTATGTCGGTGTCTGCACTGCCCCTCCTGTTCCCGACCAGACCCGCACACCCAGCCCACGCTGCTTCTCCCGACACTGACCACTCATCGTGCCCAGCGTCGACCATAACCGTCAACACCAAGGCTCCTCCGAATTTCCCTCCTCCCAAGACCGATAAGCCTCGCCCGCACGTCTGTGGAACATGCCAACGCTCGTTTGCCCGGCTGGAGCACCTGAAGCGGCACGAGCGCTCGCACACAAAGGAGAAGCCCTTCGAGTGCCCCGAGTGCTCGCGATGCTTCGCCCGCCGTGATCTGCTGCTTCGACATCAGCAGAAATTGCACCAGACGTCCACTCCTTCTGCACGCCCGCGAAACCGTCGAGAGTCGGCCAGCGGCGTCCCTCCCGGCCAGAGCCGAGCTCGCAAGAACAGTGTCGCCGGCACCAATCCTACCGCGCCCAACGCCGGGGTTGGATCCATGAGGCCCAGGGCAAACACAATCAGCCATGTCGACGGAGCCGCCATGCAGATGATCGCTTCGGCGACTGCTTCGGCCGCTGCTCGAGGCATGCATTCCGGCCATGGACGCCACCCTAGCCTTGCTGGCTTGCCGATGCACAACCTTGACCAGGTCTTCGGCGGCATGGCCATGACAATGGGTCAGAGAGGCATGCCACACGGACTTCCAAAACTAGAGACGGGACAGATCAGTAATGCTGACTTTGACCATGGTCTCCGCACAGCTCCTCCTCTGTCCGCCTTCAATTCCGACTTTGACTTTGAAAGTCTGTTGTTTGGACCCGGATCAACCATCAACCCGAACGCTCTACACTACAATGATTCTCCTCCCTCCATGGTCATGGAGCAAGCCTCGCCCTTCGCCTCCGCCATGAATGAGATTCCGTCCAGTCAAAACTTCGATGACACGATTGACTGGCTTAGTGGTTTCGAGCAGCAAATGTCGTTTCAGGGGAATGAGAACGTAGTCGACGAATCGAGCCCGTCCGCCCTCAGTACAACGAGTCAGAGTGGGATTAGCGATGTCATGTTGGATGGATCAAATCACCCTGCGCCAGGCGGAACGAGTACCATGTGGCAACCTTCCGTGATGGGACCCCCGCAGATGCCGAATCCTTTTGCTGTGGATCTAAATGGTTCAGTCTTTCCGGACCTCCTTAATGGAGCTCCTTTGTCACCTCAGCCAGCTTCTCAAAAGATCAATGACCCATACTTCTCCACGCCCCCACCATCGCTGAGCTCGTTGAGCCCATCCGTCGTATCTGGACTGAATCCGCAGAACATTAACCAAACCCTAGGCTTCAACGCCGGCCCGGAAACCCCGTCGTCCCTCAGCGGCGTTAACCAAGGTGCCTCGCCCGTAACCACCATCACAGATGCAACCAGGACTGCCATCGTGAACGTTCTATCCCAGTGCCTGCCCTTTGGAGGTCGTAAATACTCTTTTACTTCTCAGCCCTCGCCACAATCGCCGCAGTTCCAGTCACCCGGGTCCACATCCTCCGCTCAGGCTGTGCATGTGCCCACTACCCAGAATCTTCAGCGCTATGTTGCTGCTTATGTCACTTACTTCCATCCACATCTTCCCTTCTTGCATTTGCCCACCCTGTCCTTTGATGTGTCTTCTTTGACCCCAAGCGGTCGTCCGACTGGTGTAGGTGGTAGTGGTTGCTTGGTTCTAGCAATGGCCGCAATTGGTGCCCTTTATGAGATGGAGCACGCCCAGTCCAGGGAACTCTTCGATATGGCCAAGAAGATGATTTTCTTTTACTTGGAAGAGCGACGCAAAGCAGATGTTCGAAAGGCAGATGTACGACGCAGCACACACAGCGCCTCGGATCATTCATCCTCAGGTAAGGATAGTGCGTCTCACACCCCCGTCTGGCTCGTCCAAGCAATGCTTCTCAATGTTGTGTACGGACACAACTGTGCCGACAAGACGATCAGCGATATTGCTTCTACTCACTGTGCAGCTTTGGTGAGCCTGGCCCAGGCAGCCGATCTTCTACGTCCGGACCAAGCCAAGACCACAGACGGCGGAGACACGCAAATGACGGATGACTTAAACTGGAACAGGAAAAGCGAACAGGAAGAGATGCAGGACTGGTTGCACTGGAAGAGGCGAGAGGAGCGCAAACGCACCTTGTATGCGGTTTTCATCATGTCAAGCCTTTTAGTTGCCGCCTACAACCACACTCCAGCACTCACGAATTCGGAAATCCAGCTAGACCTGCCCTGCGATGAAGAGTTTTTTGCTGCCGAGTCCAGCTCTGTCTTCTTCGCCAAGGGTGGTGCTGACGCCGCGAATCACAACCGTCTGAAGTTCTGTGATACATTGGGTGAATTATTACGGACAAATGAAAGACAGCATAAAAAGATGGCCATGAATAATACACAGCAGGGACTAGGAACTCCAAAAGCTAGCGACGACTTACCGACAACAGATCTGAAGCCGAGCACCTTTGGCTGCTTAATTCTCATTCATGCTCTACACAACTACATTTGGGAAACGAGACAACGCCACCATAACAAGGTTTGGACCAACGAGGAAACAGAAAAGCTGCATCGACACATCGAGCCCGCTCTGAAAGCGTGGCAAGTGGCATGGGCAAGCAACCCGCAACACACAGTTGAACGTCCCAATCCTTTTGGTCTAGGCCCCCTTTCTGCTGATGCCATTCCATTACTGGATCTAGCGTACGTGCGACTTTTTGTCAATCTCTCAAGGTCAAGAGAGAAATGCTGGCAGCGCGATTGGGAGGGCATGGCCGAGGAGCTGGCCCGGGGGTCAGAAATTGTCCAACATGCAGAGCATTCACCCGGCTCCAACGATGGATCCGCAATTTCCGATACCTTTGACAGTTCTCTTTTCACCGGATCTCCCGCCATGCAGTCAGCCGATATCTCGGGCAATTTCTCAGGCATGGCCAATGGAGGTCAGCTGAACAGAAGCTCAATGTCTCGTCGTGAGAAGCATCTACGAAAGGCCGCATTCTATGCAGCTGACTCCTTAGCCATGTCTGACAAACTGGGTCTAACATTTGCCGACTTTACTAGCCGTGAGCTTCCGCTTCAGTCTGCCATGTGCACGTTTGACTGTGCGCAAGTTCTGGCTGAGTGGGTGGCTACACTTCAGGACCGTGTCGGCTGTTACTTGGGTATTCTCGGCCAGGATCACCTGGATGTGACACAAATGCCTGCCATCATGCTCCTCGAAGAAGACGACGTCAAACTTTTGGAGAAGATCCGCGAGGTTTTATCGTCTGCTGAAATGAAAATCACGCTCGACTTTCTTGGAGGCATGAATGCTACTGAACAGAGGCACCCAATCGATAGTCATGGTGGCTACGGAACAAAGATACTTCGCGTCACATCACAGATGTTGGATAAGGCAGCTGTCTGGCCAGTCACTCATCTCATGGCACGATGCCTCGAGACGCATGCCAATCACATGCGCGCGAGAGCTGAGAAGTCTGTCGTGTCTTCTAATTAAAACAAAAAGTCTTCTTCACTTCAATACGTTTTTATACTTGCTTATATATACTTGACAGAGCAACTTCTTAGTGTGCGGGGACGCTCTAAAACATCCATAACTGCTTTCATTATTCTTCTTCAAGAAGGTGAGAGGGTCGGTTCCGCGATTGCAGTCTAACGTTTACGGTTAAAATACATTGCAATGCCGATGGTATTGGGAGGCTATGATGCGAGGTGTTCAAATCAGGGAGGCTTGTTTTGTCGAATTATCAATATCTTTTTCCTGTCGGGTTTTAGGCGTTTTGTGCAAGCGCTAAAAGGAGTCAATTCACTGTATGGTGGAATTGAAAAGCTCTTTGTCTTTATATTCAATACTTACGATCTTGACGATTTCGCCTCTGGCGCATTGTACAATTAGGAACAACATAGGTCCATGGTATTATTTGAGCTAGTATAAGCCAAAAGGATCAATTGTATAAACGAGGGTCTTAATCGACAAACGTTTCAAATACCTGAGTTTTAATTCGGTTTTTCTGTGACTATGTGAGACCATCTATGAAGAATAGTTAGCCGCAGGGTAATGAATAATAATAATATGTTAGCGTTCATGGTAGTTTGAGAGAAGACTCAGCTTTGCTCTGAACTGGCAGACGTGGGGAGGAATTAATTCCGCAAATAAAACAGCCTAGATAGACAAGAGCAACTAAAAAAAAGGGAAGCCTAATAATATGAAACGCCTCATGCAATTTGGGGCCATCGGAAAGACTTATATTTTGACTAGTTCGTGTGACTGAACGGGAATTAGTTGCTGCCTTGTGCTGCTGGGCTGGGTTTGTAGGATAAATAGCTCAAGGTGACCGTCCGTCTGTTCAGCCTTCAGCTAAGTTTTTCTCACTTAAGAATCCTCAATTTACTTGTGCGCATCGTGTGAGTGCCTCATAACAGTAACAGCAGATTGGGAAATATATCGTTATTGACTCATTGATTTTAAAGCTCATATAATCTCATTTCAAAAAATTAACCGCATTTAAGAGAGAGAGAAAAAAATAAAAAAATAAAAAAATAAAACAACACCTTCACAACTACCAAGAACCATGGCAGAGACTCAACCCCAAACTACCATCACTGCCAAGGGCACCGTTCCGGAGTTTTCTCTCGACGACTCCCTCATCGAATACACCGTCACGAAGCACGCCTGGCTCCAACACCACGACAAGCACTTTGACAGCATCTCCACCGCCGCCGTCGTCTTCGACCCCCAAAACCGCATGCTGCTCATCCAGCGCGCCCCCCACGACAGCATGCCCAATCTATGGGAAACGCCCGGCGGAGCCGTGGACTCTACCGACCTGTCGATCCTCCACGGCGCAGCGAGGGAGCTGCGCGAGGAGACGGGCCTGCACGCCAAGAAGATGGTGAGGCTCGTGACGGAAGGGGAAGGCAAGGGCACGGGCGAGAGGTGGTCTGTATTTACGAATAGTAAGGGGACGATGCTGATTTGCTGTTTTGGCTTTGAGGTGGAAGTCGATAAGGCGGATGAGGTGGATGTGGTGTTGGATCCGAATGAGCATCAGGATTGGGTGTGGGCGAGGGAGGAGGAGGTCTTGGCTGGGGTTACGGCGGGGGGGAAGAAGATTCCGTTGACGGGGGAGATGATGAGGAATAGAGTGGCGGAGGCGTTTCGCTTGAGGAAACTGTGAGGTTGGCGTAGATACATGTAGAAAGCTAGAAGTGAGCTGGGTAAGTCTAGGGTTATGAACTACATGAACTTGATCGTCCGATATAACCATGTTATGAGACAGGGGAAAACCTCACATATAGATAGGTAGATGCTTTACAAATGAGACGGAATTTGAAGCTGTCAATATATATCAACCTCTTGCGGTATACATCCAGCACAGGCGCCAAGTTGATATTGAGATTATAGTCCTTCAGCGACTAGGCAGCCGTTTTTGATGCGCCGGACTTGACCACCTTCTTGGTCAGTCGTGATGATGAAATGGGCATCTTTGCCGGTGGTTTTCTTGAGCAGCGCTGGGGTAGGGGATGCGGCGTATGCTTCGCACAGAATATTCATAGCCGTGGAGGTGTTGACGTCGATATTCTCGCCAAAGAGGATCACGCCGCCGACGAGGCCCGCGCGAGTTAGGTCGAGGAGGTGCTGGGGCGGTTGGCTGGTGGAAGGGAAGGAATAGACGATATGCTGGCCAGCGAGGATATCCAGGTCGCTTGGAGGAGTTGCAGCTGAGATGGGAGAGAATGATGCGATGAGAAAGCTGGTGTGTAATAGAGCTGACGGAAGGGTCGAGCAACGCATGGCGATGGTGAAAATGATGACTTGTGATTACATCAAAGAATTGGGAGGTTTGCCCGATCTAACAGTGTAGGTTGAAGCAATCACCAACCTCGATCGATAAGGAACCATCATAAGAAGAAAGCTACATTAAGCAACACCTCAATTTAGACACAACCTCTATTTCTCATTCTCAATACCTAATTCACCATCTTCCAAATTTACCAGCTTTTAACATCAACCATCTGTCTTCCATACTAAGTTAAGCCTACTTGCTAATACGTCTTCAGCGTCTCATTGAGCACTTGCGTAAGTGGCTTTCAGAATTAGCTTCTGCAGCTTCTGGCCCAGTATTGCTTTGACCTTGGATTCATACGTCGGAAAGGAAGGCGTCCATAATCCATGGGAGGGATCTGGAGCAAGTCCGCTTGTATGTGTCGCCAACTGCAGCAGAGTAATGTTTCCCTTCCCGTTAGTTGCAAAATCTGCCAACCATGTTGCTACTGTAGTGTTCAACGAGAGCAATCCCCGGCCGATACATCGAAGTGCCGCAGTGGTTGTGAAGAATCATAAATTTCTTCGTGGTTACAGACTTTGTCTGAATTGAATGAAGATAAGTTCTTGCGAGAGTAAAAAGGTTATGGTTTACACTGTCTAGGTCAGAGACTAGATCTACGGCATTGCAGGTCGTTTCCAGCCTTCCCTGGGGATTAGTCTTCATCCCATAACATAACCTAGTCACTGCGCATTACCTTTATAGCTCCAACGTAACATCGACACAGGCCAAATCGTTTCTCGAAAAAGGATTCGCATTGGAACTGGTCTATCGTGGCTACCCTACAAAGCAGCTAGGATACTAGGGCTGAGCTATTATATGCTTCATGTCATGGTCGGCATAATTGCTGGTAGAAAGCTATTGCTTGCTTGAGCAACTTGTTAGTGGTATAGGGTCTTGTTTCTAGAAGAATTTTCATTCTATCAAGATTCAGAACCTTAAAAGACTGCCACGGAGGAATGCCATCAATTTATGTATCATCTTAGCAAGATATGGTTGGGTTGACAAATATCTTCCAAAACCGCAGAGTATATGCAGTGGAAGCTGATCCAATCGCCAGCTCCAGCACCAAAAGCCAGTATCTCTAATGCCTATCTATCTAAGAGCACCATGGTTGATGTTTCGTCTACATCTTCTGATTAGGTCTAAGGCAAGCAAACTTTTAGATGCTCCAGGTTAAGCACTAGCAATTGGAACTGGATTGGAACTGGACGGTCAGATGTACGCGTGCCGCCCTCATGAATGTGCCATTTCTTTTAGAGGAACACTAAAATCACAACGAGATAGCTAGGTGCGGAACTCATTACGTATTGAACTGTGAGCATTCAAGAACTTAGCACTCCCATCAGAGGAGCGGCAGTGGCCTGATTCACATGGTACAACAAAACAAGGAAGTTGTGCTTGCTAATAAGCAAGGTAGGAACCAGAGGCTTAATATCCGAAGCTATTTAACCCCGTACAATGGAAGATATACGAATTTGCAAAGCTAACGGGTAAATAGTGAACATCCAGGGAGTTTCAACCAGCTGTAGTATATGACAACGATCTTCTCCCCGAGACGGCGATTCAAGAGCGCAGTTGACGAAGGACGTTAGATTTTCTATAAACATCCACCTTAGCAACAGTAATAGTTCCTAACTGAAACTCTTCGATAATAACCAATTTCCGACCATTTTGTCCCTGTCCGAGCCGTAGTCCCTAGGACCGATTATAGTGGAGTTTAACCTCGAATCGACCCGCCCGGCCCCGAGTGGAGTTATATTGCCCCGATTCCTCCCTGTGTTAACAATGCTCACTTTGTAAGGAATACGTGCTTCTGAGCTCGGAATTGTTTTGGGTATCTAATACTCTTTTCCAAATATGCCAAATTGCTCTTCGACTAACTAACCTTATCGCTCTTCTTTTCTATTCTTCCAAGAAGTCGCTAGGATAATTCGAATTGCTCTCTCATCTCAACAATGACCAAAAAGAAAATAAAAAGCATTGCTGAGAAAGGTACCTTCTAAGAATACTATGGCAATGTAGCGTTATGGGCGTTGCAATTTTATCTTCACCTGGTGGGTTGAACCATATACCCCTCTTCCTTTACTATCATTGACTGGCTTTATTATTCTACACTGCAATGATGAACTAAGCCCTTTGAATGTCTATTATTAAAAATCAACTCAACCGCACAGACCACCATAGTATGGGAATTCGGTAGAAGAGAGCTTGGATTTATTGTCATATACGGCTATACTGGGACACCGAGCTCTTTACAATATATACTAGCTACTAGCCCTGCCTGATTGACTTTCTCTACCAAAACAATTGCCGCTAAACTACCCTCACATATCATGCTTCATAAAAATCCATAATCAATTCTAATATCCACCCACTCGCTCTAGAACACCTTTAAAAATAATTACCTCCTAGCATTGGTAGTACAGCAACGCAACAAGGCTGCATGTACACCGATTTCAGCCATCTACCCTATCATGTTGCCCGGAGGGGGGGCAATCTGGACCCATACATAGCCCAACCTAACCAAATAAGCAGTGCTCATGACTCAAAGGAATATTCGTCATCATGATGTTGTCATCCTCGCATAATAAAGTGACAGACACACAGCCCTCCTGGCCCTAAAGGCAATCAATTTAGAAAAGATTCTCGACCCGAGTACATGTACATATATGCCGAATTACCCAGTAAAGTAACAGCCCAAATCTACAATCGGACGTTTATCTCATGTCTAAAGGTCTGATAAGGCATACCGACGCACACATATGGTTTTTAGCGCCTTTTGAGAGATGGATGGATGGGTCACCAAATTTTTTTTTTTTTAATTAAACCCATCAAGATGGAAGTGATTAAACACTAATGACTTCATCTGCGTCGATCAGTGTGTGTGTGGTGTGGAGTGTGCCTGACTGACTGGACGAACACACCAACACACCACATCAGTGGGGGGGCTCAGTGGCGGCATCTTCATCGTGATCGCTTTCTCAGGTTCAATCATAGCATTTGTGATTTTCCTCATGTGAAATTACTGTCCTATCAGTAAGCGAGTGGCTCGGCACGGTGCAATGTCTGCTCCTGCTTAGTAGATGGAGTATATTTGTCATGGGTCGGGACATTGATAATAGATGGATGACACATATATATATATGTGTGTGTGTGTGTATGAAATATCTGATAGGTGCGCGTCTTCGTGGCTCAGCAACTACCGCGACGGGCGCTTCATCAAGCTCTTGTGCCGCACCTGGACCTGGAATCAAAGGCATCCGCGCCGTTTCAATTTTAGTAGTCTATTATTCTAGAACGGTCTTTTCAACCAAATCTCTCAGAAAGGACTAAAAGAAAGGCGACTCAGAGCGCCAAATGCCGAGAGAGGCCCGGCAGATCCGGGACTCGTCAGTTCCGGCTATACCGGAAAGCGAATCCACGTCACGCCGTAAGTTTCTAGATTCCGATCGGTCGGCAAACCGGAGCGTCTCTAGCGGCTAGGAAATAAAAAGTTTAATTGGTCTTGAATAATGAAAGAGAAAAAACGGGCGGGATGAGTAGAATATCGGGAAGTGTGAAAGAGGCTCGTGGACCTCGGCATCCACGCGATCCTTAGCATGTCAGACGGACATTATAGGACCCTTGATTCTGAGGGCGGCGGGGATTCATTATTGTTGTACACAGCCTGCATGCAGTCTTTAAACTACCTGATTCAGAGGTCGTCGGGGGAAAGACGTGCATTCCGAAGGGGGAAGCTTCTAAAGTCTAGATGGAGGCGCAGACTTTCGAATTAGGCAACGGTCCCTGAGACAGACATATCCAGCCGAACCATCGCCACTGCATCGAGACCTCTTCCGCCTAAAAGGGCTGAGAATCTGTGTCTCGAGTCCGGAATGCCACAAGCCATGTGTTCGGCTGATTCTCACACAGAGTTCCATTCCAGTTGACAGAGCCCTGGCCGGATGCCCTGTTCCGTGTGGGATGGCTTTGTGGCGCCTGCGCCTTGCGAGTGGCTTGTCTGCCAGTCGAGGTCGAAGGATTTCTCGCACCTGCCTATAGCTGTTTGTGTACGGTCCATATGGCTTGCGAGGCTTGTAGACGGCTTATTTATCATGATGATGATGCATCACTGGGACAGTAACATGCGGGGCCACTTTGAAGGTGCTGGCATTGCAGATGGCTGCATTCGGAGCTAGCCGTTTTAAGGACGGGGAGTTAGGCAGATGGTATTGAAGAGATGCTTTGTGAGACTTGTCTCTGAAAGAAGGCCGCGACCCTCGGGCCTTTGGCGAGTTCATCAGCTTGCAGGGACTGGGCATTGTCTTGACATGCTCTCCTTGTTTCTGATGAGAGCGTCATTGTTGAAAAGTATGTAATAATAGCAACGGCGGCTGCGGGTGCGTTGCTGGTGCGGATGTGGAGATGGGAAGTGAGCCACCATACCTACGACTCGGTACAGAGCATGGTCTCTCCATAATGCGTACCTTGGGCTAGTCAGTTAGTCAATATGAATGTATTATTCAAGGCGATGAGACATGCCCCGATACGACGGGAGTAGACCGCCGCCGCAACAGAATGGGAGAGGACCAGCAGACACCAAGCTCGGCTTGGTTTCACACGCAACGCATAACAAGCTGCATCCCAGGATCATCAAGTCAAACGCCATGCAGAGCGAGCGAGAATCCTGACAGCTCCGGCGAGCCTTGACACACATCCGTCGTCACACTGAACTCATTGGACGCCGCAAGCCTTGCGGATCGATGCAGTTTGGCAACAGGAGGCTTTTTTTATGGCACATGAGGCCCCCAACCTTTCTTTCATCCTCGTTTGTTTGGTTGTCTGCTCTGCTTCTAAATGACTCTTGAAAGCGTCCTCGATTACCCCAGTGTGTTCCGCTTCCAACTAAGCCGAGCAGGGATTGAATCAGGGCTGGTGACGTCGATCATATGGAATCGCAGGGCCTACAAATCCCCAAAGAGGGAAGAAACCTGCGGTACGTACCGTCTGACGGCTGGTCTATGCCAGCTTTTTCATTTACCTGTGTATCTGTGTATCTATGATTGATTGCAGATAGAGCGGCGCTGTCAATCTGTGTCTTCTTTCTATGGGGATCATATCAATTCAGGTGCATTTGGTCGGATCAGGTGAACCGGGACTTGGACCGTAGATTGACGCGCGGAGATACCGAGCATGTACATAGATGAAAGTGTGTTGGTTGTCGATGACAGACCAGGGCTGACTGTTTTGTTTCTCTGCATTCTGTACTGTCTCATTCCCCATGGGAATCGCAACCGGCCCGGTATCTGATCACTCGATACCTGGAGCAGAGACATGCGTGTTTTCCGCCGCGCCCGGCCGTTTGTTGGAAATGCACAGTAATAAACCAAACCAAGCAAAATGTAAGACATGGGGTTAAAAAAAGGTGTTTGGGGTCTCAAATTCCCTCATGATCGATCTCCCCTTGTTAGGCCACGCACGCATCGCATGCGCCAGCGCCGCAAGCCCTCATTGTCTCGATTCAGTCCGATTCGAAGAAGGAGGACGAGGAGGAGGGAAAGCAAGCCACAGAAAGCCGGTGCCGAAATGCCAGAGAAACCCGAGACTCATCCGCAGCCTGCTTCTGCTCACGGCGGAGGTTGTTCTTTGGCGATGCGATGGATTACGTAGCCACAGCTCCGGGCACTGCCGTTCGTCTCTGGGACTTGGCAATAAATTCATTGCCCATCCCTGCCCTCCTGCTGCTGCTCCCCCCATCTTGCTTGGTCTTGTTGCTCATCTATCTGCCCTGGCCAGCCCTTTTCTGCTTCTTTAGCCTCTGCGCCACTGTCTCCGCCATCAGCGTTAGATCGCCTTGTCGGAGTTGCTCTGTCCGGCCGGCTTTTGCTTGATCACTAGTCGGAAGGGGGGGCAAGGCAAGGTTTCTGGCAGTTGGAGATTAACCTTCTTCTCCGGTCCTCTGGCGAAACTTCTTTTTGTTTCTTAATTCCTTCAACCGCCAACCTCTCGTTGTTCCTCTTCGTCCTTCCTGTTGGATTCCTTCTCTCTACTACCTTGGACCAATATAGGCAAATTACTAGATTTGTCCTACCCTTATTGCTCCTTGCCGTTGAATGCGAGAAAGCCATTCAAACGCTCTTTGTTGTTATTTTTTTGGTAGTCGGCCTATGACGTCGTCATCCGTCCGTCGCTCCCTTATTCGCCGGCAGCCGTTCGTTCGTTTTAGTCCGAACCGTTCGCTCAGCAACGACAGAACCCCGTTAGCAAATCCGTGCGATTCGAGAGCGCAGTCGAACATCGAAAGGCGTCGATAAGAAGAACATAATCTTGCATTGGCACGAATCATCTACAAGGTAAGCTCTTGCGTCGTTGGCGGCAGAATGAGGACTGTTGGCGTGAAGGCGGTGGAAACGTGACGGCACGGCATTGACGGGCATTTGGGCCTCAACTGCGAAGTTGCTGCACGGTTTCTGCACGCACTGCTCCAACGTCCCCACCACTGTTCGTGTTTTGCCCCTCTCTGATTTCTATGTATTATCATTTTTCCTGGTCATTATTATTCCCATTGTTGCCATTTTTTTATTTGAATTTGTCTTTTTTTCCCGTTTAGCCTTGTGGGCACGATACGGGTCTTCCTAGCACTTGACTCACGTCGTCCCGCACAATGATGACGCCGTCTTGGTGGGTCAGCCGGGTGAGCCTTTAGTGGACGATAGCGGGTGGGCTCAGTGGGTTTAGTGACCCAACAGGCTCCAGGGCTGTCACTGCTCTGCTGTGTTCGCCAGCACCACCGCCTAAAGCAGCAAAACGAGCGCCACCGCCTTTCGACGTGGCTGGCCCCATCAGTTGATTGCCTGCCATTGAATGCTGCTTGTTCTTTGGCTCCATCAAACAGCAACCACAGGTTCATGAACCTCTGGCTTACTCCACCTCTTATATGCAAACACTCTGGCTGGTCAGCCACTCGTTTGGAGGCTCCATCATGGCGGCTTTCGTCCGCCCCCGTCATATATCGCGTGTCTTGATGATGCTTTGCTTGGACACGCATGAGCATGAGCATGATCGTGACCATGACGGTGGCAGTGAGGCCACAAGGGACACTCTGTCTTTGGTGCCCAACGGCATCGGATCGGATAGGATAGGATAGGAAGAAACAGGGAAGCTTGCATGGTTATTGCTGCTGTTCATGGCACGAATCCTCCCATCCGGTAGCTGTCCGGCCTTGAAGCTCTCTTCTTGATGCTTCAAGCTCCAGTGCTGTCTGCCTCTTCGCCTCACGATCGACACTTGTCTGCTGCCAGCGCATCCCTCCATTACACATTGCACATGTCGTCTTTTAGTGTCTTTCGTTATAATTGCTGCGATTATTTTTGATTTCATTTTTTGATCAGCCTTTTTATTGCCTGCTATACGCTTCCTGGCTCTCACCGCTGCCCACCAATTGCCCTGTTGCCTCCTGAGTCACCTCCTCCACCCAGCTCTGGACAATCGATAATGGCGGTCTAAAGAAGCTACCTTGCTACAGCAACCAGTCTTTGTCGTCCATAGCAGAATTATCCCACCTTTCCTCTTCCCACCAATTCCCCTTACACAAGCTGCCTCGAGCAAGCTAGCAAAGCAAGTCAGCAAGCAAGCAAGCTCATCCACTCTCTTCCCCCCCCCCCCCAAACAAACATGCCAGTTGGAGCTGCAGTACAGCCTTCAGCATCATCCCGCTCACATCATCGATCGCAATCATGCCACAGCCGCTCAGAGAACCAGATTGATAACACTATGCCAGTCAGCCGTGAGAGCAGCCGCCGCCGCCGACGGCGCCGCAGAAGAGACGATTGGATTCGTTCCAGCAGCGGAAACATCCTCTACCGTCCCGACAACGCCGGCTCTCGCCCAAGCGATTCGGTTCCGCGCCTCCCTTCGCCGTTGATTGGACCTAGGAGGACTCGGCCACACGCCGTAAACGTCGTCAGCTATCCCTCTGGCTACGTGCCCCGTGAGCTTAGAGAACTTTATACCCGGCCTGGATCTCGTCGTTCCACAAGAACTCGTCCCGGGGCCACTTCAAGACGATCAAGGCTATCTGCCCTAAGTCGCCCAAGCAGATCTGACTTGTCTATTCGATTAGCTCTAAGTACGCTGTTTCAGACGTTGACGACCGACTCCCTGTCGAATCTCGACATCTCTCAGCACAACTCCTTTCGCGCTAGTGTACCGGCCCTACCGACTCTTGACAACGTCCGGCGATCAGAATCGAGACCCCGCCAAAGCCACACACCACAGCACCGGAGTCGTGATCGCCAACCAAAACGGCTCACAGATCGTGATTCTAGTCGTGCCCGTGATAGCCGTGAGCAAAAGGATCGAAATAGACTCCGAGACGGAAACAGAGACACAGATAGAGACAGAGACAGAGATAGAGATAGAGACGGAGATAGAGACGGAGACAGAGACAGGACAAGGGATAGGCACAGACTAAGAGAAGGAAGTGCCAGTCGTTCAAACAGCCGCCACCAACACCATCGACGTCCATCGCAACACCGGTATTATCCCCCAAATAGCAGTAGCAGCAGCAGCAACATGGCAGCAATCCGAGGTATGGCGGTGCCTCCTGGCACCTACCAGTTCGGCAGCCATCGCAACAGCTTCACGTCAATGCGAGGCGCAAAATCAACTCTTAGCACCGTCGTCACAGAAGTCCCCAAGCCTGTTGCATCAGGAAGCGGAGTCACATGCTCAATACTTCTCGCGGAGCCCTCTCTATTTCTCTCAGGTTTTGATCACGATGGCCACAACCGCCCCGAAAGCCGGATAGGAACAGCTCTGCTAAGAGGAAAGTTGCAGTTGAATGTCACAAAAAATGTCAAGCTCAAGGCCGTCCAGCTAAAATTGGCTGGCCGTGCTCGGACAGAATGGCCCGAGGGCATCCCGCCGTTGAAACAAGATCTCTGTGAAGAAGAGAGCTTGCGGACGCAAGTTTTGACATTTTTCAATGCACTCAATGATGGATGGGAGTCTGAATATGGCAACCAATGCACATATAAACTCAGGGGCGATTCTGCGGACTCGACTAGCGTGCACTTGACAGTTCCACAGGCAGGCCTAGCGCTGTCATCGTCATCACATCGGAGCAATATGACCGCCAAAGAGCTCAAGCGGCTTTCCCTGCAGAGCGTACAGTCCCGCAGCTTTGGCAAGGGGGACAACGGAGTAGCCAGCCCCACCCAGGCCAAGGGCTTCAAAGTCTTCTACCCTGGCACTTATGACTACTCCTTTGAGCTTCCCATTGACCACCACCAGTTGGAGACGATCAAACTGCCATATGCCTCGGTCAAATGGGAACTGCATGCCACAATTGACCGCGCCGGAGCTTTCAAGCCAAATCTCCATGGCGTCAAAGAAGTTCCTATTATCCGGCTCCCGGATCAGATGTCGCTGGAAATGTCCGAGCCCATTTCCATCAGCCGACAGTGGGAAGACCAATTACATTATGATATTATGGTCTCCGGCAAAAGCTTCCCTATCGGTGCCAAGATTCCCATCGCCTTCAAGCTCACTCCCCTTGCCAAAGTTCAGCTTCATAAACTCAAGGTGTTTCTCACAGAGTCTGTCGAGTACTGGACCAACGACAAGCATGTAACAAGGAAAGATCCTGGACGAAAGATTCTCCTTCTGGAAAAAACTGCAGGAAAGCATTTAGATCCAGCCTGGGCGAGTTCGGATATAACCACCGTCCGAGGTGGTGAGCTTTCGGCAGAGCAGAGACGCGATGCAAGGGAAGCCGCCTCTCGGCGACGTGCTAGCGAAGCAGCCAAGCGGAAGAGAACTCCAGAACCATTGCCACCGCCGACTGAGAATCTGCTTGGTGATTTGGACTTGGGACTAGAATCAATATGGGGTTCGACGGAGATTGAGGCCAATGTGCAGATTCCCACTTGCGAGATGATGGCAAAGACCAAGGAACTTCGACTTCACCCTGACTGCAGCTGGAAGAATGTCCGTGTCTACCACTGGATAAAGGTATGCGTTATGATGTTTGTTTATTCCAGGATATTTACTAATGGTTTCCAGGTTGTAATGCGAATTAGCCGATTAGATTCAAATGACCCTTCTGGAACCAAGCGCCGACATTTTGAAATCAGCATCGACTCGCCTCTCACGATTCTCAACTGCCGGGCCACACAGGCCAACACTAACCTGCCAGCCTATTCAGGGCCTATTTCCCGGCCAGACCCATATCAGTCTGCCTGTGGCTGTCCCGACTCCGCCACTATCGCCATGGAAACCTCTCCAAACTCCTCGACAGGCACGCTTCCAAATCCCGATGGTATTGACGACAACATGCCTGTTCAGCCTCAAGCGGCGCATTTGTCTCAGGGAATAGCACACGTTACCGGACGACAGAGTCCACCGCGACCAATGCATCTGCTGCGAGCCCCGAGCTTTAGCCCGCCTGCATTTGACGACGATACTGCTCCGCCGCCAGCTACCTCTATTCTTATGGATGACGCAGATACCGTCATGACGCCTCCTCCGCAGTACGATGCTGTGGTTGGAACACCGAGCGTTGATGGCTTGGCCGACTACTTTGCGCGTTTAGCTGAATACGGGCTTGGTAATGACGAAGACTCTGGCTCAGACGGCGACGACACACCCCCGAGGATATTGGATCGGAGCGGTCGCGTCAATGTAGCGCACCCTCGGACTCCTGGCGGGCGAAGGATGCCGAGTCGGAGTGCAGAGCTCCCCCGACCACCAGTTGACTTGAACATCAGTGCCCTTCTCCATCGGCAAGCCCAGGTTCAAGCAGCTGATCGATCCAGGGTTGATTAATGAGTTCTCTCGGCCACGACCTTTTGTTTCCCTTTTTTTCTCATCTTTTTTTTTATCCAAACCTTTTTGGCGAATTTGCCATACAAATTCAGATTTTAGCGTCGGGGTTTTTTGGGTTGTCCATGATGAGACATGAGCCGCATTTGGATGCATCTTTGAAATGACGTTGGGACGTCTGTGATTCTTGATACATGCATTTTTGATACTTTTGGATGACGAATAACTTCTGGATGATTCATTAGAGGCAGTACGCGCTTTCATCATTGGCGTTTTTTTTTTTTTTTTGGGTCTTGGGAATGGAATAGTACGGTACGGAATATCCGAGAACGGTATCAGATTAAGCATACCCTGGGTTTGGGACATGTAGATGATGTTTGAATACATACTAGGAGACTGTTGTCTTGACATGGATTATATTTATGAAGCATCTTGTGTCTTTGCATTGTGCCTAGATTGTGACAAAATAGTTGGAAGTAACAAACCAGTATGATACCAAGGCCTAAACGAGTCGGGTTCTTGTTCTACGACTCGTGATATTTAAATTCATGCGTAAACAACTGCTTTCCACTCTCATCATACCGCAACGGCAAGACACTCAACGCCCCATTCACATCCCTCGGCTCATAATCCAGCATCATAGCGGCATACCTCACGACCTCCTTTCCATACTTCTCCCCCAGCCAGTAACTCACCATATCCATCCCGGCCAACGCCCCCGCCGCAGTCCATATATTCCCATCCTGCACCCACTTCGTGTCCACCGTCCACTGCACCTGTGGGAAGAGCTTCTTCACGCCCTCAAAGGCCAAGTTATTGATCGTGGCGCTTTTCCCGTCCAGCACGCCCGCCAAGGCAGCGACGTACGAGCCCGTGCAGTTCGTGAAGAGCAACTTCCCCGCCGCGACGTGTCGGCGGATGAAGGCCGCGTGGTTAGGGTCGAGGCGGAAGTCGTTGGGGTTGGGGCCCCCGAGGATGAGGATGTCGAGGTCGGGACAGTCGTCGACGGTGCAGGTCGGGGTGATGGTGAGGGTGCCGAGGAGGTCGACGGGCGAGTGGGGGGCGATGCCGATGTGGTGGAAGGTGAAGTCGGGGGCGTGGGCGATGAGGGCTTCGTCGATGGGGCTGCAGCCCTGGATGAAGGTGAGGGCGGCTTTGGAGCCGCTGTTGAGGACGTCGATGGGGCCGAGGACGTCGATGGCTTGGTAGCTGTAGGTGAGGGCTCCGACGTTGTAGCGAGTCATTTTGTAGTAGATTCTTAAAATAAAAGTTGAGGGCTTGGACTATCAAGTTTGAGGTTCTTCTTCAGGGATGTATATATATCTCAATTGAGGAATGCCACAGAGCAGATTGTTCACAATTATTTACATCACCCCAAAGAACAAGACAACTGCGTCTCCAAGACCTTAAATACACCATGCCGTCTTCCTCATTACTACTCTCATTCAAGATACCTCCTCCTCCATCCACGATATCAAATCTTGTCATTGGACCGTCTCTATCTCATGGAGTTGCGAGCCCCCCGGGGGGGGGGGGGGGGGGGGGGGGGGGGGGGGGGGGGGGGGGGGGGGGGGGGGGGGGGGGGGGGGGGGGGGGGGGG